>CM025852.1:3199538-3260216 GCA_003952965.2 Morella rubra
AGAGCCTTGTCCGAAAGAGGAAAAGGGAGGAAACAAAATCAGACTAGACCTGTACGTGACGTGAATTCATGACGTGAATAAAATCACAGTCAAATATATGTACTTGAGGAAATGTTTGGAAAATTGCTAGGTGTCCCAAGGCAAGATCATATGATATCGTTGGTAACAAGATCGTTGAGGATAAATTCAAGTGTGAAAGGATTTGATGTCAAGTAAATACTTGGTGGACAATTTATGTAGGTTATGCTTGTCATTTTGTAATGAAACTTTGTGTGCTCTGGTTGTCGTGGCTGGATGAACTTTTGTGCTTCCCAGTCTTGATAAGAATGATAGATGTTGGCAATATTCATGTGTTTTGGTTCCGTAGACTGTGCTTTGGTTTGTACGGTCTTGGTGATGGTAGTAAGAAGTGACCACGCGTAATGATTATCATACTAAGCTATTTTAAAGGAAATAGCTATGAATAGTTCTGTGTAAGATCCAAATAATAAGCACGATGTTCGAATTAATTGCAGTCGATGAGTTTTTGGGATCGATGTGCCGCTCTCTCTCCATAAGGCGGACCTACAGTTGATGAGAAATGTGACTGTTTTCTAGGGAGTCTGTTAGTTCGTGTTTTACACTTTCAGAATTTCAATAGAAAAAGAAGAAGAATAAGACGAGATGAGGATGCGAGTATATGTATAGATATTTATACGATTTAGGAATGCATACGTATGAAATCATCAAATACAGACTGATGAATACATGCATGTCAGTCGATTAGATGTACCGAGTTTAGAGACGATGAGATTTGCATGGTTTGTTCCCAGAGCTAAGATACTAATTAGTCGAAGAACAGATATGCTATAGTCTAATGAGCAAATTTGAGTTGCATGCTATAACAATAACTTAACATAGCTTTTTGAAAGTTGTCAAGCCGGAAGAGGACTTAGCCACGATGAGATTCGACTTAGGTCTGCCTATATTCAGATACCCATTGGCTGGATGAAATGCAGCAGGCATTTCTTACACTATGAGAGTTTTAGCTCCTGCCTGCATAGTACCGAGCATTAATAGGGTGAGAGAAAGGCCTCTTTTGGGTGAAAGTAAAAAACCGAGAATCATTGATAACCGAGAGAATGTATTGATAATCTTATTGGGTAAATCTCGTTTCTAAGTAATTATTGATATGGTGGGCGTGTTTCAGTAAACCACGGCTTCTCTGTTACGCAGACGATCGTGTCCTATCACCGGGGGCAGCAGGAGAGACACCATTCAAATGTTTGGCGAACGAAAAGAAAGTAGCGAAAGGAGTAGAAGCATTCATTAGTGTCTGCAATTGCACCCGTGGACGTAAGTGTATCAAAGAATGGGTAGAGTGGCTAGATAAATTGTGATGACTTAGTTCTAGTTGTGTTTTGTTCTGGTGGTTGGTTCTCTCGATTTGTCATGTTTCTTTTTTGTGGTCCCAGCTATTCCAGCGTACTGTGGTCGGTAATGCTGACCCTCGTGTCATTATTAGGGTTTCGCGAGGGGACTTGGTTCTTTTGGGTGCGGGTCCAAAAAAGTTAGAGATGTAAGGGTGTGAATGGCAACACAAGTGAACCTGGAATGAGAAATTTAGTCAGCCCGAG
Organism: Morella rubra; assembly: GCA_003952965.2. Lineage (NCBI taxonomy): Eukaryota > Viridiplantae > Streptophyta > Magnoliopsida > Fagales > Myricaceae > Morella > Morella rubra. Next base: position 3,201,155 of record CM025852.1, read on the forward strand.
GGGTCAACATCTTAAACAACACATTCATGACATTATTATGTAAACTGTTGCCAGACGTATGAAGTTATTGTACAATCTTGCTGCTCGTTTGTGGAATTCTGCCAGGTATCCGACAAAGCATAGATTTTTCGAGGCCATAAACTAATCCACTATTACAGAAATAATGCGCGCACTCCTGACCGGTTAAACAGTGTTGGGCCATAATCGGTCGATAGGCCATGATCAAGGTAGGGCCGGCGTGGTTCAGCTGAATAGGAGTACACATTAGCCGCAATACCTGCGACAGTATCTTCATGGTCAAATTCATGGGTTGCGCCAAATTAAGGACCAATGAGAATTGCTAAGCAATCGGTCAGAGAGGGTATCGCTAGAAGGCCAGAAGGAGTGCAGAAAAAAAAGAAAAAATTCACGAAATGAACTTCGGAGTCGCTTGATCTTGAATGGTTATTTGGAAACTTCAGCATTCGGGTGGCGGACGCTGGTAGAGATAGAGACTTCAGCAGTGAGTGGCAGGGGTGGGCTTCACATTTCCAGAAATACCAAAAACACGTCAGAGATCGTCAAAGCAGGGCGTTGCCTGCGTTGGAAACAAAAGTATGGCCGCCAAGGCACGCACGTAACTGGCAGGGAGCGTGGAACCCCCCACCTGAGGAAACACAGGAGTGGCAGGGAAGAAGTTGTGGGCGCTCGCGAGAGTGCGGAGAGAGGAAGGTTGAACGTACGGATCAGGAGCTGGTAAAGACCAAGCTCCAAACGACCAAGTAAACGCCAATAAAACTTAAAATAAAATCGAGAATAACAAAATGGAAAATATTCCGTTTTTCCTGTTTTGTCTTTTTATCTATTTTTTTATTATTTTAATATGGAGTTTGTGAAGGCAGTTGCCAGTTGGTGGTGGTTCTGATCATGGACATTTTCATGCTGTATTACTCTGTCTAAGGAGGAGGGTTCGTGGTGTGGTTCCCACCTCTCAGACAACCACATCCACCCACCAGTTGCGTTTAAGTGCTGTTAAGTTTGAACTTCCTTTACGAGTTGCCCTAGGACCGTCTTCTCTTCATCTACTCTCTCTCTCTCACAGAAATTATTTCCTCCACTCGATTTTACCCGCGATTTTGGAAGAGTAAAACAATTCTTTTTTTTGCTTCCATTTGTTCTTCACCTCAAGTTTTTCTTTCTCCTTAACATTATTAATAGTTTTTCTTTCTTTTGTTTCCTTGAGATTTGTTTCTGTTGACTATGTTATGTATTGTAATGGCGGAGGTTTAATTGTATTTTTTTTCTGGAATTTTGGATTGTGACGAGCAGTGGGTGGGGTGAAGACGTGAGATGAGCGAATAGAAGACATGGGAGCGCAAGTGGAAGATGGGTCTCGCTTACAGCGTTTTGACGTCTAGTCCACAAAACGAGGTGTTGGAATTTTGTAAGTCAAGCGAATTAGAATTTGCTTGGTCAAACCTGTGCTTTGTTTGAGTGCAAAATTACCTTAATATGCAGGGGGGTGTGGGTTTTGGATCCTGCAAGTTGTGCCTATATAAGTTGGGCAGATTTTTCTTGTATCTGGTGTTCGCATGCTAGGGTGTATGAAGAGTTGCCATCAAATTTGTTGTAAACCCTTAAAAGTAGTGCTTTTCTAGCTGTCATATAGCCTTGTATTTTTAGGTGCATAGTTTTTTTCTTATCTTAAATTCTCGTATGGCCCTATGAATGCCATAATTATCTAATTCTTTCTCTTTTTTTCAAAGATCATGTGGATTTTAGTTTTATTTTAAATGTAATATAACAGTACAGCGGATGTAGAAAGGGCTCAAAACATTTTACCGGAGTAGCGAACATGGGCGTCAGCTGAGAAACGGTGGGTTAATGAAGCCAGTCAAAGGTTTGGCGGTAACCTGGCCTTTGATGAAGCGGGCCCACAAGTCCTCATAAGAAGGCCCGCAAGGTTGGATCACATCGAAATCGTTGTTAGGGTTGACGTTCTCGTGTAAATTGTAAACAGTTGGTAAGGAGAAAAGGTTTTATTAACAAGATGTTTTTGAGTTGATAGGAATGATTGTTGTACTTAGAATTTTTTACCTTGTTCAAGATTTGACTTCTCACGGTGAATTTAGATTTAAGACGGCTACAGACAACGTTCTCAAGTGTTAAAGGGGATTGGATATAGTTGTTTTTTTAATGAAGCAAAGTATGAAATTCGGTTGTGTGGGAAAAAAGATTGTATTGCTTTAGTTGTTATAAAGAAAAAATTGAAATTTTTTCATTAAACTTATGAAACAGTTCGAATTCTAATAAGATTTTAGAATGCAAACTTGCGGGTCGGGTGTTATTAGGTGATGTTTCGAAAATTTTTTATTGGTTAATGAATTGTTGTTAGGTAATGTTAACGTTGTGATTGGTAGCTTGTGTTGTAGTGGTTTGTTTGTTTACGTGGCTGTTTATAATTAATATGTTGTGGGTTGTACGAATTTTTTTGGTGATCTGCGAGGATTCAAAAAAATTCTGGAAATTTTTTTTTACAGAACAATATCTTAGTATACGATCAAGCTCAATGATCTTCCCTTTTGAACAACAATCAGAATTAGCGCATCTCTTGGATTCCGCGAGAAACTAATAGGATGGCGTATTTGTTGGCAAAATGGGCGGCAAATTCATCCATTTTGGGCCCCATCCCATTAGATAGGATTCCATCTCACATTACAAATGTGATCAGTTGTGAATTATATGTCATATGTTTGTGTATCTTCTGTTATGGCCTGTACTTCTCGGTTTCCTAATGGAAACGTGATTTAGAAAAAAAAAAAACAAAAGCTCAATGATTCTTTCCCTACAGGAACCGCGAAATGTTGTCTGTATTCCTCCAGATTGTGAACTGGCATATAGAAGACTTCTGCTCTCATTACGTCTGTGTGTTATTGCGGCTCTAAAGTCTTAAACTTGTCATGCTTGTAGGGACAGGGAAATTTGAGCTGTTGGAAAAAGGTGTTGGGCAGTGAAGCCAGTAAGGGTGCTGGAAGTTTAGTGGTTAAAAGTTTTATACACGACACCAGGCAGGACATGCGTGCCGGAAATGGCGCACAGCAGCTGGGCTGTGCCGATACTCAGTCCTGGCGCAAGGTGCAGGATGTATCAGCTTGCGAGGTGCCTTTAAGTCCGAGTGGACACTTTAAGAAGTAGACTCAATAATATGGGTTTGGATTCGGTCCAGACCGTGCGAATCCAGATGCATCTAGACCCACGGTCTAGATTGAATCCCACGAGATAGACGACAGAGAGAACACCACGTCATTTAATGAGGCATTTCTGTCATTGGCTCAGTTCGGCTCCAATCAGGTGGGCGTCTTTTGTCTCCACATCTGTACCGGTCTGACCATTTCATGGGATTCAATCCAAACATTATCTCTACAGAATAAATTGATCTTTTCTATAAGATTAAGAAATTGGTTTGCAAATTTGAGAGGACCTCAAGTTCTTGATTTATTGCATTCCAGCTCTTGGAGTCATTCTATCTTAAGGTAACTATTCTGCAAATTGGATCTGCCACCACTTTAAACTTGACCCTCTGAAAGAAGAAGAAGAAGAAGGAGAAAGAGGAGAAGAAGCAGCAGCTCAAGACACATTATTCGTTCAGGCCCCAGGGAAAGTGGTGTGTCTTGAATCGGATTCCATGGAAGTAGTGAGATTCGTGCGAATACAGGCTTGCGAGTTGCGTGGATGTTCATCTGATGTAATGACTAACCGAGACCACAAGACATGAATATTCCTGACAATGTTCAAGCAAAGCATAAACCCACAGACCAAGTTATACAAAAGAGTTAAAAAGTATTCTCCAGAGCCACCTCGCTCTCGCCATAAAAGTGCACATATGCTTTGCACCAGAGGTTAAGAAATCCAAAGAACTAGAATAAGAAAAAGTTGGAAAAAGCTTCACTGCCACAGCTGGTAAAGTTGGGTGGAATTCTTCGCCTACAAAAACCCTTCTCACCCGACTACTCTTGTCACCCCTCTAGCTCCAACCAAGTCAGAGATTTCAGTTCTTGGTCTGAAACAGCATTGTCTTGATATTTACATTCCTTTTTGTTCTTTACCAATGGCCAACAACATTTTCCCATCAAAAACATTGTATGCAGTGGGCCTCTTTTGTCTGATGCTGTTGCTGCAGAAGGGAGGTGCCACAGAGTTCAAAATTGGAGGCTCCAAGGGCTGGACTGTTCCAACTGATCCTAGTGAAGTGCACTATAATCAATGGGCAGAAAACAACCGGTTTCAAATTGGTGACTCCCTTGGTAAGTTGTCATTCAATTATCCCGAGCCTCCTTTCTTAACAGTGGTATAGAGCCCATAACAGCATCATCTATTGGCCTTAAAGACCTGGTTTTAATTGGTCATAAAGGCCTGTAAGTTCTAAACAGGTTCAAAGACCCGAAAATATCTCTGCCGAACATGACTCCTTCCTCTCGAAATAACCGGAGTAGAGTTCCTATATTTGCTGCTCGTTTTATTTGGTAGATAGTTAATCCAAAAGTAAGAGCTGGATTCTGCCCTCACTGCTGGAAATAATATTTAACAACTGGTTTTACACTTGCAGCGTTCGACTATCCAGCTGACCAGGACTCGGTTCTTCACGTAAGCCAGGATGACTACACCAATTGCAACACTGAAGCACCTATCGAGAAATTCTCCGACGGCCACACTGTCTACCAGCTAAAACAATCAGGGCCTTACTACTTCATAAGTGGCAACAGAGACAACTGCCTGAAAAATGAGAAGTTCGTGTTGGTTGTATTGGCAGATAGAAGCAACAGCAGCTCAAATACTAACCAAACAAGCACAGTTTCTCCTCCACCACCTCCAGCCTCAACCCCATCTCCAGCACCCGCCGGTGAATCGCCACCTGCTGGGACAGTGAACATAAACCCAACTCCAGCTCCAGTCAGTGAGCCTCCTCCTCCACCAAGTGAAGCTTCTTCAATCTTGATTTACTTCCATCAGTTCCCTTGGAGCATTCACTGCTTCATCTCTTTTTTTCTTACTCTAAAAATGGATATGTTTGCATGATTGAGTTGATTTTTTTTTTTTTAATTTTCTTTAACATTGGTTTTTCTTACGCCTTTGAGCTCAGTGAGGTTCATCTGGGTTTTCAAAGGTGGGGGATGGTTGTTATATAGATGAGAAATAAGCGGACATTGGGATGCTATTTGGTTTGAGCTTGTTACTTTCAACATCAAAGGACATTGTAATTTGTACGTACATAAACAAATAAATGGATTTTTATATTGTGTGAATGCTTGAAATTATTGTCTCTGCTTTTGCTTCTCTTTCTGGTGCTGGGCTTTATTATCCAAAGAAGGAGAATCCCCTTCATTTGCAATGCGCAGATAGAGTTTAGTCCCTAAAAATAAAAGTTTTAGCTCGCTCATTAATCTCAATCCCTCAATAATCAAGCAATATCCATCTCAATAATCAAAAAAACGATTTACGTTCTTTAAGGAACAGAAAAAGATGTAAAATAACCTAAATATCCCTCCAAAATAAAATTATTAAAATATTAAAAAAATCATTAAAAAATATATAATATTTTTAAATACATCTATTAAAACTCTATTTCACGATACAATTACTTTTAATTTATTCTTTGAACGTTTATTTATTTTAAAAAAATTTGTCTGACATATTTTTCCATATGAGGTAAACTATAACTTTTCTCCAATTTTTTTTCTTCTCTATTTTTCTCCCATATATTGTTTCCTTTTTCTTTAGGTGAGGTGAGTATTTTCAACTCTTGATTTCACCATCCAGAACATCCATCTATCCTAGAGTCCAATAGTAAGAAATGGCAAAGGGGAGGAAGGTAGACATAACAAACAAAACCTCGGATTCCTTTTTACAAATAATTTCCTGTGACTGCAACTAGAATGGTAACAGTTTCTATGCTTTACTGCATAATTATCAAGGAATAAATTGCAAATGTTCCTTTCTAGTAAACATATGAGTACTCGGGGAAAATCAGCATAAAGCCATAATAATCTCAACTATCTATCAAAAATTTTTTCCTAGTTCTACTTTCTTCATCAGCTTAATGGTGTTGTACAGAATGGAATCCAAGATTCCGGCTACCTGAAATGCAAAAAAGAGTTAAGTCAACAATAGGAGCCATAAGATGTGAGAAGTTAATAGACTATCATCGGATGGATACCAACCGTGAAAACACCGCCTATAATAGCACAGACATTTGTGATAAAATGTGAAAAGGACTTTGGATTCTCTGTTATTAAAACCTGATAGAAAGGCGAAAGAAAAAAATGAAAAATGAGAGGCAAGAAATAAAATCTCATTATATGACACTACATCGTTTGTTACTGACCTGCATTGGAGAAAGCTCAAAATGGAACTTGGCAACAGGTATGTCAATGCTCTGCACCAAGCTGCTGTGGGCAGTGTACTCGTACTCCTCGACTAACTTATGAGAACCGCCTGTTATCACCTCTGTTTTAACTATTTGAAGATAATGCTCTATCTGCAAACAAAATAAGTGCATAAATTTGAAGTCTATATGGCGCTTGAATATCACGACACTAATCACACACAGTCCATTTCATATTTCACAAATTTTTGAACCCGATAAGATAGAAGGGTCTGCAGGCCTTGTGGTCAGAGACAGATGAATGTCTAGCTACTAGATGAGCTGAAACCAGATAATATATTATTTACTCAATTCAGCAGGAATTAACCGTAGAGTATTTTGGATGATACATACGGATATAAGCTGATTTATTCAAATTGTTCTTGTCCTGCACCTATCTTTCTTGTGCATGTTCAAAACATTGCGTATCGCTTACATCCGCACAAAATAATAATAAAAATAACAATAGGTACATGCTGGCATGTGAAGAACATTAGAGTAAAAAAGATCAAATAAAAAAGTATGAAGGACCTCACAAACTTACAGTAACATTTGCTCCGATATCACGATGATTAATAAATGATCGCCCATTCAACCTGTCATGGCTGACACCAATATAAGGTATTATCCGCTTCACCTCACTCATCACCCTAGGCGCAACTCTCCGACCAAAAGATAGATGTGATATCACATGTGACATATTCATTTGGGTAGGATCAAACGAATGGGATCCAGAATGAGCTGAGATGATAAGGTTTCCTGGAACCTGCAGAGAACCAGACAGCTTTTCATCTGAAACTCAAAAAACCAAGTAAAAGCAGCGATGTCCTTTGGGCAAAATTTACAGGTCAAATAAATAGTCAGCACCTTGTGAGAACCTAAGAACAGTAACTAACGACCAATGTCATCACTAGGGTGTATTCTTTCAAAATAGTGTCATTTCTAGAGCAGTTTCCAGAATGAAGCCTCACAAGGCATGCTCACATCTGGAAACTGAGGCAGCAAAAAAAGAGGCCTTTGGAATACAGTTCCGTCTCATTTTATGATAGAATATCGAAGAAATACAATTGTACTTTCATAGGAAGTTACCTTTTTCACTCGAAGGTATCCCTCGATCCTACATCCTCCTGCCAATGGTGCTGGTCTTTTACCATTCTCTGTCTTATTTTCGGACTTGGCCTCCAAAGCTAGCTTCTGAGATTCCATTGGAATAGGTGCAACCAACTCTTCCATTGTCTGCAAGAATGGAAACTTAGGGTCAGCTGTCGTAGCACCCTTGATGTGTATAAACTAGAGCGAAGCTGACGCAAAGAAGGAAGAAGGAATGATACAGCCAACAGAAATGCCTCTGTACCTTAATCAAGCTTTCTGCATCTCGGTCTCCATAATAAGATTCATGTTCATGGTGTCCATGGTCACCCCTGTGACAGACAAAAGTCAAATTAGAAGGAAGCTAAAATCACAGAAGACAACCAAAAGGGAGATGAAGAAAAGGAAAGAAGGTGCGTCAAGTTTATAAAAACATTGGAGAATCTAAAAGGGCATGTATTGTAAGGAACTCCATACGAGAAACAGAGTGAACCATGGTAACAAAACAAGTTTTGAGGGAAGAGCCAACAAGATTTACTCAAAAAGGTTTACAAGCTGCAAACCCCTTAACGGTGCCTAACAGTAGTGCCAATAGTCATAATTCACATCCCTTGCAAGCTCGAATCTCCAACTCTAGTTACATGAGTATAGAAGGTAAAGCATACACATTTTATTGAATTAGCAAAACAAGCCTGTGATGGAGATACCACTTTGATAACTGGAAGAATACACAGTAAAATGAACATTTTGGTGAAAGCAGGGCAAGGGTTTGTCAAATGCTCCATATTTATCCTATCTCCACCCGAATCTCCCCCCCCCAACAACACTTCCTTTCCTTTTTTTTTTTTGGTTGGGGGGGGGGGGTGGGGTTTGAAGGAAGATTCACTGTAAAGCATTTATAGATTTTACTCGAGATTGACATAAATATGAAGCATTTGATAAGTACACCGCTTCGATAACTGATAGCACACAGTAAAATGCCCAAACGTATGCAAGCTAAAAGAAACATCAGACGAAAGTGAAGTACAGGTGAACAAGAAAACTATTTACCTAAGATCACTTCCTTTACGGAAAATGCGAATTGATGGATACCCTTGTATGTGATTCCTGAACAATGAAGGTGAAAGGAAAAAGTGAATACAAATGAACAAGTATTCAAAGGAAAAGTTAAAGAGAAATAAGCCAAACTGGAAATTCAATGTAACAATACACATCATGAGTAACTGGGAAGTTGCCACTTGATTTCTTCTTCTGCTTTTTCCTTCAATCGCCGTTATTCTTAAATAGGAGATAGAAGAAAGAACTCTTCATTACTACTATTCGAATTCTTTTAGAACCCTAACACGAGAAGATCACACACTGCAGTTGCCAAACTCAGAGTACAATGTGCACATGGCACGTACATTAAGTCTACAGAAATAAAAACCATCCACAAACTAGAGGTAATTAGAACACAATCAAGGCCTATGAGACTGGCCCCTAAATTGTGGAAAAACCAAGCATGAAACCAACTAGTACGGTAATCCTCCAAACCTCCCACCTATCCAGCCAACCCCAAATTTGAAATATATATTTGTAACTCCATAAAATTTTAAAAATATCTTTAAAATAACAATATCCCAATAATCATTCATTAGAGGGCTTGTTATCAATAAAAGGCCATGGAAAATTTGCGAATAGCTAGTGAATATTAGGATCGTAAAAGTATGCGGGCCCATCCAAAACAGGTATCCTAGTTTAACTATAATCCTAAACATCGTCCTGATGAATCTGTAGCGATCGCTGCAGGGGGATCTTCCTTTCTAATTTTCTCTACCAATCTGATTGTCCATTCGGTAAGGGGTACTTTGGGCAGAACAGAAGAGGAAGGAAACAAAAGGAACTGCATTAGAGTTTTCCACTATTGGGTATGAGAAAAAATAGGTAGGAGGGGAAGAAGGCCATGGTGGGTGTTTTTCTATCTTTTCTTTCTCACTCATCTGCCTCCCTACCGAAGAAAGAATGAGTCACTAACAAAAAGTGGATTAAACTGGTCCTATAAGGATCAATATCCAACTATACAAATAAATCCACTGTCTGTTGTCTGAGAAAAATGGAATCATATGTAAACTACAGATTTTCACATAAAGCTAATCGAAAATGGGGGGATAAAGCCTGACATTATTATGCCAACTGTAAAGAAACCAGCAAATAAGAAGACATAAATCAAGAAAGTACCTTCTACACAAGTCAGGTTCTTCAGTGCAATCTACCTTTCCCAAAAGAATCCGCCCATCCAACTCTGGATCATATCTGAACATAGAGATTCAAGTATAAAATAGGTAAGGCTACTAAATCTATGTCACATATGAGTTGAGAAAGTAGCATACACAAAATTCAAAAGTACAGGAAACACAATAAGCTGAGAAGAGAAAAACCTTTCTCTGATTGTTTTTGCCGCCTTCTCCCATGCTGGTTTCTGTACAGAAGAGGTTAAATGAGGCAAGCTTCTACTAAAGATGAAGAACATTGATGGAAAAATAAACCAATCAACCCTAAGCATTTAGTTATTCGAAATATGAGCAAGCTATAATGAGTGACAATTCCAGAAAATTAACAGAGGGATCCCATGGGGTACAAATGATATTTTTTTTTTCTCTCTCATTGGCAAGTTCATACAGAGGTTCAACATTTTACAACACTGGCGCACACAAAGATGCACACCAATTAGTCCAAAGTGATTAACATAGAAATGAGGAAAAAGTAAGCTGCTAAGAGGAAAGTTTAGGTGAAAGTCTATGACCGTTACAAGGGGCCAAAAAGACAGTATTTTCTGTAACTAGCAAGTTGCAACTCATCCTGCCTTCTCAAATGCTTGATGTCATCCAAGTCATCAAAACAACCCCAATCATTTGAATAGTGAGGTGGCTAGTTGGGGGAGTGGAATAAAGTTTTGTCACTGGTGTTTAGTTATTTGTTTCCTTTGGCCCATTCGCTACAAATTAAATTTCTGTAGACAGCTAAAGTATGTCTGAGGAAAGTCACCACTTGTAACTGCTATAAGATCGAATGTTAGAATGGGAAAATTTATTCTAGTTTGAGGATTTAAACGTTCAAAAAGAAGCGTCACAAGATATGGGATTCTAGATCCACCACTATTATATTGTGACCAGTTCACTCGATGCAATTTGAATTGAGCTCCATATTCCTTTTTGCCAACGCATCATAGTTAGATTCAAAGATGTGTAATGCAGAGAAAAATCATTGCTTCATACAGAATTATGTCGAACAAACAATGGACTATAGAAGCTAATAGGAAATCAATAAGTTTATCAGCACAAGTGATGGAGTCTGCAATAATTGAGCCAATTAGGCAACTGTGAATTAGACACCAGTGTAATGATCAAGAAATTTCCAAATAGTAACTGAGTAATTGAAGAAGACAATAATACCAGGCGATTGCTCCAGTAGCACCAAGGAGCAAAAAAATTTACAACCAAAATCGGATGCCTGCAAAATAATTGTTTAGCACAAAGCAAGTGGAGGCACCACCATAATTGATTATTACAATGGAATCTAGAATGACCAGAGAATTAAAAAAGACACTCTGAATTCCAGGTCTAAACTCAGAATTGATCCACTTACAAATGAGAATACTTATCAAAGTTCTGTGTGGTTAGTGAAACAGAACCTTCAACAGGTTCTTCATCAACTTCATCACCGTGCTTAATGTAATGTGAAATTGGTCCCGATCGAAACTCAGCACCGGTGATGCTTAAATCAGGACCTATTGAGAACTTGCGAATTGTTTTTGTTACATTCAACCTGTTCTGAAGGTAAAAGGTCACAGAATCAGACCAGATTATTCTTAGGAAAATAAAGGAGCAAAGAAGATGCAATGGGGAGCAAAAATAGACGAAAGAATCAATTTCCAAAACGAGCAACTGGTCCAAAGGGGGTGATAAGATAAACCAAAGGAAACAGGCAATATATACAGGGCATTTGTGGTTGTGGGGGGGGTGTTGAATTGAAACTAGATTTCAAGTTGGGAGATAAACCAATTTATGCAAACGTAAGTACTTCATTTTGGTTTAGGCTAGCCAATGTAGGGTATCATAACTTGATTACTGAATAATTCTAAAGTTGAAACAAAATCTACCATGAAGAGTGCAAAGCTCCTTTGCTAAATGGTTTTCATCATTTTTTTGATAAATAAGCCAATCTCATTAGGAAAAATGAAAACAGTATAAAGGCTATACCGAAATCACTAATCCAAACAAGCAAGAAAACTAAGAAAATCAGCAAAGTCTACAAAAGGGCAGCCAAGCGCAGAATTTTCAATCATATCTGCCTCAACTTTTAAAATGCTTAAAAGTCACGAATTTTCAATCCACAAGTGGTGATCCATCACACTTTTTTTACATGAATACTCACTGTCACCCAAATCCTCAGATGTTTTTGCTTGGTGTGAGAAGAAGATATTCGCTTTCTTTTATGAAAAGATTCCAAGAGTAAAGTTAAACCAATAGATAGATCATAAGATAAGACAGATAACCACATCCTCGTTAAAAAATTTAAAAAGAACCAAATTGAGCAATAGAAACTTACTGTTCCCATGATATCACTCACGTCTACCGATGCAAATTCACATGAAAGGGCTGGAAAACTAACAAGACAATTGAGGGGAAATTAGTAAACTAGATTAATGAGAGAGAAAGAGAGAGATAGAGATAGATAGAGAGAGAGAGAGAGAGAGAGAGAGAGAGGTAGTTGAAATTATTTACAAAAACTTACAAGAATGAGATGCCAAGAAACCAAGTGAAAAGACAGACAAATCAAATGTGGTAATTATAGTAAGAAGAGGCTTTGCTTCACCTGTCAATAATTTGATATACCTCACCTCCCCATAATATCAATACCACTAAACATGTCTGTGCACATATTTAGAAGACACATAAACATAAATATATGCATAATTGTTCCTCCAGTGCTCATCACCTAATGTTTTGAATCCAACAAGTGAAAGGCACCTTCTTTTATTGTGAAAAGCTTGTCAACTGAACCCAATATCTCATCAACAAACAATTCAACGTATCAATCAATTCACACTCTGTCTACACTATCAAAACCAGCCCCAATTCCAACCCATTGATGAACAATATAGATGTTCGACATTTCCCAAAGAGACAACAACACCAACTGCGGAAATATTGTGCCACTGTTTGTGTCTGGTTCTGTGTCTGTGTGCACATGTGTTTGGTAATACCTACATTCATCTAAAAGATGACTTGTCAAAATTTCAGAAGCAACTAAAATACCATAGAACTCACCTCATATTAAAATCAATTCGTAAGAAGTCTCCATCAGTACTCTTGTCTACAATGACCGTGGTAGATGTGCTGACAGTCAAATAATTATTCAATTCCTGTAAGATGAACATTGTTATTTAAATCAGGAAACATAAATACTGAGTATAAGCAAAAGGTTCCCATGGCAGTCTGAAAAACATGAAAAGAAAAAAATGACAACCATGTGGTCTACTTCCATCTAGGAAGTTGAAACAAATCCCAAGAATCAATAAGACTGGTATCTACATAACACTGGATAAATCCTCAATATCAAAAAGCCCATGAATACTTTATTATAACGTTCAAGCCCATAATAATCAGGTAAGGTGTTAAAGCTATCTACCATTCCAAATAAAAACACCATGAATACCGCTGCTACTATGGATAATCCTGCACCTGATAACGATGCCTCAGTTAAATCTCTTGGAATTTTCCTGCAAACAGAAAAGCACATGTGGCATAAAAACATCCATAAAGTACCAATATTATTCACAAAGGAAAATTTGTATACCAACCAATGACCTTGCTGCAACTTACAAAACATAAAGGAAAGGAGAAAAGAAAAAATATCAGAACTTGGGGTTACTTTCATCTATATCTCTTTTCTTCCAACTGTAAATAAAAGCCTAAAGAAATATGTCAATCAATCTCCTTCTCTATTCTCTATTACAAGTATGCATAAAAAATTTAATTGCTTGATGGGCCATCACCAGATTTGCTAAGCAATGTTTATGAAAGAGGTGAGATCTAGTCCACAGCATTTCAAAAAAGAATCCATGCATTCTAACAAAGAATCGAACTTATTCTCTCAAGCATTATAGTTAGGAACATAGGATATTAATCTTCTTGAATCTTTTTAACATTTCAATTTAAACCATAGTCGTGTTATTGTATCCTCAATCAGAAAATACATGTCACTGGACGTTTCTCACCTTGCTATATCGATTATCGGTTATGAATGCATAAAAAGCAACTAAGATGTAAATACTTCAAGAAGAGCTTTTCTCCTATGGACTACCATCCCGCTCGTGCTTACACTGATAAACTTGAACTCAGTGCAACTTAAAGCCTAATTTGAGGTTCCAGTGTGAGTTAACGCTCCCGTAAAAAGTGTCTTTAAAGTCAAATGGAAATGCATATAAAACAACGAAGTTACCTTCATGCACCTTTTAAAGGCTTAGACTTAACGATAAAAGTAACTTTATCCTTTCATACACCTTCATACATCTTTTAAAGGCTTAGACTTGACGATAAAAGTAACTTTATCCTTTTTTACATACTTTTTCAAGTAACGCCAGTTCTTATGAAGGGGGTAACTGCCATTGAAATTTCAAATTAGGGCCAGAATTGTACTGAATCAAAGTTTATGTTTGTAAGTTGATAAGGTGGTAGCTCATGGGATACATGAAAGCGTAATTAAGATTATATTTTAACTTGATATATGAGAACCCATGACTCTGCAGACAAAGTTAATCCCTTCAAATCGTTCTTTTATATACTCTAGCAATCAATTGGATAACCTAGTTAGCATCATACTTCAATACATACGAAATCATTCACAAAGACCAAAATCCTGACACCGAAATCTCACACCCCGAACCATTTCTCCACGTAGCCAGCAAATGTTCTGATCATTCCTTTATGGACTAAACTCACATACGTACATACTTCGTATACTTAAGTAAGAAGCACACTAAACGACCAAATTGAATACTTCTCTGTACCCAAAAAAACTGGTTTCTATTAGACCACCACAATACAAAATTGACAATTGATATCACAACACGCTCAATTAACCCGATCCAATCACAATTCACGCCGTTATGAGCATTATTCTGACAATGGACGACAAACATACGCATAGTGATCAGTATCTACCTACATGTATGCCTTCGTGTCAATAAAATTCACAAAACAAACACGCACACGCAGATACGGTACACAGAGGAAAGAAAAACAGCTACCATTTGTAGAATGTAGAATGGTAGAGAAGGGTAAGAGAGACTGAGAGAGAGAGATCTGACCTGTAAAAATCGACGGATTTTAGCTTCTTGGCGGAAAACATGGTCGCGAATTTTGGATTCTCAGACGAGAGCAAGAGATGGAGATGGAAAGAGAGAGAAGCTCAAATCCCAGAATAAAGGGGCTCAATAGATCTGCTGGGAGTTGGGGGGGAAGCCAAAATTATCTTATTCGCGTTCCATTTTCATTCGCTCTCCCGTTCTTTTTTTTTTTCTCTCTCTCTCTCGCTCTTCTCCACGTATAAGCATTAAACTCCGCGCTCTGGCCTTGCGTTTTATGCGAATTTCTCCCTTCTGTGTCCCAGTGTGTTTTTCTTATAGAAAATGCCGGAAGATTATAACGTGTTGCTCTGTGCAGTCTTTTTTAAAAAATTTGGAGCCGAGCGACAACTATCAGCCTATCACTATTGACTATCCGTAGCTTCGTCCTATTATGTTTACTTAGCCAATATTCTTATTTATCTGTGGAACACTGCATCTTTCCTCAATATTATTATATTCCGGAAAATAAAATAGTTTTAGAGCCTTCTCAAAATTCGGGGGCATTTAGAAAGTATCATTTTGGAATATAATTTAAAATTTTGGTAACTAATTCAGCTTATATTTCAAATCAGATAAAATGAAAAGCATATAATCTGGACAAAAAAATTGAAATTAGATGATATGTTTCGAATAAGTTATGAGAAGATATAAAAGTTTATGAAGAATGCAATATAGGTTCTAATTCTATCATACATCCGGTACCTAACTAAACCCACTTAATATAGACAATGCATATTATTTTATCCAATTAAAAAAATCGTTATGTTTGTTTCTTAAATAACATCATAACGTCATAACACATTATTTGTTTCTTGTCGTAACAAAATATGTTATCTTCTTTATACAATGTATCAATACATCATTAAATGTGCGCGTAAATTAATCCAGATTTCTACGACTCTGTTAATGTTTATTGTCTTCGCCCTTGTCCCTTATCTATCACATAGATAGAAACTTGGATTTCAAAGAGTTCAATTTTTGCTATTAATAGAGATAGAGGAAGTGGTTATTATACACTAGAGGAAAATGGAGTGATAACGAAATATAGGACATTTTAGTTATGTGGTAAATCCACTGAATTTATTTGCAACTTTGATTGTTGACTTGATTACTGCTCCAGTTATTAGAGCAGCAATCAGCATGCGTACGGGTTAGGATATGGTGGAGCACTTCCCCTTAAATTAACTCTAGTCCATCATTCAAAAGTAAGACCGTTACATGGCATTTTATTCTTATGTTATTTATTTTTTTGTTTGCTTGATGCTGATTCACTATTTCCATGCATATACTGCCTGAAAAATGGGTGATGTTATGCCATGCTAAAAAAATTACGTTTTTGGCTGAAAATTTCGAAAGCAAAAAAAAAATTCACAACAAAACATTTTAAATTTTAAAAACTCAACACAAAAATTAACAACTTTTTGCATAAATTTCAATACTTAAAAAAAAAAAAAAATTCAATCAAATATTCTCTCTTTATTTTTTTTCACCAAATTTTTATATATATTTTTATTATAAAATTACATCAAATAATCTCTTTACATATTTTTACAAACTATAATAAAAATCAATTTTACAATCAAATTTTTTAAAAAATTTTACCAATTTTTTTTTTTATAAAAATCAATAAATTTCTAATCTACGTAAATATAATATTCACGTACAATCAATATGTTTTTGAAATTTGGAAGAATTTTTGCAACCAAACATCATCACAGTGCATCTCTCTCAACCAGAAAAGTTTGCATACGAAGGGAATAGCATTTGCTGCCATAACTCTACCCTTTTGCTTTGCTAACAAAGAAGCTTCTAGTTGTAGCGCGGGTCTTGGTGAAAAAGAACTTCTTATTGGGATGCTGGGGCCTGTGGGCCTTCTCTGCCACGACCATTGCGGTGGTTTGGGCGAGAGTTTCCGGTATTGCCTTGCTGATGCCCTTCAGGAGATCCACGTCCATGGGAGTAATTTGTCAACATTGGCTGTAGCAAGGCTAAGATCAGTGCTTGCTTGATTCGGTGCTCGGCCGGTTTGGGCCTTTCAAATGGGTCATATTTGTCAGTTATATTATTTAGGTCCAGAACCTTTTTTTTTCTTTGTTTGAGCCCTAAAACAATTTTCAAGGGACTAATTATATCCAACCCATTTTTACAATTATTTTAATAGCTTGGGCCATTTCAACAAACCATACATATGCTAAACGCAAACTAAAAAACCATGCAAAATTCGGTCACCGATCAGTTGGCTCTAAATTGAAAACTCATGGAACGTAAGACATTCAAATTCGAAGTAGAGTAATCAGCAACCACACATATGCTAAATACAAACTATACAAATGTTAAATGTAAAAAGTGCAACAACCCAAATTAAATTTGCAACAATCATTAATTATAGAATAAATATTGCGAATCAATAGGACAACAAAATTAAAGACAAATAAGGAAAATGGTGTAGATGTGCTTTAATTTTCCAACGAACTTCTATCTTCAAACGGGTGTTTCTTAGATGACACAATGATTTATATTGTTATCCAATCATAGATTTCACAATTGTCACCGTTGGAATGAATGAAACAAATGATTGACCCATTATATCATCTTAAGAAACGAAAAATACAAGCTTTTTTGCGATCACGATTGGGCCAATCACTGTTGTTATTGATTTTGAAATGGCTGCTGGCTCTTTCTTTCTTCTTGGAAGGTGAAAGAGTGGGTGAAGAAAATTCATAATGCGGCACATAGTCGGGAGACCCTAGGAACATAGTTTAAAGAGTGAGACGAGTCGTTGTAGTCTTTTAAATGTTAAAAAAATAAAAAAGATATACTTATTTAGGATATATTTGATTCGATCTCGCTGAGCCAAACTAATCCCTCGATTTCCAATAAAGTTGGGCTAATAGTCGAATTGGCCCCTATGGAAACTGGGCCAAACTTGTTGGGCTTTGTCAGTTTCTATAAGGCCGGTCGGTACACAGCCCTATTTAGAGCATTCCTAGCAGCTTATTCAAATTTGGCTCTCTATTTTAACCAAAAAGTATACTTCTCTATTTTAACTATCAACTTTTAAAAAATACCCACATGAGCTTCTCTATTTTAACCATCTACTTTTACTATTCTATTTAAATATTATTATTCAAAGATTTTTTTATTCTTTCTCTAACATTTATATTTTTGAATATTCGTTTTATTGTAACGGTTATATTTTTGAATATTTGTCTTATTCTAAAAAGGATAGGTTTTTTTAATTTTTATCTTTTCCTAACGCTTGCCATTTTTTAAGAACCTGAGATGGGAGACCAGAGAGGGAGAGCGTGAGAGCTGGAGGAAGAAAAGAAAAAGAAAAAGAAAAAATAAGAAAAATATTAATATTTTAATATGAAGAAGTGAACAGTGGTTATCTAAAAATAGAGAACCACTGTTCACATATTTAAATCTTTTGTTAAAAATTGTTAAAATGGATAAGCTGCTGAAGAGTGTTTTTTTGACTTTTTTGTTAAATTGGTTCTTTATTCTAACTAAAATGTTAGAATATAGAACCTCCTATAAATGCTCTTATGCTCTCTAAGCACTCTTTCTCCTTGTAGCAACTTCATTTTTGTGGCAATATGAGATTTTATTTTATTTTTTTCAAAATTTTATAAGCTTCCTGACTTTGTACTCTATTTCTTTTTCTTCTTCTTTTCTAGGCTTCTGACATTTTAATACTTATTATTTTTTTTTCTAAGCAATACTTACTACTAATTAGTTCTATGTACCCTAGCTATCTGAAACGCAACGTCTTCAGCGAAAATCTTTTATCGCTATGTATACGACGACGTCTAACTCCCACTAACAAAGTAAGCGCAGGTCCCATCGTCCTCGTCATCATAACGATCTCTAATCTCTTAGGAGCAGAAAGCAACTCAGACGAAAAATGGCAACTCGTGCGATGTTCAGAGCTCTGATGAAACGCAGCCTTCCATTCCATCCCTATCGCACAGTTATTTCTCGATACGTATATTCTCTCTCTCTCTCTCTCTCTCTCTCTCTCTCTCTCTCTCCACACATATATATAATATATTTGTATGTATGGTGATTAATATTGATCATTTATATGAGATTTATCTGAACTGCTTTTAAAATCCAAGCTTAGATGTGTGTGCGTCTGATGTATGTATGTTTGGAGGCTTGTTATGGATTGAGTTTGATGTTATTTATACAATTTCAATGTTCTGAAAGCTCGGAGGCTGATTTTGATCTTAAAAGACTGCAAGTTCCAAGACGTGTGAACTTGATACCGAAATGCTCGTATCGCATTATCAAGTTTTTAAACTAGAGCCTCATATTTCTGGCGTTAAATGTTTCGAAAACTGTATATATTGCATACCTTGTTTGTGATAAGTGATTTCAAAAGCAGCACCCATTCTATGATTTTGGTTAGTTCTTGGTGGAGATTAAAGCTGTACTATTGAAGTAGGATCTTATATGAGCTTCCTTTATGACTCGCTGTAGTTTGGAAATTTCTAATGTCATGTGGCTATATTTTGCGGTTTTGATGGTGGTCTAATTGTGGTATTTGTCACAATTCTAAGCTTTGCCTCACTGCTATCAGAAAAGGGAACATAATGAAGTCTTAGTTAATAAGAGAATTTTTTGTTGATTCTTGGATACTATATGCACTCCTCGGTGGAGGAGCTGACCCTTTTCTATGAAAAACATGACAGTAAACTGAAAAGTTCTCTACCTACACTAGCACATAAGGACGTGCATCACCTAGACCAATTTTTCCTAAATATTTTACTGAAAAACATAACCCCTGTGAGAGTAAAAAAAATCCGTCGCCTCATGCATGACAATTTGGATGGTCTGCAGACATATGTTAAACTGCCAACACACGAGCAAATTGAGAGCATTTTATTTTTTAGCATATCGAGACATATGCCACGAAGAAACTACATGCAGAAAGCAGTTCAATTAAGTTCACTGGTACAAGTTAGAGTTGGCAAGGAATGTCAACAGTCTTTCTCTATGTAGGCTAGCACGCTGGTCCTTGCTGAGCATGAAGCTGGTTTTATCAAGGCCGCATCAGTGAGTGCGGTGGTGGCTGCAAATTCAGTAAGTAAGGACAACTCCATCTCTGTGCTACTGGCGGGCTCGGGTCCTTCCCTTCAAGAAGCTGCTGCACATGCTGCCTCATGCCATCCCTCAGTTTCTCAGGTAGCTAAACCCACTCTTAGTCTCATTACTTTGCAATAGACTTCCGGGTTTTCACTGCTCTTTACTTCTGTTTTCATTAAATTTTTTCTTCAAAAATGAACTATACCGTTTCAATTTTTCTATTCAAAATGCACTTGTAGGTGTATATCAATTTCAAGGTGCTTTTCGAGATCCAGTGAAATGGATTAGCATGTTCTTTAAGATAGAGGTGGAATTGGGTGTAATGAATGTCAGACCTACTGTTTCTTTTGTGCTCTTTTGTAGCACCTGTTAAAGTCAAAATATCTAGTTTTCAACTCACAACAAGGCTATAGTTTCCTAGAGTTACATATTGTGGCCCAATGGAAAACTTTAATTTGGTAAAGCCCAGAAGACATACCATCTGCAAGATATTATTGTATTCCATATTTGCGGGTTAATATTCAAGGAAGAAAACAATTTATCAAGTGTTTCAAATGCATTTTTCATTTTACAGATATATCTTTCAAAACCTGGTTCAGTGACATAATATTATGGGATTCTGAAAGTTGGCAGACACATTTCTTGAGCAGGTGCTTGTAGCTGATTCTGAGAAATTTACATACCCATTAGCGGAACCTTGGGCTAAACTAGTCCATTTAGTGCAGCAGAGAGGTGGCTACTCGCACATAATTGCACCTTCAGGTTCTTTTGGGAAAAACATTCTACCACGCGCTGCTGCGCTTTTAGGTGTTTCTCCAGTTACAGATGTTATTGAAATATTGGAATCTAATCTATTCATCAGGTATATTCTGTTGCTTGGCCCTTTTGCTTGACCTTGATGCCTTCCCCTATTGTGTTTTCTATTGACTAATATGTAGCCCTTTGGCTACATGGTTCTCATTGTCATCTTTCTTCCGTTTTTATGTACACTGGCTGAATTGGTTGCACACATCACATTGGATTAGTAAAGGAATGGATGAGTGGTTCTTAGAAACTACCAGATTAATGTCTATAAGACCTGGGTATTTGGCTCAGACGTGATATTCACCTCATTTTTTGGCACAACAAGCTTTCTTTACTCAGTCATTGATAGTTTCGCTCCCTCCTTATCTCTGTATACACATATACAATAATTGACTGCTTTAACTGTTGAAATACAAAGTCCTGAATGAGATCTCATAGGTGCATAAAAAACTAAAATCAAACACCAAATGGCTTCCACCTCAATTGTTGTGTCCTGCAAAGGTACTAGGGCCAAGAATTTCCTGCTCCTGGTGCTTTTGGCATTCTACAGGTCACTTTTAAGGCTTAACTATGTTTCTGATGTAGATTTCTTCATCTGACTGAGAGATCTTGGAATAATTTGGCAGGCCCATATATGCTGGTAATGCACTGTGTACTGTTCGTAACACTGGTGTCGACCCTTGTATGATGACAATTAGATCGATATCTTTCCCCGTGCCCCCAACCTCAGCTAATTCAAAATCTAATGTCTCTCCAATCTCGCAGGTTGATCTCTCAACCTTTAGTGAAGGTCTGTTTATCTTTTTCTAATGCATAGCAATCTGTTGTTGGCTGTTCTCTTCCTTGAATATGTACAAAGAAGAGAATGGGTATAGCCCACTGTTTATCTACTGAGTTGTAGTTGTTATTCAACATTTAGAGTGATAGAGAGAGAAAAATCTCTTGGGTGACTCGTACCGATCAGATTTATCTGGTAACTACTTCCACGACTTCAAAATAACACTATGATTTGTGAACAGATTCTGTAGGTAAATCTAGATATGTAAAGCAGACGTCTCAGAATACAGAACGCCCAGATCTTGGGAATGCACGTGTTGTGGTCACTGGGGGGCGTGGGTTGAAAAGTGCTGAGAACTTCAAGATGTTAGAGAAGCTCGCAGAGAAACTTGGTGCAGCTGGTACATTTTACATTTATAATGAATTTTATTTCTTGCATCTTGAACCAGCAAGCATATGCCATTATTGTCAGTACGATCTTGTCTCTTTATTCTACAATGTCAGTACAATTTGGTGATTCTTTCTTCTTGTGTTGGCTCAGTTGGTGCGACCCGTGCTGCTGTTGATCAAGGATTTGTTCCTAATGACCTCCAGGTAACAGCTCTTATGGGTATCTCCAACTTAAACAAATACCATGACATGATATCCTCTGTTTGCCCCTGCATTCCATTGGTTCCCTGGCCTTTATAATCTTAAATCTGTTAAAAATCATTTCTGTTAAAACTCATTTCCTTGAATTCTGTTTATGTAATACAGCGGAGTAGAAGTGCTTCAGCTGTTCATGATTCTGAATTTGGAAGCCATTTGTAGGGTTCTTATATTTTCCTTTCTTGCCCCGGTCTTTGTTGGGACTGCTTTTTTGTCAGGTTGGTCAAACTGGAAAGATTGTTGCCCCAGAGTTGTATATGGCATTCGGTGTATCAGGAGCCATTCAGCATTTGGCAGGCATGAGAGATTCCAAGGTCATTGTTGCTGTGAACAAAGATGCAGATGCACCCATATTTCAGGTGGCAGCTTAACCTTTTTGTGCTCTCTCTGACTCTTAATATTGTCTAGGCTATTTCAGCATCTTAGTATCCTTGGCTGCTCAAATCTTAAGATTTAAAATGTGAACAATTATTTCTCCCTTCTGTGAAGGCAGTGCTTAGAAAGTAAGCGAGACCTAAAAAAAAAAAAGGAACTTCTTTCATTTTTGATTGGTGGTTGGGGTCTTGGGTTTTTCTTTTTCCCTCTTCTTCTAGACAGCAAATGGGAGAGGACTGCCTCTGAGAGCTAGTTTTTATATTCTTGTCCTAGATGAAATTATACCCTTCTAACGACTTCGTTGAATTGCAGGTTGCTGATTATGGACTGGTCGGCGATCTTTTTGAGGTCATACCGGAATTGTTAGAGAAACTTCCAGAGAAAAAGTGAAACTCTAACCTATGCAGGCTCCCTTATTCTGAAAATCTTGCTGAATATTTTGATTTTAAGAAGTTCCAAAATGGATTGGGTACTTGGAAATGGTATCTTATATCTTTTCTTTGAACTTCCTTCAACATGAAATAAAAGTTACCCTTTCATTATGCCTTGAATTGGTCTCAAACCGTACAAAAGGGGTGCGAGTTATTAACAAAAAATGAAGTGGCACTTCTAAGAGAGAGAGAGAGAGAGAGAGAGAGGCTGAACCTTCTCAAATATCAGAGCTTGGTTTCCATCTTGGGACCGGTGGGATCTGGACTGCCGGAGTCTACTTTGCTAACATAACGGACACCCAAAAATAGGTAAGAATCATAACAAATAGGAATAATAAGAAATTAGTCCTTAGGTTTAATGCGAGTACAATTAGTATCGGAGTTCTTTAAATTCAATGAAAAACTCGTTTAGCTCTCACGACTCGTTTAATCTTCTCGCTAGTTTTCGTCAAAAACTCCAACCGCATCGGTGTACCATTGTGTTATCGTGTTCATGGTCACATGTGAAGCAGAATGCTCCTCTCTTCTTCCAAAATTATTTTCAACAATAAAAACAGCTGAAGCCGCATCGATCGACGTGCGCATCTAGTGTAGTGGTATCATAGTACCCTCCCACGGTACTGACCGGGGTTCGATTCCCCGGATGCGCAATTTCCTGTTCTTTTTTTCTTTTCTCTCTTCATTCCTGTTAAGATATAGTACCGAATATCAAACACTTCTCGTTAGGCCCTTTTAGCCCAAAGATTCTTTATTTTTAACCTATCCTACCTTCCGTGCTGATCACCAATCCCACAGCAGAGCTGAGTCTGATGGATATCCTTTGTGTCCTAAGGAATCAAGGACACTGAGATGAGTTTGATGGCCTGTTTAAACTTTTGTGATGGATATCCTCTGTATCCTAAGGAATTAAGGACACTGAGATGATTTTGATTCAATAGCTTTTTGTTGGTGCTACTGCCACCAGAGGATGCCACAAAACTTCAAACGAGCTACAGAATCTGTTCGCTGTCAATCAATGTAGAAGTGGATTGCTATGTGTCGAGCTCCTTGTCTTTGTTACCTTACTTGTCAAAAAAGAACACCAACATGGCATGTGCTGCCGGTTGTCCCAGTGGAACACACGAACTCTCTAAAAGGTACTGTAAGCATGTGGGGAGGGGGAGCTAGCTTGGGTACCAAGTTGTTAAACAAACGAGGACTTGTTTAGATATATAGGTCACCATGAAACTCAAGCAAAATGTGACTTTGGTTCCGACAGTTATGTCTCTAGCTTTTGTACAAGGAAGATATTGATCTCATTCTAGCGATCAGGATATCAATTGTTTGACTAGGACAGAAAAATTCAGCCACGTTCTTGAAAATTATATACTTGGCTCCGACATTACCAAACTAGAGTGGCATTTCCTTTCTGGAGTTTGGTTTCATCACAGCTAGACCAACATCTCAAACTAAGCATTCAATTTGAGTTTGGTTTTATCATGAGAAAGATGACAAACATCGGGGAAGCATCTGACGGGCTTGCCGCTTGTGGGATCCAATTTAGCTAAGCGACAAAGCTCTAGCTCCCTGAGTTGTCAACTTAGGTGGTGGGAGATCTTAGATAGGAGCATGATCTCCACGAGCTTTATACATGGCTAGAGTTGTTAAACAGGTCGTGCTCCCCTCCTGAAATAAATGCTCCCATTAGTTTTTCCTTTATTTTTATTTTTTTCTTGTTTTAAAACTTGTGGACAAGTGAAGATCAGGGCTTGAAAGACTCAAATGAGGATCCCCTAAAGATTATTCGAAGATTTGGCTGACTTTTTGTGAGTTCTGTTGCAGGGTTTCCTATTTTTCTTTAGTATATCGTTAGCTGGACCACTCTACAAATGGAAACTTAAGCTTCATCCTTATTGAGGATTAGAAGTGGATGTATTAATTAAGGATATGAATATTTAATCTATCCTTGGAGCTTCAGTTGTCCAGGTATCTTTTAAGTGTAGTCAAATGGAAGGATATATAATGGGAGGGGAGTCGCTTCCCATTATATGTAGGTTTCCAGGCTGCTTTTTAATATTCTAATTTCTGAGTCATCATGAGAATATTCCTGTTTTAGTTTGCCTTCAAATGATAACCCCTGAATCTTGGCTTCATCCAGTACCAGTTCAAACATTAAAATATGCACAAAAACTGATCTCCTCAAGCTGTATAAAGAATGGGCAACTTGGTTTTTCAAGACCTCCAACAAATTCTCTGATTGGCTACATTCAAACATGAAACTTGAGCTTGACTTTATCATTAGGCGATGACAGTTCTGTAGCGTGACAAAGCCCTTCCCCCAAAATGAAAATGTTGCACGTTCTCAAGAGTATTAGTGGTGTAGGAATAAGGATGCATACTTCCCAATTTGCTTTTATCTGGCCAGGATATATATTGTGATACTGACCTTTACATTAAACATATGAGTATGCTTAAAAGTTTTCTCGAGGACCTCGACTTTTTATCATCCAAAAAGTGCTGTTTTGGCTCCTAGGACCCGTGTTGATGGGCAAACAGCCTAAAGAATCTCTTTTTATTGTTTAAAATTAGGCATGTCAAGGCAACAGGTAGAATTATCAAGTCAATCAACTGCAGCGGTGAAGAAGGTTCCTTTGTAACTCTTTGCAGCTCTAATTCCCTACGGAAAGCTTTCATCTAGACAAAGTAAGACACATGAAGAATGTGCTAGCAGGGTGTCCCATACTGACATTACGTCCTACAGGTTATCCTAATTCAATACCTGCTGATCAAGCATGGGGGGAGCACTGATATCAAATTGCAAAACACATGAGAACTTTGAAATCAAGTGTATTAAGTTTGTGCAATTGTCTCCAAGAACTCCAAGAAACATAGAAAGTGTTTACATAGTTACTTATATCAAGCTAGGGACATTTGCATCTATCTGCAAGGTTTCTCAGATGTTTGATTAGGCCGTAAATGAATTTAACATGATTGTTAGCTCCTATATAGTAAAATTACTGCAACATTTTCTTGTGATTTAGGTGGCTTACTTGACTAGTATGTATCAAAACACGACAGTCTGGCATATCCAAACAAACGCTGGCTGCCTGTTTTGAGCAAAGTGAATTGATACATCATACATCAAACAAGCTAGCAAAAGTTTAATCATAAATTAAGTTTTCCATGGTTTATGTCATAGTTGGAAGAACTATTTACCAGATGATTGGTTTCACAGCATCTCATTAGACTGTGGGATCCAACTAGGTTAGTGACAAAGCTCTAAGCACTCCATAATTATAGATTAAATCGGTTGCGGCACCTTCTAGATATGGCAAATATCTAGAACATATATGCTTAAGTGATCTCGTTAATTTTATATAGACCCAAAATAGTGCTGTCATGGCTCCTAGCAAACCCATGCCCACAGGTGCAAAGAGCTTAAAGGTCTCTTTTCCTTTATGATTAGATGCAGGGAAAACTAGTAACAGCTTGTTAATAATTTTCTTTCTGCAAGCCATGAGAATCTTCCTGTTTTAGTTAGCTTTCAAATGACAACCCCTGAATCTTGTCTTCATCCAATACCAGTTCAATCATTAAAATATTCACAAAAACTCCCCTCAAGCTGTATAAAGAATGGGCAACTTGGTTTTTCAAGTCCTCCAACAAATTCTCTGGAGTGGGTAACCAAACAAGAAACTGGGGCTAGACTCTATTATTAAGTGATGACAGTTCTGTAGGGTGACAAATCCCTTCCCCAAAAATTGAAATGTTGAACGTTCTAGTATGTTCCATTAAATTAGTCTTTTCTGAGTATTATTAGTGTAGGAATGAAGAGGCATATATAGCTTGACCTGAGACTTCTAACAGATGTAGGACTTTTTACTGGCTATTGAGCCGGATATTATAATTGTGATACTGACCTTTACATTAAACATTCAAATGTGCTTACAAGTCTCCTAGATTTTCTATCTCCCGCAAAAGTGCTGGTTTGTCTCCTATTACCGATGTTGACGGCCAAACAGCCTTAAGAATCTCATTTTCTTTAAAATTAGGTGAGTAAAATCATTAATATAGCACTAGAGGTTTGATGAGGCCCAGCCAGAAGTTGTCCGGCCCGTCTGCGTGCATCTCATGCGACGGGCATTTTTCCCTCGGCCCGCCCTTGCTCCACCGTTTGATGCTGCCATCCACGTTCTATTTCCATTGGTTTTTTCAGTTTTTAACTTATTATGGGTCCTTTCAACTCTTTACCCGTTTAGCCGCTTTGCTTGTTGGCTCGCCACCTCTTTAGAAGGTTTGGCTAGTCCTTTAGAGTATGTAATTGAAGTCTTTGAATCTCCTTGAATAAATGAAATTTCAGAATTGTTATGATAAAAAAAAAAAAAAAAGAATGTGGGGATGAGGATATATATGGATGCTTTTTGATTTGCAATTGTTTGAATTGACAGTATAACCTTATAATGGCAAGCATTAATAGGTCCTAGAGATTTATTTTAATACAGACATGTACCTCAAACATTTGAAAATGCTTAAGCAGTACTAATCTCCTTAAAGTTTATACAGACAGTACAAAAAAGTGCTGTCTTGGCTCCTAGCGTACTTACTTGACTTCCCAATATCCTTGGCTATAGCTGCAAAAAGCTTAAAAGATCTTTTTTCCTTTAGAATTAGATGCAGGGGCGACGAGTAGTTTTATAAGGTTGCTGGTTGTTCTGTAGGCTGGATGCTTATTGCAGAGTAGTGTAAAAGGGATGATATATTATTCTTCGGTCTCCCTGTGATGGAACTAGGTATATTTGTGGACTCTACGGTCATATGTAGATGTGCTTCCTCCTATATGTAGGTTTTGAGGCTCCTTCTTAATTTTCTCTCTGATCAACGGGAAAATCTTCCTGTTTCAGTCAAGTTTCTAACTATAACCCCTGATCTTGGCTTCATCAAATATCCAATTCATACACTAAAATCTGCACAAACTCTCGTCAAACTGTATAAAGAATGGCCCAACTTGGTGTTAATTTCAAGTCCTCGAACAGATTCTCTGATGGCTAATTAAGCATGAACCTTGAGGCTTGAGCTTGACTTTATAATTTGGCGATCGATGACAGTACTTCTCTAGCTAGGGTGACAAAGCCATTCTCCAAAATCGGAATGTTGCACGCGAGTTCTAGTATGAGCATTCCATTAAATTTCTTCACCGATCGAGTATAGTGGTGTAGGAAAGAGGATGGGTTGCTTCTGAACTTGCTTTCGTTTGGTGTGATACTTGTGTCAGATGTGAGACTTTCTAATGCCTATTTGCCCCGCATATATGTTGAGATACTGACCTTAATTGACATTAAACATTGGAAGATGCTAAAAAGTCTCCTTGACTTTTTATCATCCAAAAAGTGCTGTTTTGGCTCCTAGGGGGGCGTTTGTTTACCGAAATTTTGAGGAATATTCTTAAAATTTTAGGAATCTTTTGAATATTGAAGTTTATTAGAGTTTGTGAAAAGTGTGTAGTGTATGTGTAAAAGTGTGAAGTTTATTGGGGTTTGTGAAATGTGTTTGGTATGTTGGAAATTTTGGACCCCTAAAAAAATTGGGCAAACAAACGCCCCCTAGACCTACCCGTGTTGATGGGCAAATGGCCTAAAGAATCCCTCTTTCTTTAAAATTAGATGTGAAGGCCGCAACGAGTAGGGCTGTGCATAAGCGGTGGCAGTGGCGGTTATGCCTTCCACCGCCACTGCCACCGCTATGGGCGGTTGTCTAAAAATGGACACCGCCCCCGCCACCGTGAAGGGAGGAAACCGGCACCTAAAGGTGGCGGTAGCGGTTACCGCCTACACCGGAGATCACAAAAGAATGGATGCCAAATCAAAATCTATAATCAATACCAAATCTGTAATCAATACCAGATTGAAATCCAAATCTATAATCAATACTAAATCGAAATCTAAATCTATAATCAATACCAAATCGAAATCCAAATTCAAAAAAATTTCAAATCTGAAATCTCAACCAAATCGGAAACAACCTAAAAAAAATTTCTAAAATTGCAACACAAATTTTACACATTGACATTCGCTTGAAAAACGCCACAGATTTGAAAAGCTTTCCAAAAAATTTTCCAAATCTGAAATCTCATAAACAACCGAAAAAAATTCCAAAATTGCAACCCCTATAATCAATACCAAATCGCAAGAAAATCTCCACATATTTGAAAAGCTTTCCAAATATCAATCAAATCGAAAAAACCCTAAATAAAAAATTTCCTCAAACCAAGCAAATCTCAACCAAAACGCAAATATAATATCAAATCGCAAGAAAATTGGGGAAGAGATAGAGAGAGAGAGAGAGAGAGAGAGAGAGAGAGAGAGAGAGCGATAGTCGATAGAGTTGGCTGGGAAGAGAGAGCTTCGTTGCTTGTTGCCTACTGCAAAGGGGGAGTGCATACTGCGTGCGACTGAAAGAGAGAGGCTCGATTGAAGGAGAGAGGCGTGCGACTGAACGAGAGAGGCCGAGTGATTGAGCGAAGGAGAAAGGTAGGTTAGGTTAGGCTTAAAGTCACTAAAAGAAACGGTGCCGTTTTGATATGCATATTTAAAAAAAAAAAAAGGTGAAGCGGTGAAACTGCCCAACGGTGAGCGGTTTCACCGCCACCGGCAAAATCTCCTCTAAGAGGGGATTTTGCTCACAGTCACCGGTGCCGCTGGGCGCCGGTGAACGGTGCCGGTTAACCTGCACACCGCCGGTACCGGTGATCAGGCCTAGCAACGAGTAGAATTATCAAGTCAATAATTGCGCGACTCTAGCACTAGAGTCTAGAGATCATTCCTTTGTAATTTCAAGTACGAGTAAGTTTGGATTTGAGATTTCGAGATTTTCAGATTTATTTTGGGTTGTTGTAGGGTGATGATAGGTGAGATTTGGGGAGATTTTGTGTTTGATAGAGATGGGTGTTGCTGAATTTTACACAAAGATCTGTGATTTAAATTATCTAGTGCGCTATTCATTGAATGCGGTATTAATATATTTTAGGGTAGAGAGACATAGACGACTTTTCAGCTAGAATTTTACCATTTAGTTTATAATGGAGATATGTGTGGATTAAGGTGCAAAGATGGTGTATTAAGGGCTGTCTGGATTTTTCAATGTGGATTATATGATTTTCTAGGGCTAAGAGCGTTCCTAAGGAGATGCTTTAGCTAACTAGTAGTTTAATTATTTTAGACTTGTATAGAATGATTCAAACTCCATGTTGGTATTGATTAATAATATTTAAATTTTTTTAGGTTATGACTGATTGTTCAGCAATCTTTTGAGGAACTTTAGGCTTCGGGTTGAGTGTTTGAAGTAAGTGGTCTTTCCATGAGATTTTTATGAAACTCTTATGTTGTGGAAAATAAGTGCACAATTGTTAAATATTTCTTTTACAAATCGAAACTGGTTTGGATGAGTTATTGTGAATTCTTTGATTTTGGAAATGTTGGATTTTAAACGTGCACTGTATTTTAAACTATTCTGATGCGTTAAGGGAACTGAACGAATTTCGATAAAAATTGGATTTCACAAACTCATTTGAAATGGTTGGTCCTATTTTGTGAAATTTGTGTTGTGAGCATACTATCAAGCTATCCTTGTGCTTGTGACTATTGAGGTCTTTGTGACCATTGGGGTCTTCATGACCATTGGGGTCTGTGTGACCATTGATACTTTCACTATGTTGCTTGGCCTTAGATATTTTGTTATAAATTATGTTATCAGTTTGGTATTGCTCACTACATTTTCTTAATCTTGGTTATGTTTATAAAACTGTCATTTTCCCTACCCCATTGATTGCTACTTACTGAGCTAGTTATAGCTCATCACTTACTTCCTATATTTCAAATTTAGTGATTGGTGGCAACGAGTAGTAGGAGATCTCGAGTGGTAGTTTTTTAGAAGGTCGCAAGTTGTAGGGTTGTCGAATAAAGAGTCCTCTAGAGACTTTGGTAATGATTGCATTAATTTGAAGACTTTAGTAATTTATTTCATTTGGGAAAACTATTTATTTGGATCCATTGTTAATGTGGGATTTGAGAATTTTGGAGTAGTGCTCTGATTAAATTCTTGGGTATCATAGTTCTTTTTATGTTTTGGTTGGATTCTGAGTTTGGATTATTATATTTAAGAGATGGAATATATACTTCTTTTGTGTTTCTTGGTTGGAAAAATTGCTTGTAAGCAGAGTGGATATAGTTCCATTTTTCAAGCGGAACTCTGTCCGTTTGGACTTTTGGATCGAGCATTACAAGTACTTGGATACTAAGGGTAGTAATTAAGTTTGCACCAAGAAGTACTCGAAGCGACATGCTATAAGTGTTTCCTTCATCTAGCTTTTATATGAGGGATGTTCGCACATCAGCAGGGTTCCTCAATTGTAAAAAGTACTGCAACATTTTCTTGTGGGTTTTTGAGACAGCTTGACTAGTATATGTAGACAAGCACGACATTCTGGCGTATACAACGCGCTAGCTGCCTGTTTTGAGCAGATTGAATTGATAGATCAAACAAACTAGCAATACCTGAAACATAATTAAGCAAGTTTTCCAGATGAATGTCATAGTTAGAGAACAGCTCCATTAAGCATGCAAGACCTTGAATTTACGAGATGATGATATTGTCACAGCATCTCATTAGGCTGTGGGGATCTAGTTAAGGTAAGTGACAAAGCACTGAGCACTCCCTAAATTATAGACTTAGGTACGGTCATTCAAAGGCTTAAAATTTGACGTTGCTGAGCCTTAATTTTCTTTCTTCAAGTGAGAATCTTCGATCCTTTTCCGGGAGCGAATTTCAAGGACAACCCTCTGTCAATATTGGCTTCATCAAATGCCAACTCAAACATTTACATGGCGTTCAGTAACTAAAGTTTTAATTCTCTAAAATTTTATCATCGTTATAAAATTTTTTCTCTCCTCACTTTTTTACTCTCTCCTCACTTTTTCCCATACCAACTCCCATATTCAAAATTTTAACTACCCAAAAAATTTTGACAAAATTTTGTTTCCAAACATCACGTTAAATATGCAACAAGGGGGTTCTCAACTGGCGCCCAAGCTGGCTTTCAAGTGCTCGGTCCTATTCTCTGGTTGGCTAATTAAGAATGAAAGCTTATGCTTGACTTTTTTAGTGGGGTGACAAAACCCTTGAACCCAAATTTTTAATGTTGCTAATCACGTTATAATATGAGCAAATTCCCATAAAAGCTCATTTCTTAATGATATTGAACGTGGGGACGAGGATGCATGCTTCTTAGTTTGCTATTGTTTGAAGCGCGAGTCTTTCTCAGTTAGGAAACCTTCTAATGGCCAGGCATTAACACATCCTAGAGATTTATTTTAATATAAATATGGATCTAAAACATTCGAACATGGTTAAGTGATCTCCTTAAATTTTTTTATAGACCCAGTAAAGTTCTGTCTTGGTTTCTAGCATCTTGACCTTCTCAATACCCATGCCTGCAGCTGCAAAAAGCTAAAAGATGTCTTTAATTTCCTTTAGAACGAGATGCAGAGGCAACTAGCTAGTGGCTATACCGCTTGTTAACTAATCAATCGATCATAGAGCTAGCTAGTGAGTGTCTTCTGCATGCATGCTGTAACCATACTGATCAGTTTAACAAGGTAATAGCAGCTGGTTGTAATTCTGTAGATAGATTGCTTATTTCAGAGTAGTGTAAATGGGATGAGGTATCCTTCCCTCTGCCTGTGATGGAACCAGCTGGTGTGTTTGTGCATGGACTCTGCCGGCTGGCCTGTTTGTACAAATTTAAATAAAGCTCTTATATGCAATATGCTTACCGACTCTAAAACAAAGGTATACTTTGTAAAGCCTTTACAGCTAGCTCTTCTTTACCAGAAAGCTTATATCAGTATGAAATGAAAAAGGTGGAGCCTGATCGTCATCTAAGTGAAAGTTACATTCAACCTCCCGATATGATCAGAATGGTTCTTCCATTTTTATTCAAGTTGAGTTTTCTTTTCATTTTATTTGTAAATTTAAAATCAGGACTTTTTAAATAATTAATACTGCATGTACCTTGAACATTCGAACATGCTCAACTCTCCTTCAATTTTTATATAGACTGAATTAGAAAGTGCTATATATTTTGGTTCCTAATGTGCTTGACCTAGCTTCCCTACATCGATCCATGCCGGCAAAAAGTTTATGACAGATTATCTTTCTCTTTTTAATCATACAGAATTAGATGCAGAGGCAACAAGAGTAAAGATTTCTAAGTATATCCACGATAGAGCTAGCTAGAAAGTGCCCCCTTCTATAATTAACGGCTTCGCATGCAGGCGCTCTTCCTTAAGAAAAAGCGTACCTAAAAGCAACAAGTCGAAAAGGTGGAGCTTGTCATCTTAAAAGATTTTGCATTCGCCTTGGAGGGTTCACAAAAAGTGGTATTTTGGTTCCTTATATGTATATACTTGCCCTTCCCATAACCATCTCTTTTGCTTCAGATTTAGAGATGTAGACGCAAAAAGTAACATATTAATTAAGTCGATTGACAATAGTGCTATCAAGAGCTAGCTTTTTCGAAAAGGGTTTGAATTGAGCAGCATATATATATATATACAGCTAGCTAGGCAAAAGGATTAACTTGTTATGTTCGAAAAATACGAGTATATATCGATGCCATAGTTACTCTTATAATTGATGAGGGAGCTACTCAAACAATTAGGAGACCAATTTAGCATCAATTTACTGATAAATTGGTCATTAATTATGGTCTTCAAAGGCTTGAAAGTTTGTATAAACTGCTAAGATTTGTAAAGAGTGAGAATCACAAAAGAAAGTGCGTGACATGTAAATGGTCATGATCTGGAATTACCTCAACTTAATTTATGGTTGTTGGTACGAAAATTTACTTAATGATGTCTGTTCTTATTTTGTTTCAGTTTTTTTCCCCGAGAAAAGTATTCTGATTAATAGAAATTCAATATATAAGAAATAATGAAAGTAGTGTGTAATTCTAGGCATAATTAATTAGTCAAGTAAAATTTTAATCTCTACAATTATTTAACACACGCCACACAGCGTAATTCCCCATTCTCTTCTCAATGTAATTAGTTTTCTCTATCGTCAACTGTGTTAGTACTTCTTCCCAACAGTACTATATATAGGAACCACAAAGACATGCGCAAAATGCATTTTGTGTGACTGATTCAAAGAGGGTCTTTCCTCTGCGCTTAATGTTTAATTTACACCTACTTATAATTTTGGCATATAATTATTGCCACATGTAGATGCCTTCTTGCCCATTTTTTTCCCAAGTACTATGTTTTTTTAAAGATTTATAACATGAGCACTAACACATATACACTAAATTATTATATGTCTCGAAACATTAATAACTGAAAACATTGGTTCATCCTTGGTGAATATGGCCTGCTTCTAGAGGTGATCAGTCCCCTAGGCAATCAACCATGATCATTAGCAATGAGCTTTCCTTTTCATCTTTCCATATGGTACTTTCACAGTGCAAATCTCCATGTAGTACGGAATCTTCACAATTTCTTGGTTGTATTTGCGCATTGATGGATATATGTACTTGGAATGCAAACAAAAAGACCTCTTAAAGTACTGTTCTTTCCATGTACTGCAGAAGTTGTGGTTCTCAATAGTTGGACATAATTGCAAGCGAAGTGCGTCTTAATTCCATCATATACAATCAACCTTTAACACGATTTTGTTCATAACAAGAGAGAGAGAGAGAGAGAGAGAGAGAGAGAGAGAGAGAGAGAGACACAGATGAACGATGATTAAACTTGAAACCAAATGTATCGAAGACAAAGGAACTAAGCAAAGGCCCCTCTTCTTCAGTTCTGTGCGGTCGCTATCTCGTCCAGTAAGACCCACTTCAGTTCTCTCATCTATCTGTCTTGAAACACTTCCTTTCTCCTGCAAAAACAAAATATAGAAGCGCATTGTCACGTAATATACAAAACGTTCACCCCCAAAAGCAACACTGAAAACAGGCGCATAACATAGGAAACAAGCCATGGAAAAGAACTAAGGGGAAAACTGAAAGAATCCATAGATGATTACCTGAGATATGTCTGCATGATCCCCCAGCTTAGCATTTATATCCACTTCATTCAGATCATAAACCTATTGAAACAGTGGCCAAAAAGTAATTAAAAGAACAATTATTACCAATAATATCAAGGAATGCGTCTTTGAAAAACAAGAAAAGAAAACAATGATCAGAAAAGTCTTACCTCCGGACTATTGACAGGAGAACTAGCGGTATCCTCTAAAGCATCATCAACCAAAGCTGCTGCTGCTTTCCTCTTCTTGAAGCCTAATCTTTTACTGCTTTTGACCATAGACGAGTTCCCACCTCGATGACTACTGTTGGACGTTTTTCCGGCCAACGAGGCAGCATCGGAAACAAGGGAAGAGCTTTCAAAACCCGGAGAGCAACGACTGTGTTCATTGTTGTTTCCGAGAGAGAAATCATCGAAGTACATAGTCCAACCGCTCTCCTCCGCAGACTCAGAGGTCCTTTGATGGGAAGAGAGGGCTTCGCTCTGAGAGTTCATTGAGTTCTCCATCCAGAGAGAGAGAAGTTGCAAGAAAAGGATAAATGAGGTCTGATGGCCAGCTTGGGAGAAGCCCACTGGGGAAGCATATGTATATATAGCACAGAGAAGAATATTAGAATAAATTATTGAAAATGGTGAAGCATAGGAGTATAGAATATTGGTGTGGGGATATAGGAGGTTGGGAAGTAAAACATAGATGCATTGGAGAGAGAGAGAGAGAGAGAGAGAGAGAGAGAGAGAAGAGAGAGAGAGAGAGAGAGAGAGAGAGAGAGAGAGAGAGAGAGAGAGAGAGAGAGAGAGAGAGAGATTGAAATTGTGATAGAATATTATTAGATTCGCCACCAACAGAGATTTTGCCTAAATGTTTGAATTGTGGGTACTAATTACCTTCCCAGTTCGAATTAAGTGACTTTGAACCAGTCAAACATGGTCATCTTATATGTTCATGTCGGGAGAAACTTGTTACTTCTCCTTTACATATTCCATTATCCATACCAAATCCACTTGTTTCACAATTATCGATGTTGCAGATTTATCTGTTCTTTTCCGACAAGATACTATTCTGAGAACTAATTGTCAGGACCTGACAACCACTGGCATTTT
Source organism: Morella rubra (assembly GCA_003952965.2). Taxonomy (NCBI): domain Eukaryota; kingdom Viridiplantae; phylum Streptophyta; class Magnoliopsida; order Fagales; family Myricaceae; genus Morella; species Morella rubra. Next base: position 3,237,323 of record CM025852.1, read on the forward strand.
TTTTTTCTCTGAATCAATAAATTATATTAATAGGATAGAATTATAGTGAAAACCTAAAAAAAAAAAAAAAAAAAACCCAAAGGGTTAGCAACGAGTTTGAAGGGTCGAAGTTTAAATACGAGTACACAAGTTTCTCGGATGAGACAGGCACGAAGTATATCCGAATTTGTGATGTGACTTCGACTTTCTAGTTTTTGAATATATTGGTTATTTAGCAAAAAAAAAAAAAAAAAAAAGCATGAAGCCCAAAGCGAGAGGACCCTAAGGTCCATTGAAAACCAACAGAAAATGAGTACGAAAGCTCATTAAAAGTAACAACCACCGCACGAGGCAGTGGCAACTGTCGCTGAAGAGGGACTAATGCATTGTCGTTGATCATGCTCCCTTAGGGCACTTTACATGCAGATACCAGCTGTAGTTACAATAAACAGAATTTAAACTAGCTAAAGATAAACAAACTAAGACAACTAAACAAGCCTTAAACAAAGAGGCAAGTTTAACATAGGCAACGGACTAAGCCGAGCAGACTCTGGCCAGATCTGAGCCGGAGGCTATAGTTTGACTGGAGAGGTTGGTAGAAGAGGCGGCACGTGGTGGCAATCAGAGGAGCTCCACGGCCTAAAGGAGAGGACAGGAGCCGAAAAGGCCAATCCAAGGAAGAGTGGCAAGTCACGGGAGGTGGAGGAGCTGTTTGCCTCAGCCAGAGTGGCCGCGTGGGGCGCGTAAATCTACACACGCCATCTCTATCACGCTAGAGACACCTCGCTGCGTAGATCGGAGCCGTCTGAGTTCAGCCATGTGGCACATGCCCGTCGAAGCTTGATGGAATTTATTGTCTGCTGCTCGTATGCCACCTGCAAAGAAAATAAAAAAACCAACTACAACCGCTGGCCAATCGAACCAGAGAGGAGGAGAGGGAGGAGGGAGAAAAGGAAAAGGATAAGGAAAAGGAAGGAAGGGGGACCGGGAGTTTGTGGGTTTGGGGGAGAGAGAGAGAGAGAGCCGACAGACCACTTTGCCAACATGACCAGTACTAGCTACTTTGCCGTATGAACCACGGCCCCATGGCACGAAAAGACGTTGGTTAATTTTGTTTTTGGCAGCTCAATGGTGATACATCTTTTCTTCTCTCCTTCGAAAATAAGAGCCTCATCTTGTTTATAATTAGCAACGCCCCCACCCACAAGAATTTCTACATTAATGTACAGTTCTACCAATTAGGCACAATTAAATATTGTTGACAATAAATTTCTAATAAATTAAAAACCCTTTTTAGTCTTTACGAATTGGACCGGATAACCATGCACAATTTTACTTTGTGGAATTAGCTAGGCTATATATATCTGTCAACCATTCAACCCAAGTTTAGCCTTATAGCCGTCTACCCCACCCCCAAGTCGTTCAGAAGGACTATAGTACTGAAGAGAAGGGACATCTGATCCAATATGTCTGATTCATTCAATCTTTTTCACTTTTCAGGACAATATAAATCCTGTTCGACTCGGCCAGCCCATGGAATTCAATCCACTGGCGGGTTCAAGATTTGTCTCAGTACTGTTTGCTCAAAAGTTCCTTTCAGCCATCGAAACACCTTTAGATCAAGTTGCTGTTGATCCCACGACGCATCGAAGAACGATTTTACATTGATTGTTAATTTCGGTACTACCTCGTGACCAAAGAGAAATTGCTTTTGGTCACCACGTATATTCCACCTTTTTTCGGGGTCATCCGTTGAAAACAAACACAAGGCCCCATCTAGGGATGGAATACTGTATTGAGACAATTGACTTCGACTAGAACAAGACATAAAATAAGAGTAGAAAACCGTTTCTGGAAAAGAAAAGTAGCTTGCGGCTTATAAGGCTATTGTTTCCTACTTGTTTAATGGCCTTGATTCGGTACTATCTGAATTTTTTTTTAGTTTGGCCGTCCCATATTACCTCATATTGGGTTGCACTATGATTGGTTTGAAATTTATTTAATCTGCAGAAGAACTCTGAGGTTATATGCCACACATGAATTTGGAACATTAAAGAAGTATATCCTTTTCCCTGTTTGATGACGTACAAAACTATTTGGTTTAGCGGTAATGTACGTGAGAGGTCGAAAATAAAGCAAAGACAAGACAGGAAAGTTCTAACTTTAAAGTTAAGAAAATTCAATTTAGAACGTGCATGTCTTTATAGTTCTATTTCGCTAAGCTTTTTACCTATGCTGCAGACAAATTAACTATAGGCTTAAAATGATATCAATCGATCTCGTTTCAAATATTGTATCAATAACTAAGAAAGTTATATATATACATTAATTTCCAATATAAAAGAAATGGCCGTCGTGGGGGAATCATGACAGTGAGGGATACTTTAACCATAGGGATAGATTGGAGGTGCCATGAACAATGGCCGCTATAGTACAGAAGATTTGAGGCTTCAATTTCTTTCATTATTAACTTCTTTATGCATTCTCCAGTTATTGCAAAGGATCTTTTGGTTCGTGTGGTAGCAAGCTAGTTGTTCGAGTACTGTGAAAAAATATATATAATTGCAGCAGTTGGGGCGACCAATTCTCACCTGGGTAGATGTGGTTCCAAGTGCTCTGGTGGGGCTTACCGTGACGTTGTGTTAGTAGTTGGGAATCTTTGGTGCATAATTCATTGAATTACTGTACCCCTGTGGAGAAACAGATTGATGATCATTAGTGCTTCTTCCGACACTTTAGGTTTCAGTCAATTCACTGATTTAACAAGCTGAAAGAACAGACGGAAAAGAATGAATGGCTGGAAAGTCTCGTTTCCCATCTCTACGACGCGCTTGCGAGGTGATCAAAACCTTATTCCAAATTAGTGATAGCGTGAATCATGGAGCTTCAAATTAGTTTCGTGTCACTCTTACCAATAATACAATCGATCGACCGTCGACGTTGACCTACCTGATCTGTTTATATATAATCCATTTGAGGAGACAAACTGGAACCTACTCCCTCGGAGCAAAGAAATAAACAAAAACTGGAACATATTTTCCAATCCATATCGACATAGACCTATGCAACAAAAACCCACATACAAATACTGACTAATTTGTCAGTTAGATGTGTTCGGAAGTACAGTTAAACATAAAACACATGAGCTAGAAAGCAAAGAAATGATCTCTCAGTGCTCTTCATGTTTTATTGTTCTTCCTTATCCCAATAGAAAGGAATTAAGGAGTGTACTTCTATATATAATCCCTATTTGTCAAACATTCGTTGTCGCTTGCTGCTGCTATCTGCATCATTTCGGAGCTGGTATATATTGAGGGATTTTGTCCAAATATTGCAGGCGGAGAATAGAAATTACGAAAATATGCAGCCTCATTCACTTCTGTATATATATAATATGATCACATTTCCATTATGAGAACTACAGGCAAACTAAGACGTGCAAAAAATATTCATCGAGGGCATCTAGAATATCGAATTAATGCAGTTTTTGGGGATCATGACATGATGAGTTTTTGAAATTGTAAGACGAAATTCACCAAAGTATACTAATATATATCTATTGCTAATTAACCATCATTAATCTTGTAATTTTCTTATTTATCTATCCATTGCCTGAATCTTCACATCTAATCTCCTAAACATCAAATTCCCATGACTTTGAAGCTTATCTTATTAGATTATGAAAGAAGTACCGTCTTTCAGGCATTAATATATCATTATTGACTTTTCATCAGCCTTGTGACATTCTTAACTAGAAGATTTAGGAAGATTTTCTTCTGATAAAGAATGAGCCTAATAACATTAATAACACGTAGGTGTCAAATGAGGCTTAATTAAACTGCCAACTCTCGTCTCATATTTGTATGTTTTTTGGGTATATGTAGAAGACATATTCACCCCACAAGGAATTAAACCTAATATTGCAAGTCAAACATCAAGTCACTCATATATCTTAAGATAGATCTTAACCTAAAAATGGGCGACTTAAATGGCCCCTGGCCTATGTGGGTGAGAGTACAATAATTTTAAGTTCCTTGTCAGAGATCGGGAAATTATATGTATATGAGAGAGGGTTCTGGACCGTCTAAGTTCTAAAGGCATCGAGAAGGGATCAATAGAGACCACTATTTAGTGGGGTCCAACCTAGCTAAGATGATTCCCCAAGGTATCTCATTTAATTAAATTCGGGTCAAATTAATTATATGTATTTTAATTTTCAAATTAAGAATAATATGTTATCTAAATATCATAGATTTTGGTCGTGGTTAGAGGCATGGCTTTTTCAAAGTTTCAATCATGATTATCAGGCCTAAAATACTATAGGAAAGAGATGGAACATTGGCATTCATGATTCATGCGCTCTACCTCTTGCCGGGCCACACATGCGGATCAGTTGTAGGCGGATCACAATTGTAAGTCATCATATATGCGTGCTAACTAATACTCACCATACGGCATCCTATATATACTAATTCTATCAAAATCAATCTTTTCTTCGGGCAAATATATATATATATATATATATATATATATATATATATATATATAACACGATTGGATATAACTAAAGATGTTTTACTTGGAAAATTGGGGAAGTTCATATAAGTTGTATTATACCTTCCCTGAATGGTATATTTTATCCCAAAATTTAGTATCTTTTGAGCGATATTGTTTTCAATAACATTCATATTTAGAAGTCTAGATTCAATTTTGTTGTAAGAATAAATTAAAGATCTTGTATTATAACTTGGTACCATTTTAATGGGTCTCATTTATGACTAGATTTCTCCATTTTGTTGAGAGAAGAGTGAGTAATATTTGGTTAAGAATCTAATAGTCGATCTGCATAATCCTCTAGATTATAAGCATGTGTGTTCTTCAGGGACAGCTAACCGGTTTAATTTGCCGACAGATTCTCATGAAATTCTTCGAACTTTTTCACTTATACATACAAAATCCATGAAGCATTATCCATGGAAGCTGGGATCTTGAGTTCCCTGCATCATATACATGTATTATAATGTTCTTCACGACAAAAATTCTACCCCGCGCATGCTTTCTCTGCAGCATTTCTCCAAGAAAAACTTGGTCCACAAACTGAATTACTGAAAAATATCATCCGTCATGGCATGGAAAGGCCATGATACCATACTTTACTATGTCTAAGGTGGTACGTACTTGACAATACGTACCTGTGATCGATCTAGGGTTTATTCCCTACAAATTATCTAGAGATAGGACCAGGATCCTTTGCAATTTCCTGTCTGGATTACACAGTGCAATTTAGAAAGAGATAGACCAACCGGGTGGATCACTTTACATCATTCAATGCTGTTCATGTAAAGTTCCAGACAACATAGGTACTACAATGAGCAGCATTAAATGATGTGGGGTCTATCTGGTTGCAGTCTTTCTCTCTTTAAATTGCACCGTGTAATCCGGGCAGGAAATTGCAGAGGATCCTCGATCCCCAAAGATATATGAACAAGTACGGGCCATGCATGGTCCCATACATCATGTACAATAATTCACAATACATGACTTGCTGAAATAGACTTGTCAATATGATTGAGCACTCAAATAGACGTGCGGCATAAAGTGGTTCCCTGTCAAAGATGAAAGATGTGTTGAGCTAACATATGAACATGGAGCTAGCACATGCATGCACGTACACCAGTTTATATATGCCAGTGGCAGCTTGTTCATTGGATGCATGTCAGAATGCTAGCTATCTTATACATAATGGTATCCACTACGGTTTAGAGTGACCAACAGTACGATGTCTGTTTTCGGGACAAGAAAACAAAAATTTCATGTTCCATATCCATAGCCACCCCCGGCATGTATTGGGTTTTAGCTGGAGAAAGTACTTGAGATGCATGTATGCAAGAGTACTTGTGGTCCTTCTGTAACTCAATATTGTACCATAAATATCATACTACAATATTTTGATGTTTAGGTGGGGTACTCGAATTGAAATAATATATATATAGTATACGAACTATCATAAAGCCGGTTAATTAATTAAGATCAACTAAAACCCAACAATATTGCATCGTTTACAAATTAAATTCGAAACACTTAATTAAGCAAAAGCCATTCTTAATTTGATATGATTAAGAAACTCGGCATCCCTGCAAAGACGATGTGATCAATAGGGGTTGTGATCCGTGTGGAGTTAGCTTTACACATTAATTTAATTGTTGTTTGGAGGTTCATTTCTACTGGTCGATCATGTGTTAATTTGTTGTGTTGCTTCGCGGATTGTTTTGTTATGGCTTTGGCTCTAGTAATATTGGAGGCTGCGCAATTAACTATTACATCCGCGAAGGTTAACCAGAACCTGGCAGCCAATTGAACGGGGAAGGCAATATATAGTTTTTCAAAATTTTGAGGAAATTACCTGAAAAGCCTTTTTCTTTTTGTTCCCCCGGCCTCCTCCTCCGATTATAACTGAAAGTCATAGAATACAAAATTTACTCCCGCTGCATCCGGGCTTGCCCACAGTACTTTTAACGTTTGCACCAGGCTTAGCTCGTTTCACATGCGGGTAGTTGGGTCCTAGCCGTACAACTGCACCCCCCATTTTTCCTTAGAGAGAAAGGCTCTCATTTCTCTCTAGAATCCTCTTCTTCTTCAGCCTCCTTTTCTGATGGCGGGAGAAGCTCTGGCCCCTCCTGACTCCCTCCTCCTCTCCTACTCGCTTTCTTGTGGTTGAGCTCTCCAATAAACAACATTTCTCGACTCCTTGTTGGGTTTTTTCTCCGATAAAGTTCAAGCATAGATCCCAACTCCTTTAGAGGTCTTTGGTAGCCAAGAATGACATAGATGGCTTCGAAAACAACAAGCACCTACTTATGGTACCGTTTGTTCCCCAATATTTTGGGGCATGAAAATTTCCAGCAAAACAAACACACTCTAAAATTTTTAACTTTTACACATACATACTTCACCTTTCACAAACCCCAATAAATCCAATAAAGTAAAGATTCCCAAAATTTCGAGAATATTCCCCGAAATTTTGGCAAACAAACACCCCCTATGTCCCATCCTAGAGTCGAACCGACAACAAGTGAGGTCCCACGTGTGCACGTGGATCTCACAAGCCCGCACCTCAACCTTCCAGATCTGTGCTCCGGCTGTGGTCTCTGGCAAGCTTGCGTCGTGGGATTGGACTCAAGTGTGGGGGCTTGCGTGCTTCTCACTTGCTTGCCATTTTTCCCTCTTGGTCGGTTCCTCTCCGCCTTCGGTTGGTTCTGCCGCTTCCCTTCGCCATTGACTTTCCTTTTCCGTTGATCATTTCAGCTTACTACCCTTTGTGGGCTCTTCGTCCCTTGAGGGTTTGTGTAAGGCCTTTTGGCCTCCTTGCTCTTTAGTTCCTCCACGGAGAGTCTGACTAGCCTTTTAGAGAGTGTAACTAAGGTCTTTGAACCTCTTTGATTATTAATGAATGAGCTGTTTGGATTAAAAAAAAAAATGGGCCCTAGCCGCTTTCCAAAAAATTAAGGGTAGATTCTTTTTGCCGCTTATATATGTATATATATAAGTATTTGAGATAGAGGGCTTAAAAGAGGGAACGAGTGATAGGGGAGTAATCAGGAAAAAAAAGTGAATAGGGAAGCTAATTTTTTTAATTAAAAAAGGACAAAAAAAGGAAACAAGTTGGTAGATATATCTGGCCAGACTTCAATATCCTGCGATTTACAATGAGAAATATATGGTAAGTTTTCGAATTAATCCAACCAGACCACCTTTATTGTACTAACTTAATTAATTTCCAGATATATTAATACTATCAAATTTTAACAATCTATGAGAGGTAACACATTTATCTCATCTGGATTTTGTTGCATTTCGAAAATTAATGGAAATGAAAAGTCCAATCTGAGATTAACAATCTAATCCTATTTTTCAGGTTAATTGGAAAAATTATATTGTGGCTTATCGCTTTGTTTAGGATTTAAACCATATGTTCAAGTGAGAGAACCAGCGGCCGCTAAAAGAAAAGACAAATTAAAAAGCAAATAGAATAAAAATAATATTACACGTGTCATATTTAGATTAGGTGTCAAGAAAATTCCGTGCCCTAGACTGGTTACAATACCACTTCTTCGCAATCGTCTTTAACCTGAGGCCCGCACTCTCATGAAGTAAGCAAATTAAAGTGAGCGAGAAAATTAAATCTAACTCCATGTAAGGCCACTGAAAGGCTACCAATGGCAGCATAGCAAACAGCCGCGTAGGCCTCAGGTGTCTTTCTCCTGGGGCAGCAGTCAGTCCCACCAGTGCATGCAGTGTCCACACCATGACTATATCTACCCTTAATTGCCAAACCCTCCTTGATATGAACGAGGGAGAAAGAGATCAGAAAAAGAGAGAGTCCAGTTACATTGTATCTTTTTCATCCGAATGTACAGATCATCTCACATGAAGTTTTCTTGATTTTCTCTCCTTTTTTTCTTTTTCTTTAATATGCTTCATGTTTAATCTTTATGCATTTTTGTCAGTGTTTTCTTGATGGACATGTTTCCATTCTTTTTCTTTTGCCCTTTAATTCAGTTTAGAGTGATTTGTGCTGATTTATTCAAGAGATAATAATCCAGAAACCTGTTTATGTTACAGCTGAATATGGATGGAGTTGGGCCCTCCCGGAAAGGCACTCCTAAGTTCGGTAAATGTACTCAAAAGATCGAGAACAGTGACCCCGTGAAATTGACGGGGCATGAGATCTTTGGCAACGATGGGGGTGATGCTAACATCGACAGGATTAACCATCGACTCAAAGCTCTGAAGTAGGTTTTTAAAGTCTATGAAGATAGAGAATACAAACATGCATTTGCTCAATTTTATTTTTTATAATAGTTTTTAATGAATCTCATCTAACTGGAATCGATCTTGGTGCTAAAAGCTTTAGGGTTTTTGGTTTACAGTATTGCGCAAGATGATCAGCTCCCATTTTCAGATGGGAAGAATATGGAACATGAAGGCCAACTAGGGTTTGACCCTGATGTGAATTCAAAGGTAAATGGGGCTTATAGCAGTCTTCAGAAAACCCTAAAACTAGAACCTTGATTTAACCATTTCATACTCTCATTAGCAAATGTACAGTAAAAGTCCCATTAGACTCGTGGTACTCCATTCTCATTCCTGTTGTTGAGGGGGGAGGGGAACCCTAAGAATTTTCATAGTGAAGGAGTCATTAATCAGACAAGAAGAAAATCACGGTAACTTTCGCAGAATCATTTTTAACTTTTGTTAGACAAGGGTGGGGTTTCTTGATCACGATGAAGGTCCCCCCCAAAAAAAAAAAAATGGTCCCTTCAACTTTCAAGAGTCCGTGTCATCATGTTCATGTATGCCTTTTGGTCTCCTCCGATCGATATGGCATATAAACCTTTTTTGCGTCTTATCTCCATTCTTGTTTGCTGTGAAAAGAGGTTTCGGATAATATGGCTGCAGATGGTGAAATTCGTACTCCATTTCGATAACTAGTTTTTAACCATATTTCTGCCCTGAAAAGAAAAAAATTGTCCCAATTTCAGATGAATGGTAGTTTACAAGACCTTGAAGATGCTGGCTCTGCTCCAGTTACTCCTAGGTCGTGTCCTCGACAATCACCTGAAGATTACCACTCAGACTGTGGGTCAAACTCAAATGTTGGCAGCAACATTCACCGAGCAAGTGACCTTCTTATGGCCGTCTCATTGTTTTCTGAGGAAAACAAGATGAGAATCACTGAAGTTGCTAATGCAGCCATGGAAGAGTTGACAAGAAAAGCCCTCGGTAGAGCACCTCTATGGAAGCTGCAAGGAGATGGAAAAACTGAGATTCTAGATTATGCTGAATACATGCGAGAATTCAGGTATATCGATATTGCATTGATGGAGTTAATGAAAATGGTCGAGGTGGGAGACAATCAGCCTCTGCCAAGCTACCCGGATATTTGTGAGTCCTCGTTTGAAAGTGAATATTACAAGCCGAGTTTGCCTCAGGAACCAGAACCAGAGCCTCTACATACCGAAGCTTCACGTGAGATTGGTCGAGTTAGAATGAATCCTGCCTGTCTTGTTCAATGGCTTATGGACGTGGTAGGTTTTTGTTTTTTGTTTTATCACGTATTGATCATGAGAGACTGTTCTCTATATTATAACTATAATATCGATTCTTCTAATTGGATGTTCTTTGCCTTGTTTGATAATCAGAAACAATGGTCCATGGTGTTCTCCAACATCGTTTCAAATGCGATGATACTTGGAGTGTTATCATCAACAGGATTGGAGGGGGACTATAATCAAACTCTGCAAGTGGTAACATGAATATCTTTGTCAATTTCGGTCATTGATTTTTTATAAATATATATATCAAACTTCATTGTCATGACTAAATAGAAAATAAGTCATTTGATTGCTATAGAAAATTTGTAAGCTGATAAAATAGTAGTAGTATTGATAATGCACCAACACTTATTAAAAAAAAAAATTCACGGACCACAAGCTCTCAAACTACAACTTAAAAAGAAAAAAAAAGTAGAGAAGTGTCCAATTTCATCATGATTCCAATATTACAGCTAAGTGTTGGTGCATTTTAATATTTTATTAATTATTCATTGAAAGTAAACATTGCACTTAGTGGGGAGATGTAATGGTGGGAAAATGAATTGTTCATATCTTTGCCAACTGTAGAGGGCTTGAATCTCCTTAAAGAGAGAGATTTTCATGCCTCAGTCTCGCTTTGTTTCGTTCTAGTTTTTTTTTTCTTTATTGTAATTTTGTCAACTACCTCCAACACTAAGCATTTTTTAGGTTCTAATATATATCTCTAATATTAGTAGAGGAATTATATGATCGAAAAAAAAAATCCATATATAGAGACCTCCAGCAATTTTGTCATTGGACTGTCCACCATGTGAATAGAGATGCAAACATGGTTGCGCATTACCTTAATCATTGGACCGCCTCCGAGATTAGTCTTGGAGGCCACCCCTCTTTACCTGAGCATGTAACGAAGCTGCCTTTGGGTGTATGAGGGCTCCGACCCCCTTAGTTGTTTCTTTTTAGTTTTCCTAGTGCACGTAGCAAGTGCACTACCTTTTGAAATTACCAGTTGATGGCTCATGGACTCTTGTTTTCAGTTTTCTCAGTTTGAAATGAAGATTTGGATATGTTCTAATTAAAATAATAATAATAATAAAGGAATATCAGATACATGTAGTCAACTCACCATAGCTGATTATCTGTTTCCCTGTTTATAGATAGGTGATTAGTATAGTTGGTGTGTATCAGCCACGTTTTCTAGTTAAGTCTTGTCCAACATTATCTAAGGGTAAACAAATTTGCACTTGCTGCATGATGCTGAAGAATCTTTGGTCTTGTTGCTCCACTAATTAGTTAAAAACTTCTGCTGCTAGATTATGTGAGGCATTTTAATTTCCTAGCCTGCGTCCTGATAAATCCCTTGATTTTTCCTTTCACATGCATCTTGCTGAGCTCATTTGCACACAGATCAAGCTTGCTTCTATAACATTTAGCTTTTAGGAACATCCTCAGATATGTTGTTTACCCAGATGACGGCGGAATTTCATGCTCCGTCCCCACTAGTTCCAATTCGAGAGAGTTATTTTGCAAGATACTGTAAGAAGATAACTCCCCTCGGAACCTGGGGAATAGTTGACGTATCTTTGGAGGACATATTTCCTTATCCGTCAATTAAATTTATAAGAAGGCCATCAGGCTGTGTAATCGAACCAATGCCAAATGGATGCTCTAAGGTAAGGCCACTTTAGTAGTCGAGTTGATCAGTTTAGTGATTTTCCTTTTTATTGCCGATCAGATTTTCATCTCTTATAACAATTAGGTTACGTGGGTTGAGCATGTGGAAGTGGACAATGGAAGGGTGCCCAATATGTTTCAGCTGCTTGTCGCGTCTGGTTTTGCATTCAGTGCAAAACGCTGGTTTAACACCATAACTCGACAATGTGAACGGTTTGAAACCCTATTGTCTAAAAGCACCCCTACTAACTCTAGCGGTAAAGACATACGACTTTGCTCCTTGCATGTTAAATGAAGCACCGCAGATCAAATATTCAAATCTTATTTCCTCTACTTTAAGAGGGTTTTTATATCAACTAAATATAATGTAGGCTATTTCGTTATTGGACAGTACTACTATCACAAGCTGAGAGAGCAAGTCTTCTGAAGCTGTCTGAGAGAATGATGAGAATCTTTTGTCTCGACATTAGTGCTTCCACAGTAAACATGTGGATGCCATTGCCTAATATGCCTGGAGCTGAAGATGTGAGGTTCATGACCCAATTCAGCGTCAGTGAACGTGGAAAGCCTCCTGGTGCCTCGGTAGGTTTTGCTACTTCCCTATGGCTTCCGGCTTCACCAAAGCTTCTATTCAATTTCCTCCGTCATCAGAGTTATCGAAACAAGGTAATGTATATCTCAAGTTCAATGCATTAAGTGTCCACTTTCTGGTTTATTGTTCCTTGCTTGAAATATTATATCAACTGAAGCCTATGAACTTCTGTTTCGTAGGTAAAAATTGGTTTTGAATATATAAACTTATGTACATTTGTTTTGAAATAGTAAGATAACCACAACAAATTGAGTGACAACAAAATGTTTCTTGCTTCAAATCTGTTTGCAATGGAAATCACAGTGGGACATCCTTTGCTATGGACACTCTGTCAGAGAGGTTGCATACATCATTAATGGCGAGAAACCAGAAAACCGCGTTTCCATAGTGCAAGTGGTTGTAAGTTTCAGATCATGCTCCAGCTTTTGATTTACGTAATAAATTAATCTAATGTTTCAACCAAATTGTAAAATGTTGGTGATGTTGTTGCATGCTTAATTAATCTGTAGGCTTCGCCAGTGCTGTATCTGCAAGAGAGCTACAGTGACACCACAGGCTCTTATGTAGTTTATGCACCATTGGATGATCACGCCCTGACCTTTGTCTTAAATGGTGGAAGCACAGATAAGGTGTCTATCTTGCCCTCAGGTTTTGCTGTCCTCCCTGATAGGCCCGTCCTGGAAGGAGAGGAAAGTAGGGGAAGTATTCTCACTGTTGCATTCCACATGGTTGATCCTGCATCAATGGAGGGTTATGTGCCTCCTGCATCATTGAATATCATGCTCGAAATTATCACGGAAACCATCATGTCCGTTAGGAATGCTCTGACAACAAACAAAAATCCCAAAAACTAAGGTGGTGAAGGAATGATCAGATATTGCTACAGCTACAAATATCGGTAGGTCCTCTGTCAAACCGATACCATTTCCATATTTTTCATCTTTATTCACCTATTCTGTTACAACAACCCTGTTGCGCACTTGTTCTTATTGTTGCAGCAGCTAGCTATAGAGGAGAAATGGAAAGATCGATGAGCAACTAACTTAATGCCTCCCTTATAAAAGTAGTGGGAGTATATATATATAATCAAGAGGTCGCTGTAATAACTATTAGGTATAGAAGACTGTACTGCATGTCTGGTGTTGTATGTTTGTATAATGCTGTAGACATGGTGGTGAATCTGGATGCTACTGTGCGTCTTAATAACTTCTACCGTTATAATGTATATATACCCGGCCTGGACTTCTCGATCAAGTAGTACTGATCAATGACTAGCTAGCCATCTTGCATCAATGTAGGTCATGGGTATTTTGATAATTAATCAAGTACTAATTAAGCAGCTTCTTCTTGCAGTTGTAATTATCAAAGAGTTTCTTAGGGTTAGTGGTTGAGCCGGATATATTTGAATCCTTAAGTACTTATTACGTGCTTGATGAGACACTTTTTTTTTCCTTCGACAAAAAGAGTGGAAGGGAGCAACCAGTGTAACTAACTTTTCCTAGATGTGATCATAAGAATTCCCACTCGCTGCAGAATGTTCGAATTGAATTAAAGCTATCTGCCTCGAGAAAGAAGGATCGTCACTACAGCCCCACCAGCATGCAAGTGATAATGGAAACGGGAGGGTTCGATTTAAGGATCTCCCTCCACACCCTCTCTTAAGTGCTTTATTTCAAACCCCCATACCATTTGGGCTACCACTTGATACAAACTTTTAAGTGCATGAATATGTGCTAAATTTAGGTCCTATGCATGCGTGAAATTTGGGAGAAAATAAGTATGTAACTTTTAAGGTGATATATATTAATATATTGAAATTGGACGGAGATAAAAGATATATATTCATAATGAATTTAATACATTCGCACTAATACCATTAACTTTTACTTAATTATTTTACTGACACGTGAAATAATAGGCTGTTTTCCAATCATCTTTTTACTTTTGTTTTGTTTTATTTTTCTATTTTGGTCCTTTGTTTAGGAGGCCGGCTGGTTGCTCCTTGTCAGTTCTTTAATCCCTATTTACAGGGCCTTTAGCTAAGCGTAAAGCCTTAAAGTAACCGCCTAAATTACCTTATCCTCCTTGAGCCGACTCTGCTTCTTGATATGGGAAAAAGGTCCTTGGATTGTGTACTACGCCTAAATTTGCAAGCGACATGACTTAGAGACTATATACACCATCGTACGGACGGCTGACTACAAACCAACCTTAACTTCCGGCCACCAACCTATTTTACTTGGCAAGCGATCATGACTTAGAGACTATATACACCATCGTACGTACGTCTGACTAAAACCAATCATAACTTCCGGCCACCAACCTATTTTCAAGACTAGGAGATTGAAACCTCTCTGATATGGTCAACCCCTCGCCAGCTTTCACTATAAGATATACAGACTAAAAATATGATACATGGTTAACATGGACTGATTACGAGTTTGACCTTCCATTTGAGAAAATAATTAGATTGCCACGTTCTAATTTTTTCACACCCTCTCTTTGTTCTTGGTTTTTCGTGTCATATTCAAGTTTGCCACTAGATATACTTCTAGACCCAGTACTACACGGTTAACATGGTCTAATTTCTTTGATGCAAGTGGGGGGATTCAGAAAAAATAAAAAAAGGGTTATGCAAATTTCTGCAGGTCCCAAAAAGGACAAAGGAAAAAACAAGAAAATCAGTAGTTTTTCAAAGGAAAAATAAAATGGATCCTGAAGGATATTCAACCACAAAAAAGCACAAAGACAGATATGATCCACTATAAGAGGGTGTAACAAGAAATAGAACAAAGAATCGCAATTATCCCATTTGTAAAGAAATTCGGTTGCACGGTAGCCATGTTCAAAAGAACAGAATAATTGGATTTTAATTAAAATTACCCACCAACACACTTATAATTCTTCAGTATCTGGCCTTACAAATGCTGAGACAGCGCTAAAAAGGCAATGACTGGAAAAATATTGAGACAGAAACAAAACCAAACAAAACAGAAGGGGTCACTTCGTAAACTAAAACTCAATAGAATTTGAATATTCCAGAGATAACTCCTTCCTGCAAGAAAGCTTTTCCTTTTAACTTCTTGGAATGACATCTGCAAATGAAAAGTCATGGAAGGGTGGACCTGCAACAAAGGAAACTTGTGGAGATAAGCAGCAAATTCCAGAAACAATTTGTACAAAAATGTTATTCAATTGAATAGATATGGAACAATGGATTAGCTCATATGGGCAAATGCTGCAGTTGGGCTTGTATAAGAAGTTTCATTCTATGACGAGTGCTGTTAGGAATTAAGATCTCTGCAACAGGTCTGGGGGTGAAAATTTAGCACTCACTTTTTTTTCTATTTGCATATGCATATTCAAGTTGGAGTACTTTAGAACTACAATGCAGAGGGGTTTTGGGGGGGGGGGGAGAGACCTACTTGTTTCAAAATTCTCGAGGACAGGATTTTGTTAGCATTCACACATTCTCTACTAATCACGAAATTTTAAATTTTCTTATTATAATCATATATGCAACATCCCTGACCTTCTTGTTCACCAAGAATGTAAAATGGAATATGTGCAATCATCTTGGTGCCGCCTTCACTCCAGTTTACGACGCCTGGATTCCGCTTGTATCCATGTGAAGGTCGAGAAGGACCCAAAACAGACAAACAAATTGCTGGTTCATTCATTAGACCCAAGTAATCACGAGCACGCCTCCAAACTCTCCCATCTGAGATTCGAGATCGAGCTACCTTCAGAAGCATATCCGAGTTAACATGTGTTAGTTGAGAAAACTATTGTAGCCAGCAACAAACCCTCCCCACTCTGAGAAATCCCCTGCCCCCCCCCCCCCCCTCTCTCTCTCTCTCTCTATCTCTCACTCTGTGTATAACCAGACCTTGCCCAAGGAAACTCGTGCCCTTGGCAGTAGTTCACGGTGATGTGTTGCAAGCTTTGCTATAGCTGTTACAACAAAACACAGAAGCCTCGACTGTGATGACTTTCTGAAGGTTTCACCAGCAGAGCCCAGGGATGACTCCTTCCACAGGCCAAGACGACTTCCCAAGGAAGCACAGAGCATTGAGTCAGCAACATGAAGCCAAAATAGTTATCAAATCATTGTAAAGCAGAGAGGCTATCGAAATTTATACCTAGATGAAAGGTTTTCATACAAAAGTAGTTCCAAACTCTCAAAAAGCTCACGGGCTGCATCTTTGTGTGATTCACCACCCCCACCATGCTCCCCAATTGCCCAGCACAATTGTAGTGCCAACTCTGTCTACATAAGGAAAACAAACAGGGATATAATCTATCAGAACAAAAAAGTTAGGCCTTTCTGTCTAGATTACTGGGGAGGTTATGAACTGACCTTTGCAGGGCTGTCATAAGCTTCTCCAAGCTTGTCCATGATAGGCTTCTGCAAAGAATGTAACCAAATATTTATTGATGAGAAGCACAAAAGATCACATATAATTATTAGAGCGTGGCATATGGACTGACAAAGCTGAAGCAGGTCAAGAGAAGTAAAGTTCCACATCCAACAAAGAAAGAAAGAAAGAAATGGAGAATGATGCCACATTAGCATGAGAGAAAGTTACACCTACAACTACACCATGTTGGCAGTACCAGTTTCCCGGGACCAGCCGACCAACAACTATTTATGGTTTTAGCAAAACAAGATCCGCCATTTAAATGACCTTCAATTTTTGTTGTTGACTGTTTTCCTTGCTTCACCAATGTAGACCTTAAAAACACTAAATTTTGTCAAGACAAACAACATAACATGAAGATTAAGCATGATTTTGCAATACAATCAAGGTGATTCAAATTGCAAGTTCAAGGTGGAGGTTAGATCCATTTCAGCTGCCCCAGAGAGGGGGAATACAAAAGCACAACTATTTGAGAAGCTGAGGATGAGATTATACAGAGAATTATGACATATCATGGTCTAAATATATCGTATGTGCAAAAATAATTGAAGAGACAGCGCCATAAATAGAAGAGAAGAGGCCAAGAAATATTTTTATACAAGTAAAAAAATTTCAGATTAAAGCTCTTTTCCTGAATTTTAAACCATACTTTCACAGTATGGAGGACACCTTTGCAGCAAAGCTTTTCAATTTTTATTTAAGTTCCTTGTCACATTACCTAGCCATGGCTGTTAGTAGGTGGGTCATCAAAACAAGCAGTTGAACAAAACTGGTACTGAGATCAAACATGGAAAGAACAGGTTTCAGGAAAATACCTTCAAAAGTGCAATAAAATCTGGAGACCGCTGAAATGCAGCAAGCATAAACTCTAAGAGCCTTCGGTGAATCTAGAAACATTAACAACTGTCATATATACTTCCACTTTATGAAAATCTATTCTGTCATAAAAATATCCAAGCAACAAAGGATAATCAAGATCAAAACAAAAGATATTTTAATGCTCAATTGTGCAAAAAATATACAAAGTATCAATAGAAAGGACACTTCTTCATGATATCAGCTACGCAGTAACAGTTTTCTAGCAAAAAATGGAAAAATGTGAGAAGAAACAAAATGTGGACACAGGTTAAGAGAAAAATGCTACTTGGTTCAGAGACTACTACCCTTAACATTGGGAACACGTATGTAAATCCAATATAAGAAACCCTATTCAGTGTACTGTGGGAACAAGCTCACCCAAATAAACTTTACCAGCCAGCTTTGTGTACAAACTTACCTTAATAAACTTTACCAGCAAAGAAGAAAGCCACTTAAATTGCGTTATTGTCATTAGTTTAACTAGGCTGAATGCTATGCATATTACAAGCTGATGAGTCCAATATATGCCCCCATTCCCCAAAGATCTAATTATCTATATCTTATCACACCTTCACCAATCAAACCTAAATAACAATGACCAAAAAGAAAATGAAAAGAAAAGAAATCAACTTGGACTATATTCAACTACATACACACCTCATAGGAGAAACCTTTGTCTGGAAATATTGTAGCATGTCTTGACATTAGCAGGGGAATCAATGCACATATCAAAGCTGCAAATTAAGGAGATCCATAAGTATCATAATCCAGTAACTCACAGGGAAAAGGATAGGATACTTCACTTTATGAATTCTACGAATTATGAGGTTTCAATCAGGAGAAAAATAAAAGTTTAAAATTTCAAAAAGATAAAAAATTGTATAACGTACAATTATTGACATCGTGCAGTGCTATCATAAAGTACACATCAATAATCCGTGGGGCCATTTTAAGTATTTGTTTTAGCCTATTAGACTGAGGGGTATTAATTGCAGCCTGTAAAGCTGTGGCCATCCCAGGAGAAGTCCAGTGGCGTTCCTGAAATACAATATTAATCACAGTCAAGAACTAATTTCAAGCATCCAGAGGATATAATCCTGTTGCTAAAAACAAAATCATATGACTCCAGTTACGAATTAATGAAACATACTGTTTCTAAGTCCGCCATAATACCCCAACAAAAAGGTTGTGGCATACATTTAGAAACCAAAATACAAATATTATAGCTATACGTGTTTAATAACTCAGGTAACAATTGAATATATTTCCTCATCGTAAAACAAAGAGGTATTTTGACCCCTTTTGATAAGTGTAACAATTTAACAGCTACTTAATAGGAAAATATGAAACCAGACCCAACAAGCATACAGCCAATGAGACCAAATAAATAACCAGATTCAACTGAAAAACGCAGCAAGTATTCCACTAGTCCCAAAATAGTATGGAAAAATAGCTAGAATAAGAGACAATAAACTATTATCAAAGAAATGGACCCCCCCCCCGCTCCCCGCTTCCACCACCCCACATAACTTCCGATTCCCGAATGCAATAATTCTCCTATTTTATTTCGATTTGTTTCTCATCTTGTTCTTATTTCAAGATGTAAAAAGAACCGAACCAGACAAAAAAATAACAAAAGAAAAAAAAATAGCATCCTTGCAGGTTGTTGCTACCGGCTCTTATCATATCGTATCTGATGATTCTAATCTGAAAAAAGTTAACAATTAATTAAATCAAAACTAATACGGAAACTTTTAGAGGGAGGAGTGATAATAATATATTAATAAAATTATCAAATAACTCTTTTTAAAACTTAAAACATATTCCTATAATATCAACCCAAATATAATGCTTTCAATATTCAAAGACCTAATAATATCTAGACAAGAATATATTAACAAAAAACAAAACCACACTAGGATTCCGTAAACGGAAATCTCAACCACTCACTGAAAAGATCCGGAATTGACTGCATGTAACGAATTACGATTCAGTAATTAAATAGACTTAATCCATTCCCCTCAACAAACAAAGTTATAATCAACACAACATATAACCGAAACAATACTCATAAAACTTGGAATCCGTAAGTACGACTATGCACAAAACCTATTGAGTTCCAAATTTAAACCTCATTTAGAATTCTTCGTATGGATTACTCTATCATAACTGCCAATCCTACCCATCGACTATATATTATTTAGAAAGATATAATCCATAATGAACTAATCAGAAATAAAATCTAATTGACACATTCGAAGATCCGAAAAGACAGACAAAGATACGAAGTCACAAAGAAAAACTCGAGCCTAACGCGCATTGTATTCATAATCCTGAGTAAACAAGGTCACTCGACTACGACCCGAAGTATCAGGCAAATCTATCGGTGCTGGCTATCTCCTCCAGACTTCGAAATCCCTACTCCAACATTTCCAAAATCCCTCCTTATCGATATAAACCTATGATTACTTAAATAATGATCTACTTCTCATATGCTCCTTGCAAGCCACTCTAATCTTAATAATAGTTAAACACTTTTGACACATCTCAAATTATTTAGATACCTTTGTGAATATTGATTCCACTCATATACGCAAACCCTCCTATGACTTAGATCTTACATTACTGCTCTATAATCATCTTTTTAAATTCTCAATTTGTGCAACAATCAAATGCTGAACCTCAGCAAACACTTCCAGAACCTATGGAAGCCTCAATCAATCAAGAATCCGCTTTCGTTTGATAACAAAAAATACCTAATCAATAAGCAGGCCCTACATCATTTATAGTATCGGAGCATCTATTTTAGCAGCTTCGACTACCAAACGTTCTAACAGAACCAGGCGCCGAGCAAGAATGACGATCCCATTCAGGTTCACTTTTTCTACTAACTTTGTACACAATTTGCGTCTTGAAACTACCAAAAACTTAACGATCATACGAATAGTATACAGAAGAATGGTGCAAAATGAACCAGGACAGAATTTCTCGAAACTTCAGTTATATTAGACTGGAAATAGGTTACGATTGATCCATGTGTGTGTCGAGACTGTCATTTTCACGTGTTAAAACACGCCTTATCAAGAAGCAAGTCTCTTAATTCCAAATTATTCTGACCTCAAAAAGTCTGAGAATATAAAAGTGTAACTACCTTACATTACTGAACTAAACAGTATAAACATAACTAAGCTGATTTATACATTTTTTCTCCCGCAAAAATCATTCTTTAATACGTGGAATATATCATGCTTTCTAGAAGCAATTAAAAATTGGACAATTATAAAGCCACCTAGTTATTTTTACGATATGTCTATTAGCGTTTTGTTCACAACAGTCCCCATTTGCTTAGCCTAATCTCGAAATGCTGACTAGTGCTGAGATAAGGTCGATACACAATTAAATACAAACTAATCACTCACATTGTTCATTAAGATATATTCTATTCATAACAGAAGTGTTAAAATTATCTATTATGTATCTCTCAGCGCCTCTCTCCGTGATATCGGCTGAGGAACCTATTGACTCAAGTAATTGATATATTGTTTCAAAAATCCAGATGGACGCGAACATCAATTTCTGATCATCTTAGACATATGTTAAGCACATTACTGATCGGATATTCTTTCGACCTGCAGAGATATGCTCACGATATTATTTATAGAATTATTTATTGTAACGTTGAACTCAATGAATATGAATCATATCTCTTTTTACCATGTATAACTTATATTGCGGCGTGTAGCAACCATTTTTTGTGGGCACATTCAAATATTGTTGATGAAAATTTATGAAATTTCTATAACTTCTAAACACTAAAAAATATACTATACAAGGTTGACATATACATCTCTCGAAGTTGTTTGGCGAAATGAGAGCGAACTACGCTAACGAACTTTTGTCATTCTAATTGTAGGTTCCCCCACAGCTATTATTGTTAATAAGTGTCTTGCAAATTGAAGAGAGGAAAAAAATAGACAATATAAGTTCATAAACATCTCCAAATTGAATTTTACTGGAAATCACAAAACTAATAACAATTAAATGCTAAAGCCAGCTACAATAGATGGATATGGGTAATGCATGCTACAAGAAATCATGACCCACCCCTTGGGTGAAAATCGATTTCGCAGTGTGGAACAGGAATTTTGTCTCATATATAGGACTTTAATTTCTTCTGAAATACATCTTTTAACTCCAAGATCACTGCTCATATAAATGACGCCTTGCAATATGCTGTCGTTTTTGTAAATAAATCCATGTTCACTAGTTGAGCTAGTGTTCTATCCTTCCTCTATTTTCCTTTTATTTCGTTTGTATCCAGATATTTCTAATGCTCTCGTATAATAGTTTCTTATAACATATTATATCATTAGTTATATCCATATTCCTTTCATTTCTTTACAGGTATCATGTTATAAGTTCAAAAGTGACTTTATTTAAAATACTATACCATAGAAGCAATCCAATTACTATATCTTACTCTCTCAACCTAACAGACAAATGATAATTTTTAGACAAAACTTAGATTCTGCGTTGACACATCATATTAATCTGTTTCTGATTCTTCCTTCAGCGGATGATGTCTATAGCTCACAATTCCAAGCAACGTACTATGTTCCACTGACGACTAACTAATTTAAGTTCAACTTCATCTTTATTCTCCTCTCTTCTGAACATATATTATTTGAAAATGGAGCAAATATTTTTCAGTACAAGGTCATCTCTTATTATTGCTACCTCTTCTCGTACTAGATGCTACATAGTTGATTGTAAAAATTTTTTGAAGTAGAGAGTTGATGAAAATAATTAAGAACAGTTATAAGAAATTGTGATAGAGAATAGTAGATAGGATGTTCACATAAATATTCACAATATATATGTAAAAATGCATGACCTTCACAATTAAGAATAAAGACCCATATTGGATTATAGGAAGACAAATTATTTTCTAATTTTTTTTAATCATACTCCATTCAATTAATATTATAATAAAATATTATTTAATAGGAAGAGAGAATATTCTATTTTTTAATCCAACTTCCTCGAGAGAATCAATATTGAAAAGACAGTTCATAATCAAATAAGATATATAAGTGATAAACCTTTGACCTGAAAGTGAGACTATAATATTACTTGATCACAGACGAAAATTATTACTTCTTAAGAGTGAATATGAAACTATTTCTTTTACTGTGATGATACGAACAATGCACCTTT
Source organism: Morella rubra (assembly GCA_003952965.2). NCBI lineage: Eukaryota > Viridiplantae > Streptophyta > Magnoliopsida > Fagales > Myricaceae > Morella > Morella rubra. Next base: position 3,260,158 of record CM025852.1, read on the forward strand.
ACTAAAATGCAAGATCTTTACAAAGTCAACCTAAGGCACAAGTTCAATCACACATGCGA
>CM025852.1:3267963-3424160 GCA_003952965.2 Morella rubra
CCAATTCGCAAATTATGCAAGTGACTTTATCGGCTTATATATGCACTACTGCACACATTAGTGCCGAAATGAAACAACTAAGATGGATCACTTTTATAAAATTATTTTAATGGTCTGCATCCACTCGCGATTATCCTTGGGCATATTAATTAATTTCCCAATTTTCCTATCCAAAACTTTTGATAGATTATCCACTGACTCCAACACGATATAGACAAAGTACAACAGATTGTGGACAACAATGTAACAGTACCTTAATGCATATATCCATGTCGTACATCCACATTCTACCATCTTTGTGGCCTTCATCCTCTTTTTCATTACAGATACACAATCCTTTCAGCATTTATTATTAGACAAAAGGCGATAAAAAAAAACACATCAATGAGTAAACACAAGTATCAGCTGCATCAACTACTCAATTGGGATCCCATTGGCGGTACTCGTGCCTCTCAGGCTCCACATTGCAGCCCTCCAATAGACTTCGTCTAAGCTTCCCCACCTTTGCAAAAATCCTAATGCACAGTGGGAGAGAGAAGCAAGCGCACTCACAGCCTACGCCAACACATTTGGGCAGCGAGACGCTTAAAAGCACAAACAAAAAGCTTTAATCTTTAACCCAAAGAAAAGAATTAAGTAGGCGAAAAAAATACTATGAGAAACCAGCCCGCCACGGGGCTCTTATCTCTTCACTGCAACAAGCGCCTCACCAACCTCTGCGCTGCGTCTAGTTTGATAGGCAGTCGTCTTTTATTATACTCACTACTTTTGCCTTATTAGCCGATGAGGTGCCCAAGTACAAACCCCAACATCACCGCTACTAACACTCGTCAATGTCGTCTCCTTTAAAAAATTATTACGCGAGTAAAGTCATAAAAATATAATGGTTACTAGCATTGCTAACATAATTGATTACAAAATAAAAAATAAACAAAAAGTAACAATAGAGGTACAATTAAATAGATGAATAATATTTAATATGTATAATTATAAATAATAACTGCAGTAAATAATATAATTCTGATATGCATTAGAAATTAAGAGCTGATATATATGATCTAATCTATATATAATTATATTCCCAAATTTTAAAAAAATATTTAAAGCACAAAACACATAGTCGTCTTCACTAATTTGCCCAAATGGTTCTCCGTAGCTATATGATTATCAAATTGACTTCGCCAGGACACTCTATTCTCATTCAACTATCGCACATGCCATTTCCTTGTAATTATAACGCACACGAATAACTTTTTTTTCTATTATTTTAAATGAACTGTACATATATTCCCATAATTTCCCCATAACATAATAGCTTAAATTTCATAGGTACTAGTCCAGCAGGATATCTCTCTGTCTTATTTACATCTTTATATACTATTTCTATATATTATGGTACTGTAATTTTACAATAATTCTCAATATGATATATCAAACCCAATTACGTGAAACAATTATTTAGACTTTAATTACGACAAACATTATGGAACCTAGAGGGGGGTAATTAGTCTAATAGCAGCTCTAACCTTTAAATAATCTTTTTCTAAATATTTAAACAATACGTAATTTCTGCCAGGCCAAAACTACACAAATCACAGGATCATTAATTCAATAACACCACACGTTTTACAGCACCATTGTAATTCTTTAATCCAACAGGTACCAAGAAAAATCTAACATTATCAGTCTCGCACATCTATATCCATATATAATCTATCAAAACCCAAAAACACCATCGAATAAATCTCAGCTCCCTTGTAGCATCAACGTATTAATTACACTCCATCAAAGAACAATAAATAAACTAGTATCAAGTCACCACACAACAGACACAAATCTCTTGCTTCACGAAAAAGCCATCACATCTCTGTAAACAAAATATATCCAGAGCTAGAATAAACTCTCCGCCAAGCCTGCGTAACGTACAGTAACGCATTATCACTTAGCTTTTCAACTCGGGGAAAATTACAATTGTCAATCCATAGGACTTAAAGAATTTACTCCCATAGGAATTTACCCCAAATATTTACCTAAGTCTAAACACATCTTGTTTCCTACAATACGCCGAACTAAATCAATTATACGCAGACTTAACTCTCCAATTGCAGATCTGAGAACCTTAGTTTCATTCCCATTCAAAAAGCTAATACCTTACCTAAGCTATTCAATACATTGTCCGTCCTCCATTGAAAATTCGCAACAACCCATCAAAACGCACTGAACTTACCTTGGATCTTTAAATTGTCAGGGGCGGCATATACCAAAAGTCTTGAATATTTCTCTTTTGGGAAAAAAATAACCAAGGGTTGATCAATATATGATAACTTAAAAATCCCTACAAGAGACGTATTCTTTCAAGGGCTCCATTCTCAAAGTTCATACACTTTATGAAGCGCTCAGAAAAGGGGCAGCAAAATTCAGAGGAAGAAGTTCACTTGAAAGCACGATTTTTGATTTTTTTTCATAACTCTCCTTTCCATAATAAGAATAACATGGTGATAATAAGCTCTGCGGTTGAAAACTCATGGTCCTTAAGTGAGGGGTTCCAGGGCTTTTTGGGTCTTTTTCATTGACCATCATTCACATAATCTAGTTATATATAACGGGACCTAAACCAAACTCTCATCATGGTTTACTTTTGCCCAGTGGTGCCCCAAATTGCGCTTCTGTCTGACTTGCGTCTGACTTCAAGCTAACTTGACATTTCTAGATAAAAACTCAACCTTATTTACTTCTATCTCATATCAACTAATAACTTCTATTACAAGACAAGTTTTCGAAAAAAACCACCTTCAATATCTCAGGAAAATAATACTGAATATATAACTATATTTAAGTATCAGCCAACTAAATAAATTTCCTAACAATACTCTCTCACTTATGCTAACATTTATGACAAACAAAAATACCACTAACATCCCCCAAGGACCACGGACCTTATGTTGATTCACCACCCACAAAACCCAATATTGATACATTTGACAAAAGCCTATAGAATAAATCTAACTATCATTAGACCTAATTCTATTAAATTCTACTGAAACATATATCCAAATAACGCTGCATTCAAACAACCTAACACGCTAAAACACACACCTAACTAATCCATTAATCTTATTAATATGATCAAAAAATTTAAGATCACAAGCAATAGGCAGTTAAATGTATACGCATCATTCTAGGAACTACTTACATACGCTTCCCCCTGCAGACTAAGTATCCCTTCAAAGATATAGAAACGCGGCAAAGGATAAAGCAAGGCACTCCTCCCTACTTTGTTATTAGCATTAGTCTATGCCATTTGCTAATTATAAGCCCAAAATTATTAATCAACACCACTCTCTAATGCTAATCAATACAATGATGCAGCAAGTACAGAAGCAAAAATAAATAAAATAAAAATAGCGCTTACTTTGCAAAAAATATATACCAACGTACACAAGCTGAAATGTTATCAGATACTTCATCAAAGCTCACATAAACCACACTATATACCGACTATTTTCACTAAATAGCGGCCAATACCAAGCATCCAACTCACAGCTTAATAATACTCAACCAACTATTTTTATAAGACTACCATAACAACATAATTAACACCATAGCGAATATCTTATTGAAAGCTTTCAACAGATCACATCACATGAAAACAATAAAAACGTCTCCACAGTCCAGCAAGAACACTATTATGAAAACAAATTTTTTACTAACTAAGTTTCAAAGTATCCAGCTGGAAAAACACTTTCAGAAACCATTATTATAAAAGTTCAAAAGCCTTCAGTCTTAACACTAAGAATATATATTAATTTTAATCAGCTAGCAACAAACGTGCAACAGGATCAACAGTTTCTTCATCTCAACAGAAATATACAAAATCAACAACAATCAACCGATTCTTTTTAACTTAACTCCCCCTTTATTTACGTCAAGCAATTCGACACGGCCGAGCAAGAAGCCAACTTAGTATTCTAGTCGCACATACCAGAATAGGAATATAGGCTGAGCAATTCTACGCCTCTCCAATCAAAATGGTTCACTCTGTTCCCTCGTTTTAAAAGCGCGACGTAACAGCAACACTTTCAGGACCTACACACCATCTTTAGTAGTTAAAACTCATAATCACTAAATATCAACACACCAAATTATTTACAAAACACAATGCTAATAATAGCGCGACTTCCATTCATATCATATGCCTAAACGAGACCATGATAATCAACCATGCATTAATGGCCAAAACAACCCATTGAGTATCAACATGCTAACAACTTAGCTATTGTACTGTCATTTCAACTATCTCTCCTTTTTGTTCAAAGAAAGGAGGAGGCAAAAGAGGGCAAATAATCAAACTATTGTCTCAACCCCACATACCTGTCTCTTCATTCAATAAAAAGGGACCATCAGGCTAGAAATGAATTCAGTAGCAAAAACACAAATTATATATTCGCCGAATCTAAACTAGTGTAAAAAATTGCCCAAATCTGGCAATCCTTAATAAAAAGAAGCTTTGAAAAAAGGAAATTCACACTTATCAATATAATATTCATTTACCAATATGCTATAACAAACCCAATACAGCACTCAAGCTAAAATCCATCATTAAAGAATTTCATTCAAAACATAAGAAAACATAACAAAGTTCAGCAGTAATAAATAACTTGAACTAACACGTAGTCATCCATTAATAAATGCTCAATTAACTAATTACTTTACAATACAATTCATATCAAGACAGCACGTTGACCAAACAAATTAATTAGTAATTCGCTAGACCATATACACACGTCGTGATAAACATTTTATTTTTTTAAAAAGCACTATTCCATAACCATAATAAAAGCAGAACCCCCATTCTACAGCGCTAGCAACTCATCTCTATTCACTTTAATAAAAATACCACAATTTTTAAAACTATGGAATATTCATGCACCCCAACGCACTTAAACTTGCACTAATTATCCCAATACCTCCACACATATCACATATTGTATATCAAATCAAAACTATATATTTTTTTATATCTTTTTAATATTTATATTATTTTTTTATCAGGTAATCAATATAATATATTTTCCTACACAACGGAATATGACAACTGAATTTACAAAGCAATTTATTATGAATGACCCATTAAATATCTGCTTACAGGCTTATTGAAACTTAGATTTCCAATATTGTAAATTTTTCATTTTTACTAATTGACCCACATATTTTTTTTAAACTATTTAAACTATCTCCCCAATCATATTATACACTTAACCCCCAAAAGCATAGTAATTGTCACTAACCTAAACAACATATATTCTTAATGACAAATATATAACATATATGTAGAGTTAAATATATTGCACTGTTTCACTACCACTTACACTTTCATAAAAAGAACTTACTTAATGAGAATTAGATAGGTAGTGAGGCGTCTCAAAAAAAATAACAACGGCTTATATGAAAGACCAGGAAAACATTAGAAAAAATAACTAAGATTTACAATACAATTTCACCACTAACATAAAATCTGCCATCAAAGTTTAAATAACTTAGATAACGACAGGGCGGGGGGGGCGGGGGAGGCAGGGGGCGTAATTACCCATATGCATCAATCAACGATCATTACACAAAAACCACCATCCATATTAAAGAAAAACAAAATACAAAATATAACTCATTCAATCTACGGAGAGCAAACTAATCAACCTAAATTATCCGGCACCAACTAGCAACCAACAAGTAAAATATCATACATACTCGCATTTAAGTTCAATTATATATAATATTAGAAGACAGAGACGAGAGAGAGTGATAGTGATAATTATTATACCTACATGTCATAGGAACTTAACGAGATGCTATAAACATAAGTAACTATCGACAAAGATTATACAACTATCAATAAGTTAAGAACATGAAACAAACAATGACGCACCCACATGATTTACTTACAGAAGCAATAAACACGACAACGCCCAAGAAAACAAGACAGCACCTATTACTACAATCGTCCTACGGTAAGCGTTAAAGCGTTAGGGTCAAAGCCTTGATTCAATTACAAACAGTACTAATCTAGGAAAACGTACAGCATCGTCAAAAAAAACACAAACGAGAAAAGACAAAAAACACAACCTTTATAAAAAGTAGACATTTACAACATGCTAAAAGCTTAAAACTATAAATCGCTATTTCACAACTTAATGAAATCACACCCGTCGCATGCCGGCCTATTTCCTATACTTTAACTTTTAGTAAATTCTGAATGCCACACTAACGATACATCTACCCCAACCCAATTCAAACCACTTAGACAAATTTTCTTCTCTTTCCAACAAATATTGCGAATTGAATACTATTATACTTTTCAATGCCAGCAATACCACCTATAAGCGACACAAAACGTCTTCACATCAAACTTCATAAGTTACACGCTAACTAACCATTCAGATAATTATATGCAGAGAAATAAGTAAATCCTGATAATATTTCACAATACACTAATATCAATTATTTACAGGATTAAACCTGAATGTTAATCACACTCTATCAATACCCAATCAGATTATACAGAAACACTTTTTTCATACATTATATTAGCATGAATGTTGCAAAAAATATTTAACTTCCACCCTAATTCGCAAAAAATGAGTAGCACTAAACTTATAATACAAAGAACCCGAGCGTGAGAGTGCGAGTGAGTGTCCCTCACACAACAACGGAGATCCAAAATTCGACCTTTCCCTATAACAAATCTTTTCAAATATTGCCCTCCTTCCTTATCTCTCTGTAAGTCTAACAGTCCTCAGAGTGACCACACACACACAAGCTCTTAAAACAAAACATGCAACATAGCCACTTCGCCGTGCCATCGTTTTATGACCAACCATACACAAAAAACAAAGAAAAACCACTTATGTCAATTGGCTCCGTTATACCACATTTTATACTACCTCATCATAAACTACACAATTAATAATAACCATATCATATGCCAACATATGTGTGAGAGATCAACAGCACTCCCTCCGCAAAACAATCTCTACTTTACACCAAAACACTTCAACACTATAAATATTCCATGCCATTACAGAAATCTCTATCCACAGGATCCTCAGCCCCACTACTGACTCTCGAGAGTGAGCGCGCACCATCGATTAACACTTCAAAAATTCAGTATATTACTAAAAACAAAAATTCTAATAGACTAAATATAATCAATTTCTAATTACCATCAATTGATTGTCACAAAAGCACTACAAATTACATGACATCAGACCATAGCATTCTTACAGAACACCATATTCACTGACGTTGCGCATTACTTGAAGTTATGTCCTTCTTCTTCTAAACTAACTTTTGATTAATAGACGGACTTAGCTTTTGATTTATAATCTGAATTTGTTTAGATAACATGCTTACTTGACTCAACAACTTATCAAATCGACGAGAATACTTAATACTAATCTTTTGAAAATGAAGAACATGTCTTTTTCATTTCTCAAAATCAAACATATTGGACAGTATGACAACTTTACCACAATGAAAACACTTAGATTTAAACAAAACAGGAGCTTGAGAAGTGACTACCTTGTTTACCTTCACTTGAGGGGTGCGGGTGCACTCTGAATTTTCTGGGTAGATGGCATAAAAACTACCTTGTTTGAAGGATAAATGGCTGCTGTAATATGATCAAACCAATCCTTTTTATTTCCATCCGAGTGTCCTATACTTAGCATCTTATCAAGTTTGCTGGTCCCACATGAAAATTTCTTAACTTGTTCGTTAGCTAGGTCCAGCTCCTTTGATAGTTTAGATTCTAGATCTTCTAGAGAATTGTTCATAGTCATAAGTTTCCTAATCATATATACTTTTCTCTACTAACTTTTCAGCTAGTTCATCTCTTTCTTTTTCAACAATAACTATTTTCTTAGAAAAGTTAAGAACTTTTCCTTCTTAATTTTAACACTTTCCTCGTATAACTCTTGATAAGATTCTTTTAAGCCCTCAAGCTCATCAACATCCTCCGTGATTATTAATTTCATCTGCATATCATCAAAATCAGTAAACTCATCAGTTTTAATAGAGGATGTAAATATAAGAAAATTTATCTTATCATTATTTGAAGTTTCTGCATCTGAGGAATTTGACTCTATGTCAGAATCTGAAAGTGTTGTCTTCATAGCATTCTTCCCTTTTGATTTCAAGTAAGTAGGACATTCAGCTTTAAAGTGCCCAAATCCTTTGCACCCGTGACATTGCAGCCCTTGTTCTTGCTTCTTTTTGAACTCTTTCTTTTCAGATTTATCCCTCTGCTCATCACTATTCCAGCTTGGTTTCTTAGTAGCTTTCAATTCGATTTTTGGCCTTTCCAATTTCTGCTCTTCTTAAACTTAAAGGCTTTCCTAAATTTTTAACAAACAAAGCCATGTCTTCTTCATCAAACTTTCATCTTCAGATTCGGAATCCTCTTCTATTGAGCTCAATGCAATGGATTTTCCTTTCTTTGTTGCAGGAAGAGTCATTTCGTAGGTCTGAAAAGATCCTACAAGTTCATCTAGTTGATGGAATCCAATATTTTGCTCTCTTCAATATAATAGCAGTCACCTTAGGCCTAAATCTCTCCGTAATGACCTTAAGACTTTACGAACTACTTTGGATTCAGCCATTTTCTCTCCTAGGCTAAAACTTGAGTTTACCAAGTTGTGAGTTTCCCATGAAAGTCATCAAAGCACTCATCCTCTTTCATTCTAAGTTCTTCAAACTTAGAAAATAATCATCTCATTGCAATCTTTGGTCTCTAACATGGTTCCTTCATGGGTTGTACAAAGAATGTCCCAAGCTTCACAATTTCACAATTTGAAATTCTTATAAACTCCTCAGTGACACACTTAAATATATGCATTTAATCCCTTATTATTCCAGCCTGCTGTCTTCTTTTTCACCTGAACTCCAAACTTGTGAACACTTTTCACTAGTGACCTCATTTAACGTAACAGTAACCATTTTTTTCCATCCATTAGTCACTATTATCTAAACTCTCTCGTCTATGGATTTTAGGAATGCTCGCATCCTAACTTTCCAATAAGCATAGTTTGATCCATCGAAAAATGGTGGAACACTTAGAGAATTGACTCCTATCCATCTCTACTAATTTGAGTCTAAAGAATCGAGATCTGCTCTGATACCAATTGAACGGAATTATTTAAGACTCAATACAACAACAATTGAACCTAGAGGGGGGTGAATAGGTTCTGCAGCTTAAACTTTAAATCTTTTCAATTAACAATTATTTTTCTGCACAAACTACACAAATCAGATCAGTAAGTTCAATACACACACGTTTTACAGCCAATGCAAATAATCCAACAGACAAGAAAATCAATTAAGTTCAATCTATATTCAAGATTCTTTCAAAACAAGAACACCTGAAAATTCAGTTTGTAGTTCACGATTATTAAACCTTTAATCAAGAACAATAATTAATGATCAATCACCACACAAAGACACAAATCTTTTAGTTACGAAGAGAAAATCTCTTGGAAACAAATTCAAGAGAGAAAAACTCTCCGGGCCAGTAGGCCAGGTAAAGATTTCACTAGCTTTTCAAACTCGAAATACAAGGTGATCCATAGACTCAAGAATACCCAACATCCTAGTCTAACACACTTGTTTTCTTACCCGAACTACACCATTCGGATCTGCTCCAAACAGGGATTGAGAACCTCTCATCCATTCAAAAAGCTAACTACCTTTACCTAGCTATTCATACCTTGCCGTCCTCCATTGCGAACTCGCAACAACCGCAAACGCACGAACTTGGCACTTGGATCTTCAAGATTTCAGCAACCTCTGAAAGTCTTGAATCTTTTTTGGGGAAATAACCATGGTGATCAATCTATTAAACTAAGAATCCTAAAGAGAGGGTTTTATCTTCAAGGCTCCATTCTCAGTTCATACACACGAAGGCTCAGAAAAAGGGGCAGAAAGATTCAAGAGAGAGTTTCACGTTAAAAGCACGATTTTTTTTGGATTTTTCAAAGCTCCCTTTCGTAATAAAATAAAAGGGGGTTATAAGATCTGGGTGACTCATGGTTTAAGTGGAAGGGTCTAGGGCTTTTTGGGTCTTTCATGACGTCATCCATTTAGTTATAAACGGACTAACCAACTTCTGTTACTGCAGTGCCCCAAATCGCGCTTCTGTCTAACTTCCAGCTAACTTGACATTTCTGGGTAAAAACTCAGTTTTTACTTCTATCTTCAATTCTTCATAAAAGCTTCGAAACACCTTAATATCTCAGGAAATAAACTAAATTACATTGAAGTATAGCCAACTAAAATATTTCCTAACATAATGTAGCATTCTTCAATAAACTCCAAATTCGAACAGTAAATTAGTTGTTTTATAAGCAACTTTACTTGTGAGCTCATGTCAAGACCACCAAGTATCTCTATCAATCTTAATATTATTTGTTCTACGAGCAATTTTACTTGTGAGTTCATATCAAGGTCACAGGAATTATTTTATTTTTATTTTTTGGGTAAGTGGGCCATAGGGATGGTTGGTGAATAGGTAGTTGCTGGTTTTTAGGTTAGAAAAAAAGATATTACTTTTAATGCATTGAGTTCTCAATTTGTAACCACGGTGCAATTTTTGAATCAAGAAAAATACACTTAAATCTATACTTTTCACTCTTTTAAGACATCTAGTTTTTGAGACATTGTATCCATAAAACTGTTAATCTTTAACATATTACATATTTCGTTTATTTTTTTCCGTTAAATTGGATGAAAATTAATTTTTTTAAAAAAATCAATTGATGATTATACCCTTAAATGTAATTTTTATTTTACTTTTTAAGGCATAATCATTACTGCCTTCTAAAAAAATTCAACTTTGCCCAATTTGATAAAAAAAAAATATACGTAAGATATAATTTGCAGGTGCAATGTTTCAAATAGTTTAGAATGTAAAGTGTAAACAATAGTCAGCGGGTAAAAAATTGTATTTTTTCCTTTTGAATCTGTTGCTTAATTATATAGTAACTAGGGACATCTTTGTATTAACGCATCCGATGTAAAGAAACTATTACAATTATTTCAATTAAAATAGAGAAAATGATGATTCATTACATTTTCAATTAGAACATTGCTTGAGCAAAACCCTTAAGTTTAAGGCTCAAGTCTAATTTTCTTATTAATCGACAATCTAAAATGTTAAGATTAGGGACTCTCAAGTCTTTTTCTTATATTAATCAGAAATTGGTGTTACTTTTTATTTAACCTGAAAATTTAACCTTTCGTGATTACAAAATAAAATAAAAAAAGAAAGAAAGATATATATGCATTTCTACTTTTAGACTTTCGTTAAGTAGAAGAATATGTTTTTGTGCATGTCTGTTTTTTGATTCTATAATATTTAGGAGGTGTTTGTTTACCGAAATTTTGAGGAATATTTTTAAAATTTTAAGAATCTTTTGAATGTTGAAGTTTATTGAAGTTTATGATAAGTGTGAAGTGTATGTGTAAAAGTATGGAGTTTATTGGATTTGTAAAATTATTTGGTGTGGTGGAAATTTTAGGCCCCTAAAAAATTGGACAAACAAACACTCTCTTAATTGCCCCAAAATATAATATCTAATCTTAGGGAAGCTAAAGGAAATTATAGTAAATTTTATATTTATTATTTTTATCAAATATGCCCTTCTCTTTTTCTTTTTTCTTCTTTTTTGGGGGGTGTGGGGTAACCCCATTTTCAGTGGATAGCAACAGTCAAGCTTACCCGTAACCCACTGGCTATTTTTTAAACAGAGGTCCAATGATCAAAAGCATCTCTATTTCGAATATTATGAGCTGTTGCTTTCTGCTCGAAATCATCACATCGATGGCCAACGATGAACTTACATTCTGGTCTATCTCATATTTAAAAATACAAAAAAATTTGACTTTCTATTATCTCCTTATAGAAGCAAGCTTAGTTAATGGCAGATTCTTTTCATGAACGTGGAAATATCATTTCCTGAGAACATCTATTTGCAGTTACATCAAATTCTATGATAATTTTGCGACAAGTTTATGCTGCACATATTCTCGTCTCTGCAAAGATATTCGGGCATATTCTTGTGGGCAAAAGATTCCAAAATGCCCAGTTGAAATCCACAGGATATATGAGGAACTTTCAGTTGGCTGGCCTATCACAATCAGGCTGCTCAACTCTTGCAAGTCCTTTGGATTTGTAAAACCAATGACAGCTTAAGTGTCATTTCACGGTAAGTTGCCAAGATAAGCTTGCGTTATCGCAGAGACAATGTCAAAACACTAGAAAAACGTTAAAAAGTCATACCATTATTGATTGCGAACAGGCCCCCCAGTTTACATGAAGGCGACCAAGATAATACATTGCTACCAGGTTATGCTAAGCGGGTGATATTTACCAGATTCCTAATGATACATAAATACAAAAAAGTTCCATCTTATTTCTCATCGTTGGCTTGTTCGGAGTGATGGAGTCGGAAGTGTGGACAGGGTCTTTCCGGTTCTCCCCTTGTCCACAGGACTCTCAGATCGCCTCTCTTCATCCCCAATGCTAGAAACGTCCCTGTATTTGCATAACTTGGTCAGGGAACTTCAAAATAATACCAAGCAATTTTGCAATCCAACATGGTTCTCGAAACTAACTGTTACAAAATAATTACCGAGGGTGAATGGGACGATGTAAAGCAGTGCTGGTTGGCCATGCCCATCCATCAAGCTCAATGCCACGTATGTAATGAGAAGACCTGGGATATATATCAAAAAAATTGTATGCAAGACGTTACGTTCCCAATTTCTACTTTTTATTTTTAAAATTTTTAAATCCCTGCAAAATGAAAGACATGACGATAGCGATGGAAACTGATACCATTAGTTTTTCGAAACCTAGTGTCTTCACTATTCATGACAACCATAAAAAGGTATTATTATGAGATTATGAGAGGAAGGAAATTTGCCGATTATTTCTTACCTAATCCATATGCAAACATTGCCCACAAGAAGTACCCAGCTCGTAGACTCTTATTTGCCAGAAAATCATATCTGCAAGAACATTCCAAGATGTTGATCATGTATCTTTTAACGTGTCAAAGTATTGATCGGATTAAAAGCCCAATAATAGGAAAAGAATCAGAAACAGAAAAGACAGCAATAAGGATTCCTTAACGTTGTTTTATTATTAGTTAAAAGCATGCTACAGTTGCAATTATGAGCTGAATGGGGAAAATTAAAGATATTTTGAAATCTCACAACTATCTATGCTTGGAATTCAGTTGTAAGAACTCGAATTTCTTTCCCTTTTCCAGCATGTTCTAGGTCAAAAGAGGTGGTGCCCTTCGAGCATTAAAAATAAATAAATGAAGAAAAAATCAACATTCCAGGGAAGCACAAGAAAAAGAGTTTGTTGGAGTGAAGAAATTCATTGCAATTCCTTATCTTATTCCTCTGGTTCCCATTTTTTTAGAATTTGCCAACTTTATAATTCAAATCAATAGCACTTTGTATAGATCCATATGCCTAGAACTCCATGAAAGCTAGACAATTCAAACGATTTGATTGAGGCCACCCAATCTGAAAACAACTAAATAGAAACATAAAAACAATTTTCAAAGCCCAACCCACAAAAGGGGAAAACCACCCAAGGTTGGGCAGGACTGAAAAGAACAAAACACTTTCATCGGTTAAGCTAGCAAGTATAAAGCAATGCGAAGAACAAAATCTCGCAAAGGAGGAAAGGAGCTTTGACCTAAGAGAGAATGCCATTAGCAGTCCAGGTAAAAGGATGTCACCAAATCCTATGATGCTGTAACCACCCCAAGGGTCAAACATGCGTGGGATCTTCAGTAGCATCGGGATACCATCCTCTCCACTTTTATCACCACGTGCTACCTGTTGAAAGATGCAACTGATTGAATGTACTCCTCCACATTTGAAACCCTAGAAGTCTAAACTATTCATCATTATCTACAATAGAGTAAGCTTAAATTGACTACTTACCACAATCATCACACTTTCGTGGAACAACTTCTTAGAAACAAACACCCAAAATATGTCATACAAGAAGGCGCAACTGAGAAGAACTGTACCCACCTGATCAACAAGTTATTGAGAAGCATGTCAGAGGAACAATAACTGGATTGCCAGGTCTGTCAATTCCATCTAAAGCTTTCGACATGAAGTAAAACTAATCGATAATGAAATAGTAAACTATAATAAAACTCACTAATGATGTCAATACTCCTATCCCATATTAGAGGGAGAAAGGCTATCCCAAAGTAAATGAAAGGTTCCAAAAATTAAGGCATTTATTCATTCAACTCTCCACATTATCCATAAATTTGAAGTCACCACTCTCGGATCATCTTAGGGCATTTTAGAAAGAGTGCTTATTTCATCAAATCCACCTATAATGTCAATAACAAAATAGTTACAACATTGTAATTGTTGATGACTAATTAAAACTATCTCCATTACACAAGAGGTGATAGCTCTTTCTTTTTAGGTTGGCCCAAAATAAATTACAGGTTCCAAAGAATGAGAGCATTTATTCTTTGACTTTAAAAATTAGCCTCAAATTTGAACCCACCATTCTTGAATCATCTTAAGGCGCTTTAGGAATAATGTTATATTTCTTAAGACGTATAATGTATATAAAACTTTCATCTACTTCAAGAAGGAAGGAGTACAAAAATACAGCATTGGAATAGAACTACACACATCCAAAATTAGGAATGTGACTGCCTTCATCTATATAGGCTTGAACTTTTCAACATCCTTTATTCATTAAGGACAAAATCATGAAGCTTCCAAAGTGATGCAGAATGATAATACAGCATAAATAGATGGCTTTGAACTTAGATTGGACTACTATTACTCCCATTTAACAAAAGCAAGCCACTTCCAGCCAATACATTGATAACTTAAAAAACTTAATCATGATAGGGGATGAGTCACACTCCCATATTGATACCCTTGCTTTTGTCATCACGCTCTATTGAGCAAACTTTCAAGTGTATTTGCTATACGGCAACATTTATGGAAACCGCCCACACAAGTTTTTGGGTATACACGTCTACCAGAGACAAGCCTGGTGAACTGTTATCTGGTTTGTATTGTAGCCTACTCAAAACGGCTTGCTCAGCCAACAGAAGAGCTCAATTGAGATGACTGACAAATTGATCCTCAGCTGTTCAGAAGCAAATTGTTCTCTTGCTTCTTATTACTTCTTTTTCTAGAAGCTTTATCCTGTTATTTACATCCTTAATGACCTTTAGAAGGAAAGTTCTCTCATCTTTTTATCATTTCAAAAATTTCTTCCTGGCTTAAAATATTTTTTGCATGGATGGTATGATCTTAACTTCTGGGGTCTGATAGCTCTTTCCAATCAAGTTATTGTCACACTTACAGTAGATTATTCGCATCAAATCTAAGATGTGATGCGCTATCAACAGGGAAATTGTACACCCTACACCACCAGCTAAACTCATGAGGATTACATATATTCCCTATCAGCCACAAGCTCCTCCCACCTCAGTGCTCTACAGGTGGCAAACACAACAAATCAATATGCAAAATTTAAACCTCAGCCTGCTCCATTTACTTGGAAGTTTCGAGTTGACAAATCATTGTATTTCTATTGTTGGTATCACTGACAGATTATGTCAGTGGATACTTACTAAACATTGCAAGAAGTTAAAGTTTCCCTTAACTTCTTCATAGCACTGATATTACCATAAATGATTCGTCTATAATTTTTAAAACAATACCCTCATGTAGATTCATTTCTCACAACTAAAATGATAGACTTCAAATCATTACCTTGAGATTGGGTACATGGACAATTTGAAGAACTGTGATTATCAGGGCAATTCCCTGATTGAAGAACAAATAAAACAAAAGAGAGTATTAGCAGCCCTATCCAAAAAGTCAACAACATAAAATAAGGAACATGTTGCATGCTACATGTTTAACATCTCTTAAATTTGCAGTCATTAGCAGGCCGCCAATGAACACCTAAGAAAAAACTAGCAGCAGCAAGCAGAAGATGATGCAATAGCGAACTAGTTGAAGAGCAACACAAGCCTGTAGATTGGATGAACTCCTTTGGCGCCATATTGGCAATAATGTGAAATAGCTCACATGTGACACTTATTAGGCGCTTGGTTTTACAATTTTAGCCAAAATTTTACTAAAATTTTACTTTTATCAAATACACTTCAAAATTTTACTTTTACTTTTATCACACATTCACCAATTTCAATACCACCTCTTTTTTAACACCAACATAAAATTTTACTAAAATTTTAAAGCCAAACGCGCTATTAGACACTAAAAGAAGAAAAGAAAGCGATAACAGAGCCAAGTTCATACTTACAAGTATATCTTGACCTATCCACGCAAAGGAGCCATCTCGATAAACTGCCCAAACAACAGCGAATGCTATGCATAATGGCGAAACAGCCAAAGTTAGGTACGAGACAGCTCCAAAGAAAGGCACTTTAATGTACAACTCTCCAGTACGTTTGAACCACCTGCAAGTATGGACTTAGTTCTAAATCTTGACAAGATAAGACATGAAATCCATAAACTAAATGGGGACTAAATATTTTATACCAGTAACCGAAATAGAAAAGATACACAAACACATAAAGGAACACAAAGGCAAACTCATAATTCTTGGTCGAAGCAGCATAACTTCTATAGCACTCTTTGAGTAAGATTTCAAAAGCTCGTATTAGAAGATTGAGAAAGGGACAGAACATCTACATTCACAGCAAGAGGACATCATGATGTGTTGGCACAGGTAAGTCTCTAACAAGTACGTAATGTACCTGTATTTGGGTAAGGAAAACCAGAAATTATAGCCACTTCCAGTTTGGGCTTTTTCAATCATGGCAACGTAACATATGACACTACCTAATCAGAGCCTACCATGCAAAACTGCACTAATTTTACCACATAACATAACACGTGGCTGATTAGTTGATCAAATACAGATTTATGAAACATGCCGGAAGTCATTCGTAACATTTCTCAGCAAGAGATACTACTTGTACCTTGACAATAAAGCAACCAAGCATGTTTGCAATCCCTGCATGCACAAGAAATTACAGAGTAAGTATTGATGGAGAAACAGCAGAAGGAAGAAGAATAAGTAAAGCACAATATAAAGAAGACAAACTAAGTGACTAGTTGCAGGTTTCTCGTACTACAATGCTACATAAAGAACATTTAACTCAAGGTGCATATTCCATGAGGGAGTCCATTCCCGTGTGTGATGCTTTTGGTGTGCTTGTATATATATGAGTAAGTATCTACAAAGGCATGAAGGGAAATACACTAATTGTGATGTAGGGATTACCTCTATACCACCTATGCAGAAAAGAACAACCAAGAGCTCAAGAAACCAGACTGACATGAGTTTGTATAGTATAATCAAGAAACATGAGGCAATAACAACGAACAGGACAGCAGATATTATGTTGATGTCTACAACACCACTGGTGCCCCTGTCTTTAGCAATTGGTATTTCATCTACAGCATCCTACAACAACCACATAAATTTGTTATTCAACCAGTATTGACAGGTGCAAAGAGAACAACTTTAGTTTAAGCAAGGCTAAACTTATTCAGCTAAGAATTACAAATGATGACCTTCAGTAGCTTGTCCTGTTCAAGTGCTGCTTCTCTAGCACTCCATGCGGACCAAAAAGATGCACACAAAATGGTACCGACTGCCATCAACCATAAAAACACTTCCGCTATATCCACTACTGGACGCCGTGGGGAGTATAGTTGCACGGACACTGCAGAGAACCTAAAAATTCAAGTAAGCCATATAAAAGCAAAATGGGGAAAACATAAAAGCCCACGAACAGAGATTAGTCACCTGAGAAAGTACCAAATGTTTTGAAGCAACAAAAAGGAAATAATGAGCAAAATATCACTTTTGGGAAACAAATTAGCTGTCGCTTTGTGGTTATGAAGAACAAGGAAATGCTTACCGTTTGAACTATTCATCAGCATTCTTTCCAAGCTTGCACCAGCATCTTGCGGGAGCATGACAGCAGGAATGTGTATATTTAGGTCAGTTTCATCTGCCTCACAAACCATCTTGTATAATTCTGCAGGAAAAGAAGCAATTTCATTTACAAGTGAGTAATTGTGTCAATCTTGACCTTTAGCTTTCTATCATATCTCTTCCATGCTGCTTCGGCAATTTTATTCTGGACCAGTATCTAGATATTTTGACCTTTAAAAGTTGATGAAAATAACACCCCTATGCATGCTCAAAAACATAGGGTGATAACATTCATGTTCCAAATACCACATATCACCAGCATTATAATGCATTTCTTCCACTTAACCACTGCATTACTTCCCCTATTAACACATGCATCAAAAACAAAAGCCAATACGTTGATTACCTTTCTGGTTATTGACAATGAGCACAGCTGAAGCACCGGCAGCTTGTGCAATATTTGCCTTTTTCGTGAACTTGCAATGTCCTCGATCCACCAGAATGACATCTCCTGCAAGCTAACAAAGTCACATCACAGTATCAGACATATTGGCATCAAAAGAACACATTTTTCCCAATGAAAAGGATCATGTAAATTCTCTAGAGTGTACAGGCTAGAGAACAGGAAAACCTTATTCTTTGGTGAAATGCAACAATCACGAGGATCTGAAAGAGTGAGGCGGCTTTGATTTGCATTTTTCTCCTTTGACACAATAGTAGTGCCAAATCGAGCACCCACACCAACAAATTCGTCATCCTCAATGCCATCAACCCAAGTCTGAACTTTTACCTGACACCAGCAATATTTGACAAATGAATAAGGAAAGGGGCAAAACTAGATTAATGCAAAAAGGTGTATTAGAGCAAAACATTAGCAAAGGACTATCCCGTTATAGCTCACCCAAAGCATGAACATTCCATTTCACTATAAAAGAAAGAAAGGGAACGGGTTTTCAACTATGAACCAAGAAACTAGACAAGATTGCCACAGCTAATTTTCCTGAAACAACATTATGATTATCAATTACCCAATTCCAAAGTTTAACACCAAATGTAGAACACATACAAACTGAACCACCAAAAACATCACTGAGTGCAAAACCATATATAAACATGAATATTTCAAAAAAAAAAAAAAACCTAGCCCCTCTCGACCTTGGGGGAAAAAGAAGAAAATTGGAGAGGAAAATTAAAAGGAAGATAAGAATTAGCACGAACTTCGAGGAGGCAAATATGTAGAAATGTAGTAAACTAGAACTAGGACCAAATCAGAATGAATTTAAGAAAAGCTCCAAAATGAACAGACGAAAAAATTAATAAACGAAAATCAAGAAAGAAACCTATCAGAAGCCACCATCTCCATTTACATGTGGTTACACCATAGCTCCAAATTTGAACAAAAAAATTGTAAAGGTGATATTTAGCTATATAACCATTTTTATACTTTTCCAAAGCTAACCCATCAAACAAGAGAACCCAGAACTTAAAAAACGAAAAAAGACAAATTAGGCAAGACCCATTAGATAAATCACGGAAAAATAAGAAAGGAATATCAGAGAAAAAGCATTTACTAGAACGAAGTCGTTCTCGCAGCCGGGCTTTTTGGGAGCTGAATCGTCGTCTTGAACTATGTCCCCAGCCCTAACAGTCCAAGGATGACAGAACAACGAAATCACAGATAACACAAGGACCACCCAGCAAGCCCTCCGAAAGGCCATGGATTCTTGAACTCCCACCACGAGATTCACCAACCGCTTTGGGCCCTCTACCTCTGCATCACAAGCTCAGAGGGCGGGAGGGAGAGACTAGAGAGAGAGAGAGAGAGAGAGGGGCTTTCTTTTCTGTCTCTGCTAACTGCAACAGTGTCGTACAACGTATTAGTCCAAAATCAAACAAAATAATAATAGCAATTAATTCCCGCTACTAACAATTAAATAATACGAAAAGAAAAATAGAACACCTTCTTGGATCTACTGGTCCTGGAGGAGCATTTGCAGCAATCACCCCTACAGGCTACGGCACTACCAAATTCAGGGATTTGCCCTCGCAACTTTAAATTTAAATTGAAACAAAATGACAAAAACAAGTTGTAGGAGGTTGACTCAATTGACAGTTCTTTCCTAACCCACCGAAATAATTATTAATTTTGACGGATTTAAGTACGCATCCGCACAGTCGGACACCCCAGCAACATGAGTTAACTATAAATATTAGATTAGGATAGTTGTAATATTTAATAATACTATTTGAAAAATTACAAAAATCAGTGCGTCAGGTTTTTTTTTTGTTTTTTTGTTTTTTTTTTTGCATTTACAATTACAGTATTTTTGTTTACTAAAATATTATTTGTCGTTTTCTAAAAGACTGGGGTTGCCCTTGGGAAATTATAAAAGGCTTGCCCTCTCAGGACAAAGACGTGAGATCGGATGGATAAAATTGGGAATTTGGGTTTCTTGAGTGAATTTTTTAAATATTTATTATGATAAAAAGAAAAAAAAAATATAATTATTTTATTAGATCAAAACTTTAGAATGACCAAAAATACGCAATATTAACACAGAACAATTGAAATACACCGGCGTTTGCCCAATCTGTTAGTGCTCGTTGGTTAGCTTAATTACGATATAAGGGGTTGTAGCTAAAAATTGTGGTAATAGCTTAATTTGCCCTTCACTTGCAAAGCTAAATGGATGTGTGCAATTTTAGAGAATATAATTAAAATAATAAAAATTAAATCCTTTTTATCAACTTAAACTTATAGAATTAGTGATAGAATTATATGGTATTAGAATTAAATTTTTAAGTTTGGGACTTGACTCACTCTTTATTCCAATTAATATTACACGTATTGTGCTAACCAAATAATATTGGTTTTTTTTGTTGGTTGGATTAGAGGTTTTTTAACTTGGTCTTTGACGTTTTTTTTTTCTAAAGGCGACTAAGCTTTTTGTTATCATGATCGATTTTTTTTTTAATTTTTATAGCTGACTAAAAGGTTGTTTGGTTGTGGTGTTTTTTGAGAATTTTTTGTATTTTGAGAATTTTTTGATGTTAACTTTATTGGTATGCGTGCTTTAGTTATAATTTTTGGCTAAGTTTATTGGCTAAGTTTTTTGTTGCCATAATTTTTGTCTCTCAAAAGTGAGGACTAAGTATAGTTATCTTTTATTAACAAAATGTAAACAAAGAATCACCCCCCAAGAAGAAATGTGATGAATTGATGTAATGACTCCCAAAAAAGCTCATTTGAAAAATAATGGAAGTAAAATGACAGATCATATGAAAATACGAGGCACAAAGAGATTTAACAAAACATAAAGGGCATATAAATGTTCTCCAACAATCTATTTGTATTTTTGCCACGAAGCCCCCGACATATAACGTTGAGTTGGGCAGTGTGTTCGACAAATGCATGTGACCGTAGGTCCATAGCCCAACTAGTTGCAGTCCCAAATTGACAAAAACAGCCTCGTTTATTACCACAGACAAATTCACTTGACAAAAAATAAAAACATACATAAAAAATTTGATAAAGACCCTCTGTAAATTTGTGTTGAAATAGATAAAAAGATTGAAGATATATTGGATGATATAGAGTTAACACTATTCTATAATTTAAACGTATATTATTGAATGTTATGAAATGAGACTTATTTACTGTGTCATATCTCTCTAAAATAAACTATTCAATTCGGTCAACAAATTAAAGATGAGATTGATCTAAGACACTATAGAACTAAATTAGGAGGTTGAGCTTGAATTGATACTCCATAAAACTTTGTTACATTTCTTTTTTACTTTTTTTCATCAATTTTTTTCATGTTTTTCAATGGAAATTCAGATCCACGCATCTTTGTTCTTTGTTCTTTTCTTTCTTTCTTTCTGAATGCACATCTTTGTTCCTTTGAAGGAGAATAAGTATCAAAAGCAGGCTATTAGTGTTAAATATCCAGGTTTGGGTGTCTCCAATTAAGCTATACATGGACTCCATAAAGAACATCAATTAGAATTCTCTGTTTCTACAGACATGATTAGTCAGATGACTAACACTTGGGTTATTGTATAATCCATTAAGTAACCTTTTGGTGGGACATAATTGTCTATAATCCTCCTCTCTCCCATGTCAACTCTCTTGGTGACCTGAAATTATTAAAAAACAGATCTTAGTATTATATTAAGTGTAAACTAATAATGGCAAACAACCCATCAGGATATTGATTGAGGGTTTTTTAAAGGTGTTCATATGGCAAAGATTCGAGCGAATCCTCCTTCAGCCATATCGCCGTTTGTGGCGGGCAAGTGAGATTTGGCTTTGTGGGGAGGAGTCACATGCTAGAGGTAATTTCTTGCTCTTTTCCTCACTCATCTTTCTTTTTCATCAAATTTTCCCACCATAGGCATCCTATAATTTCAAAAGCTTCAACAGAGAACACCAAGACCCAAGAATAATTCCATTCGCATTAAAAAAGAAGAAGATATTATTAGCCTTGCCACTCTTGAATCGACCACAAATGGTAGAATTTAGGGAAAAAAAAAAAAAAAAAAAAAGACCACAAATGGTAGAAGGAAAAAAAATTCTCCCAAAATCGACTTCTGTAACATAGATGAAGCATACATCCAGCTGAAAAAGCTGCTCTCTTTAGCTGTCCTAGAACAGGGAAAGGATTTTAATTTTTAGCTGCAATCTTTTGTGGGCTTTAAGAGGAAGCTATTCAGACATACCTGAACAAGGACACAATAGCAGACCATCAGAATGTAGATACAGATACCCCACTACTGACTAAAGTAGATGCTGGAGAAAATAATCAAAAAATTCCACTTCTCACACCACAATCTTATCATGATCTAAGGGAGAATTCCTAGCCAGGTTTTCTAGTATAGAATAAACTCCTTTAGCATTCCCTCCCAAACAAAGTAACTGGAGGAAGCTCCCAAACCTTTCGAGCCTTTCAGTCTTTGTACTGGTAAAGATACTGAATGACAGTAAGAAGAACAACGTTAGAGAAACCTCAATCTGGATTGAAGCAAATCATGGAATAAGATAATCAGAGGAAACAGAGTATTGGAAAGATGGTTTAGGAATCAATTTTTGTAGGAAGATTTGCAAAAGAGTTCGTTTGGTTTCCATTCCCTTCAAACTACTTCGGAAATAAACCACCCTCTTTAAGGTTTGGGATATGAAACCCCGCAAGTGCACCGTCTGTTAGATAGTCGGAATGCCTGAGGAAGTTGTTGGCTACAGACTGCTCCGATAACGCATAAGCTCCCCCAGAAAATGTTATTGCTCCTCCATTCATCCTTAGACCCAAGATGTCGTAGTTTTCTTGGTGTACATCTTTCAAACCAAGTTGACGTGGATTGCTAAAGCTACCCGCCATGCCCTGAAGAAGTGGAACTGGGAATCCAGTTCCAATGCTCGAGGTTGGGATGCTGTTCTGGGTGAGACAGCCTAGGATACTAGAACCTCTTTGAGCAAAGCTTCCTCGTCTTTCTTCCTGTTGCATGTCAGGAAGGTACACATGACATGCACTTGAACCAATCATCAAAGGGGGTGTTTCTGAATTCACATCCCTTTCACCTCCAGCGTTTCTTGGTTGAACATAATTGCATGACGACGTCTCAAGCCTGCTATTCTCAGTACATGGCTCCCTCAGGACAGTTGGTAATGTCAAATACATAGAAGAAGCTACCTGATCAGAGGAACCAGATGAAACATTCCGGTTAGCAGCTAATCCCAACCTTTCTCCTCCGGCCTTTTCAGTTGAAGGCAGATATCCAATAGCTTCAAGTACTTTTGAGCAATTATTAGAATCAGCTTTTCTTTTGCCTTTTGCAGGTCTCTCTAAAGGCCTACTGTTGCAGTTTGGAGCTCTTAAGCCTAACACAATTTTCTTCTGATTTTGAGATGGGATGGAGGGACTAGGCTGAAATTTTGGCGTAACAGATGACACCAAACTTGTTTTTCCTTTTTCCTTTGCTCTTGAAGGCATAGGTCCAGTAATCTGGGGATAATTAACTTGATCTTCAGGCACCCCGTAGTGAGGATGACAACAAGCTGCCTCATTGATATCAACAGATCTCCCCAATGATCTGTGATTGCTATTTTGTTCTCTCATGCCAGACTTCAAATCTTTTTGATGTTGTGCTTGGATATTCTCCATGAAGGTGTTCTGATGCTGTACTTGGACGATCTCGTTAAACTTGTTTTGATGCTGCACTTGAATGGAGTCCTTGAAGTTGGTATGGTGCTGCACTTGGAGGGTCTCCTCATAGTTGTTTTGATGTTGCACCTCGACATTCTCCAAGTTGTTTTGAAGCTGCACTCGCATGCTCTCAGAGTCGTTTCTGTGCTGCATTTGGGTGTTTTCCGTTCCATCACTGCCTTTTTTACCCTCTGATTTTGAAGCAGCATCATCTGCCACCAATTTTTCCATCTCCTCCCTCATCCTCCTAGTTAAATTTTCTCTCGTATCTTTAAGATCCTCTATTAAGGACTCCATAAAGAATTTAACCTCATCCAGTGCAGCCCGGTCATAAGCACTGGTTTCATTCTTCTTTCTAGTAAGATCTTTATGAGAATCTCCCTCCCTCACATTAGCAACTAACTTGTCCTTTCCACTGCTTCCATCTTCATGAAAATCTCTCTCCCTCACATTATTAATTAACTTCTGCTTTCCACTCCTTCTAGCACGAGCTCTTTTAGCTTTACCAGAATTGATTTTTCTCCCAGTACTAGCAATGCACTTGCCCTTCTGCTGAAATCTGTCAGTATCTACGGCCTCCTCATTTTCATGAGAAATAAAGCTAGAGACTCGTTTATGCTTCTTAAGATTTGGTTGGGTGCTTGAACTTGATTTGGACTCCTCACTGGAAGAATCGAAATCATTGTCTCTCCTCCTAATCTCCCATAGCTGCTGAAATTTCAGTGCATCTCCGGCATTAGAGCTGGGAGGCATTATTAAAAACCGGATCCTTGCAGAAGAGGAACTGTACGGTAAATAATATGACGGAATGGCTACTGTGCTTCAATCGGTTTCTTGAAGCATAGCTGTTAAACAGAAATTCTTCCACCCAAGTTCGAGCTCAAACTTTTGTCAAGGTCAGTTCAGCCATGGTAGCACACGCCACCTCCCAACAAACAAGATTTAAGTGAAGTTCCTGCAAGGAAATCAAACTTGGCCTCTTCTTTCTGCTATCTTGCAAAGAAAATAATGGCCAAAATAAATCAGCATGGTTGGATGGAATAGAAACATAGCATCCATCAAAATCATATCTCCCAAAACTACATCAAATGTAACTGAACGAAGGGGGGGGGGGGGGGGGGGGGGGAATGAACTATAGGACCATGATAGGACTTCTCCTCAAAGTTTAACGTTTCGATTTTAGAGCAAGAAGAACCAGAAGTTTTTACAAAACCAACCCCGGAGTACAAAACAAGTATCATCAGATTTAACTTTTCTTACATGACCGAAACAGCTAAGAATTCAGCACCCAGAAATTAACAGCATAGGTAGAAAACCTAGACTTCAAAGCAAAAGCTCGATTAAAAAAAGTACACATTTTATGCTGATGAACGATGAAACAATCAAGGAAAAAAGTCAGAACTGTGAACTGTCAAACACCAAAGCTGAACAACGTTTAAAAACAGACGAGGATATGACAAAAACTGACAAACATGCAGCGACTTCTGGATTGAAGAGAATTGCAAATATGCTAAAAAAAAAAACCCCAGCAACATGATCATAAGGCACATCAAACAAGTTAGTGGGCTATCTGTTTTGGAGAGATGGTTTCGCTAACCATTTATCAGCAGATGATATTTGGTGCACGGCAAGAAGCTCCCATCCTCTGAACGATAGGAAAAAAAACCTCTGTCTCACCGGAGCATCTCTTATATATATTTTTCGTTTCGTTGGTCTTTTACGTCCGCTGGTATGTTTTCTGCCCTGTCCAGGAGGGAAAAGAACAACGCATTTTGTGCTGTCTGTGTAATTGCTTTGTTTCTATGTTTGCAGGAGGAGTTGCTGTATTTGGTGAGTCAGCGTGTTGGGTAGAGAGTGGCAGAGAGAGTTATGGAGAGTTCGCTCTTTCCAACAAGTTGGTCTGGTGGATGATTACAAAGGTAATCATCGATGGTTTTTTTAATCCTTTTCTGGCTAAAAGATATGCGAATTTTCTTTTCACGCAAATTCATAACTCCCAACACTTCTCATCTGTCTCCACCAAACCCCCGGTGCTTTACATTTTGGGAAACAATTTAGGCTTGCCATATATTCTCTTGCCTTGCGGAGAGTTTCTCTTCCTGACGTCTTCTCCTTCATGTTCTTGCTTCTTTTGTTTCGTGCAATTCTTGTCAGCATCTTTTGGTTCCATATTGATCCTCGCTCTTGGTGGCTCTTTTTGAGTTTTTAGGTTTTGTTTGTGTCCCTAATGGCCCTTTGTTGGCCCTTGTAGTTTTGCTTATTTTCGTTTGCATCAGCCCCTCGATGGGTCTCTCTGGTCCCTTGTTGAATCATCCCAGCCTTTCGATGGGCTTTGCTGCACTCGGATTATCGGTGCTTTACATACTAGCATATTGGTTCCGACAACAAAGTCTATCGATTTTCCGCTGCCGCTCTCTCGGTTTTGCATGGAGCATTTGTGCTTTTTAGCCTTTTAGGAGTCTCGTTAGTCCTACATTACAACAGGGTTAATGTTGAGTCAGTAGGATTTCCTTGTGTTACTGTTTGTTGTTCTAACCTTTACTGCAAACCTCTCCGCATTATTCCCAAAAAAAAAAAAAAATTCACTTAAAAGCCTTTAATTACTAATACAATTTCAAATAGAAGTCTAAACTATCAATTTTGCCACATTGAACTCTTCGGCTTTTACAATTAATCAAATTGCATCCTAAAGTAAGATCTGAGGGTCAGAATCATGTCATGTGACTCATTCACAACATACGTGCCACAAGTTTGATCTTTGAATCTTTTTTAAGGAAGCAAAATAATGAAATTCAGTAATTCATAGGCTCAATATGTCAAAGGTGATAGTTTAAACCTCTATTCAAAATTGTATTGATAGTTAGAGAGCTAAAGCGATGCTTCCTTTCCCCCCCCCCCAAAAAAAAAAAAAAACAAATAAGCAAAAACCAAACTTGCTCTTATGAATCTTTAGAGCATATCCGAATTGATTTTAAAATAAATTCCCGTACTCTTTTTCTTTTTCCTTATATACAAAATGACTGTACCAATCAATTCCTCTTTTACTTTTTTTCCTATTTTCTTTAGGTTTACTCAATTGGTTATGACTTGGTGGCAATAGAAGATTTTTACTTGAAAAGTTCATAACTCCATTAAGTAATAAAAAGGCAGGGATGAATAAAAGAGGTTGGTAAAAAATACAGATCTCTCCAAAATTTTTAAGATATTCTACAACCTGGCATTTCTTTAATCCTAACCACAGATCGCAATTAATTGATTAATGTTTATAACAGTAATATTTATTACTTGCAGAAAGAGAAAAAAATATTGTAGCTAATAAGAATATGCTATGTTCATAAGACTATAAATGGTGATATGCGAAAATACTGAAAATTTAATTTGAAAATAAATTTCGGGAATTCTACATGATAAATTATCATAACAGTTGTAAAGAGTCTTAATCATTGAGACCTACCTAATAAAATCAAAACCACATTACTATTCTAATAACACATTTTTATTCAAATAGCTACTTTTGCTTCATTTTTTGATTATTATTTTTTGACAAAATTACTCAAATGGTCCCAATGATTATACTTTGTTACAAATTGATCTATGTGATTCCAACTTCAACGATTTGGTCCCTATGGTCACCAATATTATGCACGGAGTCTCTCTATCCACACCTCCGTTGATCCTTGTCTTAATTAGTATATTATCCAAAGAAAACTGGATGGCCATCTCACTTTACTGGCCTTAGAATGTGGAATCACAAATGTGACCGAAGAGACCAATTCAGATCATTAAGGAAAAATATTCAAGCGGGTTGCTTCAGTACCGACAAGGTGAGACTATCGATCACATTAGCTAAGCCAAGTTGATCTTTAACCGGCTAATTTTGATGCTCACTGATCAGGACAATCACTTTTACATGGCAAAAGAGTGCTCTATAGTACATACACTAAGCTTACAAAATTTTACCTTGAATTTCTTCTCTCAGGGCCGGATTGTTTTTGAGCTGCTTTGGAGTTTTAGAATCGCAAAGATCCAGCAGCCTGCAGAGAAACAAACTGTCAATATAACCTACTGAGACAGTTAAACATATTATTTCTCAAACTAATACAGACTCGAATCTAGACATGCAAACTACTGCAGTTGCTTTTGCTGCTTCCATTAAATTTCTTGTCATCATGCCCAAAAATTGATTTTCGTTTCTCAAATGTTGCACACACGAAAGAGACCTGAACAATCCCATCCACAGGGTGCTGTCCTATTCAGAGGACTATTAATAAACTTTACATGCAAAACAAAGCAATCACTTCTAAAAATTCAATAATCGCTTCAGAGAGTAAACCAACATTAATGTATCACCTGATAATATTCATACCACTCTCTTTTCAAGTAAGAAGCACCAGTCAACTGCCTCCAATTACAAGGTAGATACTGTGGCCCAACAAACACACACCCACATGGTTCCCCACTGTCTGGAAATCTTTGAAGGAATGGAAGGGGTTCTGCTACTTGGTTCTTACAAGTGCAATCAACCAAATCACTGGGAAGTGCTTTCTGTCTTAAACCAGTCTGAACACTGCATTGCTTTTAACTACATCAATGACTCTCTGGTAATCTGCAGCAGCAAGGGCAAGAGAAAGAAACAATTATCAAACATACATAATAAATCATGTTTCCATATCTTTGGTACTACATCAACCACTCTCCAGCACTGAAAAAAAATTAGAGGTACAGGCAGACACATGCACGCTACTATTGTTATTAACTGCATCACACTTCTTTTGTTGCCTAATTCTTCATTGTGACATACTTAAGTGATGAATGGGTACCTCTAAGGATGTCTGTCAGTTAAGCTGATTCTAGTAAAGGAGTCAACGGCCGCTAAACCAATAAAATAAATTTACTCCAATGTTAATGGAATTATCAAAAGAATTATCAAGTCTTTTATTTTCTCCTATGAATTATGGAAGTGATACTTGTCGTGTTACTGATAAAGCAGCAAGCTGAGAGTATTCTTCTAGTGAGTTTTTAGAAGTAAAAAATAAGAACATTACCGCCATGGGAATTCACTAGTGTCTATTCCAGCTTGGTGGAGCTCATCAACATACTGCAATGCCTCACGGCACTCTTCACGGTCATCAAAAAATTCCTTCTTGTCACCTTCTATCTCATATGTCTCATGGCCTTTGCCAGCAACTACCTGCAGTACAGAGCACTATATTAACACTTCTCTTGCAAATTGTACAAAGATCGAGAGCAACATTCAGGCACGTCCAGAATAAATTCTCTCTCCAACACATGAGGTGCGAGGATACATAAATTTTCTTCATGTCTATTTTTAAAACTAAAAGGGTAAACTTAGCATGGGATGAATACTCTAAACCAGAATCAAACATTTGAACTAGAAAATTATTTGAGTACCCTCTCGTCATTTAGAGTTCGAATTTGAATTATTTCTTCTCATATCTCCACAAAAGCGTTCGAATTTGAATTATTTCTTCTTATATCTCCACAAAAGCAAAATTACTTCTCCTTTTCCGCCATGATTTCCTTTTCTTTTTTCCTTTTATTTAGATTGAAGTGCCTTTTTCCCTTCTGTGTGACATTTGTGCGTAATGTATAACATAAGCAAGATGAAGCTTCAAGAACTTACAACCATATCACCCTCCTCGCCCATTGCAACAGCACAACGTACAGCCACCCGTCTAATATCATGCAGGAAAAGCCTATGACCATTTGGAAGAGGTGGGTAGTAATCATTCTCACCATGTTTCAGGTAATCCTGCATCGTCCATCCTACGCCAGCCAGCATATCATCCAAAATATCCACTGAAAAAAGAAAAGGAAACATCTAGGAATTAGCATTATGCTTCCAGGAATTTGACCATGTGACTTAACATTTCTTAGCAAGTTGTTTCCTGAGGCAGACATGAAGAAGCAGGGAGAGAGAGAGAGAGAGAGCAGTCACAAGGATGGATGCCCACACGCACAAACAGTGACAAGGAAAACCCTTTCGTAAAGATCTGACATTTCTCAGCGAGAAACACTATAAACATGTAATGTATTTTGAAACTCTTAGAAGCTTTGTTCGAAGTAAAGAAAACATCGTCTGGTTTAAGACAAGTATTGGCATACATTCCTTTGGAAGTATGGTTCAGTGTACTTACATGGATCTTCGTTCTTGGGATTGTCAGACGTCAGAATGGTCACATCACTTTTATCTGTTGCAATCTTTGTCATCATGGGTCTTTTTCCTCTGTTGCCCTCACCAACACAACCAAAAACTTCACAGAAAGGATGAACATTAATCAGACAAGGTAAGATCATCCATTAGGATGTTCATTGAAACTGCAAATTTCAAGAAATCCAAGAAGCGCTGATGCAAGAGTAAGCTCAACATGCATTCAGCTCTTGAGTACAGAAATTTGGTCCGGCATATTGCATGAAAAATGCAATATGAATAAAAGCCTTCCTATCCGGCAAAGACTGCAAAAGCCATACTGTCTGTAACACCTCTTCCTATGACACCATTAGCATATGAATCAGTTCTGAAGGAGACTGTCTATATGTCTCTGTCTCTGCCCGTCACTGGGCATCTGCAAATGTGCGCGTGTGCCCAGAATAAGAATTCAAAGGAAATATAAGCATACCAGTGATGACCCTCCTTGGTCCAAGCTCTCTTACGGAATCAAGTAGTCTAGACAGCCCGTCAGGAGTATGAGCATAGTCCACAATCACACCAAATGCCTGTTCCTCATCAATCAACTCACACCGTCCTGGAACTGCATCAATCTCTTCAACGCCTCTAACAATATCCTCTAGCGGTGCCCCAACCGCAATTCCAACTGCCACAGCAGCAAGAATATTATAAATGTTGTGCCTCCCAAGTAACCCCGAAGAAATCTCCAGTATACCATGGGGTGTATTAACCAAAACCTGTGTCTCAAAAAGGGAGAGCTCAAACTTCAGCGGATGAACATCCGCGTTCTTATTCTCCATAGCAAAGGTCACAACTGGCACATCTGGGTTCCCTTGTGCTATAAAGAAAGGTGCATTTGGGTCATCAATATTGACAACTTTCCTGTTTCGTTCTGGGTCCACCATCCTTGCAAATAGCTTAGCCTTGGCATTAATATACTCCTCTTCAGTCCCGTGAAAATCCAGATGGTCCCTCGTCAAATTCGTGAAAACTGCAATATCAAAATCAACTTCATCGCACCTACCTAGAGCCAGTCCATGAGAAGAAGCCTCCATGACAACCGCTTCAGTCCCATTATGGAGCATCTTTGCCATCAAATTCTGGACTAAAACAGCATCGGGGGTCGTGTTAGGGGACTCCAACTTGTTATCCCCATGGACATAATAAGCAACCGTGCTCAACATCCCAGTTCTCAGTCCCATCGCTTCATACATGCCTTTTATCAAATACGCCGTTGTTGTCTTCCCATTCGTCCCAGTTATCCCAATCACTGCCATATTCTTTGACGGGTACCCATAAAAAGACGCGGCTAATGCTGCAAGAACTGCATTGGTGTCCTCCACAATCACCAATGCCTTACACCCCAAGGTCTCCTCTATATCTATCTCCTTACTCGCCACCACCGCCACTGCTCCTCTCTTATCAGCCTCGGATAGATATAAATGCCCATCAGTTTTCCTCCCAAGACAACACACAAACAAGTCTCCCGAGCAAACCACTCTCGAATCATGTTGGATTCCAGTAATCTCCACCTCCAAATCACCATAAACTGACACGGGCACGACCTTACTCTCATCCAAAAGCTCGGCCAAACTCATCTTAAACTTAGGTTCCACAATCCTAGTCTTAACTTTCCCATAGCTATCAAAATCCAAATCAAACGACGAATCTAAAGAGGACCTACGTTTGCTATCACCAAATTCACTCACTTCGTCGTCAAATTTCGCCGGCCTATCTTCATCCGAGTCCTCCGAAACCACTCTAAGTCCCCGAAGCTCGTCTATTTCTTCCAAATCCACAACCTCCTCCGGTTCCAACTCTTCGATTCCCTCAACTTCCTCCTCTTTCTTCTTCGGGTTCGGCTTCAGCAAACCCTTCTTCACGAACTCCTTGCGCTGCAGGGCAATGGCTTTGTCGATTTCGCCAAACATATCATCCCCCGAGTCTTCCTCGGAATTTGGGTTCTCCGATGGGTCTTCCACGTCAGCGATGGCGGACAGGTACGTGGACTGGTTCTTCTCAAAGTCGTCCTCCTGGAGCTTCCGGGCTCGGGCCGCCTGACGGTAGATTTGCTGGAACTTGGATACTCCGTGTCCGGAGTCCTCGTCCGCTTCGGGTGGGTCGTCTTCCGACGGATCAGGATAGAACTTCCCGTCGGATCCGATACCGGAGGGGGCTCGGAGAGTGAGGAAAGGCGAAGAAGAGAAAGAAAGACGGTAGGGTTTGGAGGAGAAGAGCCGAGTTTTTAGAGAGAAGCAGTGGGGTGGTGGAGGAGACAGTAAGTGTGGGATAGAGAGGAAGGTGAAAGCCATGAGAGTGAGAGACAGAGGGTTTTAGAGGTTTGAGGCCTCAGGGAACACTGGACAGTGGTTTTGTGCTTTTTGGAGTGATGGATTGGCGGGTCTATCCATTATTACAGTTAAACGCCAAGTTTTGAAGATGATGAAGGCAGCTAAAGCCTTAAGTGTCAACTGTCGACTGCTAACACGGCCGTTGGTTGCGATAATTTTCAAAAGAAATTCAGCAACATATAGTCGACAATAAATACTTGTCTTTTATTCCTATGACGATTTTTGTTCGAATAAAAGTAATTGGAATAACGCAGTAAAGGGTTTATCCCTTATTCAGAAAAAAGGGGGAAAACAAAAACAAAGAAACTGTATTTTTTACAGGTGAATTAAATAATTCAAACACCAAAATCATCCAACTTGTTAGAAAATGTTTTAAGGAAAAAAAATTTATAGGAAAAACTATACATGAAAACATTTTTGAAATTTTTCACAACTACTTTTTTCTCAAATTCTAATAACTTTTTACAAAACTTCAATAATTTTTTTTTTTCTAAATTACAATAGAATCTAACTATCTTTCATTAGAAAAAAAGAAAAAAAGGAAAAAGTCATAGTTAGATTCGTATCTATAGTATAAAATTAATTTCGTACACGTTATTATAAAAGTGGCGATTTAAGCCCTTTATCTTTTAAAAATCATCAATGTAAATCCTGTTCAAATTAGGCATTAAGTCGGAAAAGCATGCAAAATGACTGAAAAATGTCCCTCCAAAACAACATTTTAATAAATAAATATAAAAAAATAATAAAAATAGATTATTGAAATAAAGTTTCAATAATTTTATTTAAAAAATATTTTTTTTAAAAATATTTTTTTATTTTTAATGTATATTTGTAATATTTTTAGTAATTTTATCTTTGAGAAGTATTTTGGTCATTTTATAATTAAATTACATGCATCAATCCCATGACACAACATGGTTAGGGTCAGACTCTCAAAATTTTTATCACTTTAAAATTCTTGTCTAATAACATAATTTTAAAATAATCTCTCTTTTCAATTATATTTTTAAAAAATAAATATAAAAATTCACTCAAATCATATCTTTTTACTTTTTGCACCATTTTTTATACACGAAAGATTTTAAACTCCTAAAATTTTAGGAACCAAAAATCACCTGATATGTTTTTTTTCCATTTCGGCAACAAAGTCCACATTTCTTCGGCTAGAGAGGAATTCGTATTTTTTTTTTTTTCATAAATGAAAAATATGCCATCGGTTGGGACTTGGTATATGCATTCTTGTGCCCAAAAGCCCAAATCAGTAAAGTATTTGAAGGCGACCGACTGGAATGGCCACTATTTTGAAATTTTTAGTCATTCATTTCGTGACGCCTGTTCAACATGGACATTCGTCGGTTATTGTCCGTGAGGAGGCCGCTTTGTTGGCCCCAAATATGATTGTGGGCTCATAGTGTATGCATTCACAGACGGCCCAAGGAGAACAGAGAGGCCCAACCCCATACAGCCACAATTTTTTTGTTTTATTGGGTAAAAATAATACGGCCACAATTTTAGAAGAAGGGAACAATTGAACAAATAGTATAAATATAATTTAAGCCAACTTTTCTTAATAATTACAAGTTTAAGATAAACCAACCAAACCAGATTCCCTTGGAGTTGGAGAGTCTCAGGCGCTCTCAGCACCTTTTATTATTAATATTATTATTACTATTTTTATGATTACAGCTAATGTCCTTGTCGTCGTGGGATGTATTTTAATATTTCCTATTTTAACATGAGCTTCATCGAAAAACAGAAGAAGAATAGATAAATGAATATTCTAAAGTTTCATGGTCCATGAGGATAAAAGGAGCATCCACCAGGCTAAAAGTACAAATTAAAAAACTTTTGAGTTTAAGTTTTATGAGTAATTATTTAATATCGTACGTGGCTGTTGCCAGTGGATATTCTCAATTTTTTTTTTCTAAGCTGTGGATATTGTCAATCATTTTCGTGATTATTTTATTATTAATTGAAACACTGTCCATCGTCTTCGGCTCATATTAATTGAAATATTTCTAGTTGAAGAATAGTGAGATGCAAGGTTTTCAATTGCTGCCCTCCCCAATCCTCATCGCCCACCTTTCTTTAATCTTGAGCTATATGTTAAGGTGACTGACGCTGAAATAGACTAGTTTTACAGCTATTCTGAAAATATTTTCATTTAAAAATCACTTACCTTGTAAACACGTCTCTTCTTAAATTTTTTCATTTAATGCAGAAAATATTTTACGTCACATGAAATTTATTTATGACTATTGGAAAACATTAGAAAACCACTTACGTTGTAAAACAATTTTATTTTTCTTTGTAAAACTTTAATTTCCTGCATAAAATATTTTACGTCGAATGAAACCTATTTATAACTATTAAGAAAAAATTTCATTTGAAAATCACTTATACAATAAACAATTTTACGTTTCTTCGTAAAAGTTTGATTTGTTGCATAAAATATTTTACGTCGAATGAAATCTATTTATGACTTTTAGGAAAATGTCTTATACAGTAAACAAATTTGCATTTCTTTGTAAAATTTTGATTTGCTGCATAAAATGTTTTACATTGAATGAAACCTATTTATGACTATTAGGAAAATGTTTTCATTTGAAAATCATTTATACAGTAAATAATTTTACGTTACTTCGTAAAACTTTGACTTGCTCCAGAAAATGTTTTACGTCGAATGAAACATATTTGCTGACTCTTGAGAAAATAATTTCATTTAAAAGTCACTTACATCGTAAACACTTTTACGTTTCTTCGTCAAACTTTGACTTGTTGCAGAAAATTTTTTACGTCGAATGAAACCTATTTGCTGACTCTTGGGAAAATGATTTCATTTGAAAATCATTTACACCCTAAACACACTTTTACGTTTCTTCGTAAAACTTTGACTTACTGCATATAATGTTTTACCTTGAATGTAAGCTATTTTCGACTCTTGGGAAAATGATTTTCATTTGAAAATCACTTACACCGTAAAACACTTTTACATTTCTTCGTAAAACTTTGATTTACTACAGAAAATGTTTTACGTTGATGAAACCTATTTTTGACTATTGAAAAAATGATTTCATTTAAAAATCACTTACACCGTAAATAATTTTACCTTTCTTCTTAAAACTTTGACTTATTATAGAAAATAATATGTCGAATGAAACCTATTATCGATTCTTTGGAAAATGTTTTCATTTGAAAATCAATTGCACGGTAAACAATTTTACGTTTCTTTGTCAAACTTTGACTTGTTGCAAAAAATGTTTTACGTCGAATGAAACTTATTTGCTGACTCTTGAGAAAATGATTTCTTTTGAAAATTATTTACACCGTAAACTCTTTTACGTTTCTTCGTAAAACTTTGACTTACTACAGAAAATGTTTTAAATCGAATGAAACCTATTTTTGGCTCTTGGGAAAATGATTTTATTTGAAAATCACTTACATCGTAAAACACTTTATGTTTCTTTGTAAAACTTTAACTTGCTGCAAAAGATATTTTACATCAAATGAAACCTATTTATGGCTCTTGGAAAAATGTTTTCATTTGACTTGCTACAGAAAATGTTTTACGTGAAATGAAACCTATTTATGACTCTCGAGAAAATAATTTTATTTGAAATCACTTATTACATGTGTAGATGTCTCTTTTCAAATTGCACCAAGTAAATGTGTTTAAGAGAATAAACCAAACACGAAAGGTGGTCTAAAGTTTGAAAAGTAAGAATTGTCATGAAATTAAGTAATAGTGTTTCCTGCAAACATGGCAATGGAAGATACCTGGTCAAAGGTGGATATATAAAACGTGCATCATGTCAAAAAATCAGGCATTATATCTCTTTACCTTAATTGCTTACCATACAAATAGAACTCGTCAACTTAAAATATTGGTAGGTTTCCTACCAAGTACTTGACTATTCCCTTTTCCCACAAGAATATAGATCAAAAGACACCCTGTATTCACATCCTTCGAACGGAGAAAACGAAGAAGAGATCAAATCTCAGCCACGAAAATCTCTGTCGTATTGATTGTATTTGCAAAATTCAACTTCTACTTGGTTCTCCCACATTAACGCATGTTGTCACATTTATCGAATTCTAAGTCGAAAAATAATGAGGGACGACCCGGGCAAACCTTGCGTGAGCCACAACTTCAGGTAATTTTTAACTTATGGTGCAAGGCTTTTCAAAGCATAGTTTTTTTTTTCTAAGATAAATACTCTTTGCATCACATCTATATATTTTTTTAGCGAAATTACACAAATGGTTCGAATGGTTTCACTTTATAACAAATTGGTCCTTGTGATCACTAATATGATGCACGGGGTCTTTCCATCCACATCTCCGTTCATCCCCTAATAGAATATATTGACATGTTTTTTAGTTAAAATCTTCTATTAATTTGAATAGAAAATAATCAACCACAATGTCTTACGGTACCACGTTGAATTCATAGCAGCCATTAGTTTTGAATGAACCAAATAATTTGTTTGGAATATAACTTGAACGGCCACCAAAAGTTATATTGGACCATTACAATAATTCCATGAAAAGGATGCCTTCTTACAAAATAAACCACGAGATGTCATCCTGTCCACAAACACAAAATTAATTGTCATAAGTACTCTAAAAACGGTGACAATGAGTCCTATCTACCAATGCTCCTATACACCAAAAGTAATTAATTACAAAGTAAAAAAAACCCAATTATATGTTATCTTTATGATATTTTTAAGGGAAAAATATACTTTACAACCTATATTTTAATTTTGTGACATCAAGTCTCCTCAAGTTTTGATTTTTAGTGATTTGCACCCTCCTGTTAAATTTGACCGTTAAAACTAATGGAAAAGAGAAAAAGACATTTAACTCTCAATTAGCCAACAAAGCATAAAATGTCTTTTTGAGGGCAAAAATATCTTTTTCTACATTTTCCATTATTTTTTAACGGTCAAATTTTAATAAAAGGGTGCAAATCACCAAAAATCGAAACTTTAGGAAGTTAATGTCACGAAATTGAAATATGAGGGTGCAAATTGTTAGTACCCCATACTTAGGGTGCAAAATGTATTTCCTATATATTTGTTATTTTCGAGAATTTATTTTAATTTTCATAAAAATTTAAAATATAATTTTGAGTAAATAATACCAGCCTATAAGAAAATAATAATTAATAGTTCATTAATTACTCAAGAATTGAGACATATAATTAATCTAGATCAAGATCTTATGTAATTCTGTCCTTGAATTATAGAAGGATCCTACATTATCTATTGATGACTTAAAAAAAAAATTTAGTTTGATTTATTATATTCAGGTTAGAATCCATAATATGGAAGATGAAAAAGATGAATTTATTTGTATAAACTTATTTAATTTATAAATAAACTGCAATAAAGAAAAATATTTTTAATATGAAGAAAATAAGTGCGTTGTAATTCTTCCAAATCAAAATTATAAGATACAGTACCTAATAACAGTAATAGGGAGAAACTTTGCGATCAAATTTTATTCAATAAAAGAAAAAACAAAATTTACTCAAATATTGGGTAAGACAAACGTTATTTTCAAATCTTTCTGATTACAAACAAAAGTGTACTGCATCCTGTTCTTGGCCCTTGACCCTGTTTTAGAATCTTAGATTACCCAAGACGACAACGTTTGTGCGGAAAGGCGCTCTTGTTTTTGTTTTACGTATCACCCATAATCGTCGTAGTACCAAGTAAAGAACGAAAACAAAAATCGACGTCACGTCACGTTCCAAAGCAGCCTGTCCACTGTCCAAACAGCTAAACGACATCGTCTTAACGTTTTAAAACTCGACAGCTTAGAGCGAGACAGAGTTTGATGAGATAGATCATGTATGTAGGTGACGATGGAGGGAGGTGGGACTCGCGGGAAGAGAGAGAGAGAGAGAGAGAGAGACCGAGTTAGAGAGAGGGAGGTGGGAAAGCCGAAAGCTACAGGACGTTGCTTCGGTTGAATAGCTTTCACCAAGTAATCGTGTATTTGCAAGTCACCGGTCATTGTCACAATAACTTCCAATCCCATTTCGATTCTCACACGGCCTTCTCTTGCCTTTCTTGGCTTTCCTTTCCTTCCCATTTCCCTCTCCCCCTTTCTTTCCTTTCCTTTTTTTCATCTCCGCTTGATTATAATCTTTGTCTTCTTCCGTCATCTTTGGTTGCTTATTACCAGCTTGCTACTTCTGTTGACGTTAATGCTTTCTGAAGTTTTTGATTTATGAACGTCCGGAAGATTAGAAACTCTTGGGCTTCTCTACTTTCGTGGCTCCCCGGCCCGGTCCCGTATTGGTACTGTACTCATACAGTTGACATCTTGGGCTCCATTCTTTTCTGTGTTCTCTCTTTACGGGATTACATTATAGCTCTGCTCTAAGGCTGGCGCCATTAATTCAGGTAGCTTTTATGCGTCTCTGTATTTATGTGTGTGTGTGTGGTCGTGCGTTTTCCTCGAGAAAATATCTGGAACAATGTCAACGGAGGTTACATTGAGAAAATCGGTGAAGTTTTCGATTTTTTTTTTTTTTTTTTTCGTCTTCTTTCGGTTTCTCCTGGAAGAGTTTTGAGTAAAAACAAGTGCAATATATTTTCTTTAAACGTAACTGAAGCTAGTAGTCTGCCCACTTTCTCTTATTAACTACTTTAAGGCTGAGTTTGGATAATGGCAGACGAACCCATTTTCCATCTCCAAAAGGTGGCTTTCATTTCTTTGTTATTTTTGTGGTTTCTGTTTTTTCCATTTCCTTTTCTTTGTTTTATTCTTTATGTAGGATAAGTTAAATAAATCTTATTAACGTATCGAGCATTATTTGATTAATCTTACGTGAGATGACAGCATTTTCAAATTGTGCCAACAGAAATATTTGTCGTTTGCCATGGACAACCTATTTTTTAGTGAAAATCTCCTTTGTTTTCTCTTGTCTAAGCATTGTATATATATTTATACGGAAGCGTGTGTTAGTTTGTACGCCAGCGCGTACACATATACTTTATGGGCACATTGTGTTTGCTCTTTAGCTATTGAGTTTGTAGTTTCTCTTTATGGCTCGTTTTTCTCATGGTTTCGATGCCGTCATTTCGTTTTTCTAGTGTAATTGGCCGGAGAAAATAACGAGCTAAACTCTGAGAGTGTCATTTGCTCATATGGCAAGAAGATCACCAAAGAGCCCTGTGCCAGTGGTGTGTGAAAAGTATGAGGCAGGCTGTATGTGCACGAGGGATTTATACCGCCTCTTTGCCTTTCGTCAAGGTCGTTCGTATAGGAAGGTGCTTTCAGATGGGAGGCATTCGAACAGTCACGCTATTGGTAAGAATTCTTCCAACATATTCTACAAGGATAACTTGATGCGAATTTTCGCCAATCACCATCATGGCTCTCGTGGGAGTTATGCAAGATCAGTTTTTCCGTAAGAGTAGCATATCTATATGTGAATTGTTTTTGAGTCATGACTAAGATGCCGCAAGAAACTTTTCTGTAACATTTGAGACACCTATCTATATGGTGCAATATATAGAGGAATGCTGAAGTGTATAGGTTATGTAACTCTAATATTTTGCTACATCTTTCCTGTTGAGACTATCCATATTCGCTAAGTAAGAAAATTTTGGTTTATAATTTTTCAGGCCAGGAAAATTTAAGGAGCAGGATTGATTTGCATACCAAATTCAACGAGAGGTCCCAAGGCATTGATGTAAGTTCCATCAACATGCATTCTTTGGCTTTTCCACAAGATCCAGTATTTACCCACCTTGTGATATTTTCTGATGATTAAAGGTTGTTGATGATTCTTCTTTTCTGTGTGATCATTTGTTCCTATCCTGTCATGCCAAAATTATGTAACTGATTTAGAGAAAATTTCATTGTTGATGTCAAAAACATCGGGGTGACTTTTTAATCAAGCTTCTGTTAGACTCGACTTGTTCATGTATTTCCTTCTCTAGAAATTCATTTAGGGTCTCCTAAATTCCTTAAAATGATGTGTCCTCATCGTTGATTAGAAGAAAGTGTAGATAGATGCTGATTGGAGACATGAATTTGTCCAGGTTAAGGTAGACAACAAAGCTCAGACGGTTCATTCTGAGAAGACAAGTTTAAAGATGCTCATGGAAGAAAAGATGCCCTTCAAGCGGCCGATCAATAAGAAGACTGCCACTTTGAAAGTGAAACATTCACAACGTGATTCTAAACTTGTTGATAGCTCAACAATAAACCATGGAAAGGCAGGCAACACTCATCAGAGTTCATGTCATATACCTCTTCATCTTCGGAAAGATGCAGGAAATACAGAGCATTGTCAACTTTGTCATAAAGATGTAATGGATATATCTTTAGACAAGCTCAAATCATCAGCATCAACAAAGGTATTCTGCAAAGAGGGGCGTCCCAAGAAAAGAATGTCTTGTGGTTGCAAAGGTGTCAGTTGTGTAGACTATGACCAGGTAAAGGACATTAATCTCCGGCCAGTTAAGATGACTGAAGTGGAGGAGACCGGATATCAAAAGTTCATTGATGGAAAATATCTTCATAGAGATGGGGCAAGCCAGCAGTCTAAACAGTTGTTGGACGCGTTGGAGATTTTACGTTCGAATAAGGAATTATTTATAGAACTTCGACAAGACCCGAATTCTCTCTTAGGAAAACATATCCAAGACTCTCTGAATTCTCAGGCAAAAGGTCAGCTGATTAAATCTTTGTCTGGGGCTAAATTGTCAGAATATCTAACATGTAACGCAAGACATTGTGAAGAGTCTACCAGTCCCAAAAGGTTGAAATCTGGTGATAGAGACCTTCCAAAAGAAAATGCTGATCCCCAACCTTCAGAGAGAATAGTAGTCTTAAGGCCTGGCCCAACTAGCTTGCAGAACTCCCCTGACAGACTCAGTCCCTACTTCTCTCAGCAATATCCTCATAGCTTGAGAATTACTGAACAGAGTGTTAGGCCTGCACTTTTTTTCTTTCGTCAAATAAAAAGGAAGTTGAAAGATGCTTTGGGCATTAGCAGAAAAGAACAGCACCAGAAGCCAATCAATGGTAAATTAGAAAAATCTCCTGATGATTGCCAGTGTTCAGAATGTAGTGGTAAGCGAAGAGGTAATGAGATTGCTGGAAGTAATTTGCAAGGTATTGTCTATGATATTGGTGGAATGGCGAAATCCTCTCTTGATG
Organism: Morella rubra; assembly: GCA_003952965.2. Classification (NCBI taxonomy): domain Eukaryota; kingdom Viridiplantae; phylum Streptophyta; class Magnoliopsida; order Fagales; family Myricaceae; genus Morella; species Morella rubra. Next base: position 3,309,934 of record CM025852.1, read on the forward strand.
TAAAAAAAGCAGATGAGACACAGGAACAGGGTCTCTTGCCTACATTCTCTCCTGGAAGTGATTGGGAACTTGGCTTTGATACCGAACAAATGAGATTTTCCCCATTGAGCAACCATAAAATTGTTTATGAGAACAGGTGCAAGTTTCAGAAAGAAAATAAAAACAGCTGCTCAAACTCATTAAAGGAAGAAATAGAATCTCTGCCATCAGCTGTTAATAAGGAATCCAATGATCCAGTGCTAGTCTTGGAAACAACGCCAAATATGTCAGAGAATCATTTTATGGACCTGGAAGTTAATGAAGAGGATATCGGCCATATGGGTACGATACTACTAACTTCTTACGTTGCATAAACTTATTTCTTGTCCCTTATTTGAAGATTATATCACACTTCTGATGATTCTATGAGGAGTATAGAAACTGATGGTACTGTATCAGCAGATGAAACTAAGGCTTTTTATGTGCTCTGTCAATCACATGGCACACACCAGCCTGGCCTTAACCCAAGCCCTGACGCAGCCAACATGTCCGCAGAAATTGAACATTTAGAGTTGTCAAGAGTGGTAAGTGGCTCTTATTGATTATTCCGCTTTGAATTACTTTGTAGTTCTTCTATCTATCACCTGTTGTTTGTGGCGTCTTATTCGTTTCTTCTCACTTCTCATCAATAGGCTTAATTAACTGTGGACTTTTTTCAGAATTCTTGTCCGGGAAACCAACCATCAAAATGTTCAGCTGAAGTTTCTTCATCTAGCCCTTCAAGCTGTGAGAAAGCAGAAGATTCTGATAGTCTGAACAATAAAGCAGAGCAGCCAAGCCAACTAACTGGTTTTGAGCAGGTTTTCACAGAAGATGTCGCCAGCCCTGCAAGCAACATTTACGAACCTGGTACACTTACATACATCTATTATAATCAACATTATTTTGGTTTCTCTACATCCTTAATTCTGCATGTCAGATAACCGAGTTGAACTTCTGCAGCTGAGTTGCCATTAGAAGGACTTCAAGTTAGCATTGAAGACCACTCTTCTGGTTCTCCAGAGAGCCCCTCTTTGGATCCGAAAGCTAATGTAACTACTGCTATGGATGAGCCTGTGTCCTTCTCTGAGTATATAGGTGCAGTTTTACGAATCTCTGGCTTGACTTGGGACAAACTGTCCATGAAGTCCCATTCAGCAGAGCAACTGCTCGATCAATCCTTATTTTATGAAACGAAGATGTCAAATGACGAAGACTGTGGTGAGTTTCTGCTCCTCTTTCACTGTATTAGTGAAGTCCTAGCAGAGGCTTGCCAGAATACTTCTGGATGTGCCCCTTATGTATTGTACATCAAACCACTAATTCAACCACTTTCACTGGAGAAAACTGTGACTCATGAGGTGATAAGACGTGTTGATCAGTACCTTCTCTCACAGCTGTCACCGCAGACACTAAAACAGCATGTTGAACATGACTTGGCAAGATCTAGAACATGGCTGGATATTCGTAGTGAAAATGAAGATATTACTATGGAAACAGCAGAAGGTTTCTTAGAAGAATTAGTCATGGAAGTTGTACTGGATTTGCTTCTTTGAAGCATAATAGATTTGTGTACGTTGCACCATGCAGCTGATGGGTTGGGTTAACACAGCTGGATTTCTCTTATTCTGGAAATTTCACTGGTCTCCATGAACTTGTTGCTTGTATGCACAACTTAATCATTAGATGGTGCGTTGTACGATGCAAAACTGTGTTAGGATGGGATCAGAATCCAGTGTTTTGCTGACTTAAAGGAGGTCTGTAAGAACACCTTCAGATCTGTTCCATGGCTCAAGCTTCCTGTTTAGTGTATAGTTTTCTCTCAACTCCAACTACTATCAATTATAGGATTGGGTCATTTTGACCTCTTCCATTCTCTCTGTATCAGTACTGGATGTAATCTTCTTTGATTTATCAGTGCACTAGTTCCCAAATTTTTCCCAAATTTCCTACTGATGAACACAGATTTTGGCACATTGTAGCCGTCGCTACTATAGGTACTTTAATCACTGTTGTTTTGGTATGTAAAGAAACTTATCCACAAATTGTACAAGAGAAAGATAAGTGTTCTAAGGTTCTGATTGAGGTTTTTATACGAGATTTCTTCTATTTCACTAGAGTATTTCTATTTGGAATCTAAACACTAACAATTTAGCAAAATCCTTTCAACTCTAATTTCGTTTTCACATATCTTCTTTAAAGTGTGCCAGAGATACTTGATCTGCCTTGCATTCTGCTATTTATCTGTACACGCACTGGTGTAAAAAGGAACTTACAGGGGCTTCTTTCACTTTCTAGAAGTTGTAATCTGACCCTAGGACAAGGTCTCTACTTCTTCATGGAGGTACTGTGTTGCTGTATCTCAGTAAGTAAGATAGTCTTGATGGCAGATGCTGTTGCTTTACGTTGATTTAAGCATTTGCAATATCTAGGGCACTATCTTAGTTTAGGTCTGCCCACAAATCATCCATTAATGGACCTGATTGATGACATGTATGTACATTGCTTTCTGCAGATTATACAATGTCCCTTGGTAAAACATATATGTCTCATTCTTCTCCTTGCTCAAAAACCCCTTGCACCTCATAAAAGTAAACTCACCATCATTAGCTGTATCTTAATGCATTAATTGTGTATTTCATGAGCATGTGACCCACTTATGAGGAAACCTGTCACTGCTGATAGCATTTTCGAATACAAGTTCTGTGTGATGATAACATTAAAACATTTCAGTTTTGTTCTCCTTCCCCATCTTTTTTTAACAATAATACAGACTTTCACATAAAAAAGGTGAGACTGCGTTTGTGTGATTTCAAGAGCTTTCTCCTTAGCCTTGATTTGAATTGGTAAGTAAGCTGGTCATTTCTTGGTCATAATCAAGGATAAAGATGTATGCTCAAAGACTTTCCTAGAACCCAAGATATGTCAGAGCAATACAAGATGGTGTTCCTCCGCAATTGACACGTGAGGCCATCATGAAAGTAGCTCTAGAGCAGAAACACATCCTAGTCCTCTCGATTATGAAGTTGTGGATAAGAAACAAATAAGAAATAATTAATCCAGTGAAATAATAATAATGGAATAGTCATTGGTAGAGTTATTTCTCTATTGCTCTCAATTTTTTCCTTCTATTTCTAGTTCTCAGCACTTTGTTCTGAAGCCAAAAGGATGGTACGAAAGCACGCGCAAACACAATGGAACCCCATTGTGACAGCTGATCAATTCAGCTTAGCCAGAATGTGTGTAGTAAATGGTTCTGAAAAGAAGATCAACAGTATACAGGCTCCATGGGAATTAAGTAATGTCTGCAAACCAATTTTTTAAGGAATTGGCCAGTCTGGTGTCAAATTCGTGTTATGAAGGAAAAGTAAGTGGTAAGAATACTAAGGGTTGCAACATTATCTTCTGATTATAATACGAACATCAAGATTTAATTTATTTTGCTGTTCTATGATGCTGCTATCTTTAACAAATCCTGCCATAACACCATCTGGACAATGAGTGGCAACCTGCGCTGCTGTTATGTAGATTGGCATCATAAGGTCATCTCGACAATTTTGTGACGTTTCACTTGCTTTATATTTTTGTTGTGGAGTTAATGTCTTAAACTAAATTCTATACAAGAAAAGCAGCAGCCTATATACCTACTGGACTGCAAGTTTTAGCTTTTATTCCTGAACTTGCTTGGGTTACTTTCAATGCTGATCCATGTCTTGCAAGACCTTTTTAGCTAGTATGTCTTCTGAACATAGTTTGTTATCCGTTTTAATATCTTCAATCAAGCTCACAGGCAGATGGTTACCAAAAGACTGCCTGCTTCAATGTTCTTTGAGTAGGATTTATACTGCTTAGCTCTGACAAAACAACCATGGCCTCCCTGTTCAGCAATCTTCTACTTAACAGGTTTCCTCAATATGAAATGCAAATCAGTTTACACCAGGTGAGTTTGCCTTCCCTTTTTTTACCCATAATCATTGCAAGAAACTTTTCAAAATCTTTTGCGAACATATATTTCAATTTTCGTAAGTATTTAGGTTATGGGCCAGGCGCAATTTCTCCAGGTTTGGCTGGTGGTGCCTCTTCCATTTCATGGGGACGATGGACGTCAGGTTTTCAGCCCCATAACAGAAATAGTGGGGAGCGGCTATTTTCAGCACGAAGGTTTCGGGAAGTCTGTCTATGTCAGTCAGATCAAAGTTCTTAGGAAGTAGACAAACTTGCTCAATGATCCATTTGACTCTACTCTTAGAATGTATGCAGACAACCCTTATTGTTACAATGCCATTCCTAAGGCGACCAAGGATGTTCAGTGGGGACATCATGTTTAAAGTTTGGGATTGTACATTTTCGTGGAAGGCTTGGTTTTCTTCATGCCTTTTTGCCAGGACAATGAACTTATGGAATGTTTCTATTTCATTTCCAAATTCAACAATATAATATATTGGGATAAGTATCTCCGATTTGTTAAATTGAATAGTCAAATTCAAAGAGAGATAAACACAATGTATGGGTGTCACAGTGGGATCTATGTTGTCCGGTAATTAATATGAACAATATTGAATAGGCTGTTCAACCCCGGTGTAGGTGCCGGTTTTGGCCAAAACCGGCACCTACACCGGATAGGCCGGTTTTTAAATAATTGCCACCTACACCTACACCGTTAAGGGCAAAAACGGCCCTTAGCGGTGGCGGTTTCCGGTTATCCTGCATTTATATTGGGCTTTTTTTTTAGCATTTTACGCACTTGGCCCAATGTATTTTTTTCTTTTTTTTTTTGGTCCATTAATCACATATCATTAAAATCTAAACTAATTAAATCCAAAATCAATAAAATTAAAGATCATCTTAAAAGATAAGATGAGAATTTAAAGTCCAAACTAATAAAATCCAAAATTAATAAACTTAAAGAACATCACAACAAGATGAGAATCTAAAGTCTAACCAATAAAATCCAAAATAATAAACTTAGAGAAGTAACTGTAAGAACATCTTAAAGATGGGTAACTCCTTCAAATCCCTACTCCTCGATCTCCGTCGCCAAGATGGGTAACTCTACACAATATATTTAAATACACCAAGTTATAATTTATAAAAATAAAAATATTATTCAAACTAATAAACTAACAAAAGCAGAAATAAAATTACCCGAGTCAATCGTATAAGTTTGTGTCTCTTCTGTCATATCAGAAGTCATGTCCTCCTCCTCCACAATAGGGTCGCATCTCATCCAATTTTGAGTACAAATGAGACCTTCTGTAGTTTTTGGGGCCAATGAACTCCGAAAAGGATCCAATATCCGACCTCCAGTGCTAAATACTGACTTAGAAGGTACAGTGGTAATAGAAATTGCCAACATGTCCCGAGCTATGCGGCAAGGATAGGATACTTATGAAAGTTAACGTTCCACCAAAGCAAAATTTTAAATGAAGGAGCCTTTGATTCAACTGACTCTGATAAATATCTTTCCACCTCAGATTTGGGGTCTAAAATTTGGCTAGCAGCCCTTACAAGATCAAACTCATCCCAATCCTCATTATCCCCCATAGTCACATTGTCACTGTCACCCACCTTCCCGACACTACCATGGTTGTCATTGTTATATTCTGTAAACAACCATTCTAAAGTACCCTTCACATTCAATGCCATAACTTCGCCTTCCGCTTCTCCCATTACTTTCTTAAACGAATAATTCAGTACAACCATCTTGTTTCTTGGATCAAGCAATGCTGCAACAAATAAAAGTCTATTCACTATCATCAAATCACCCCAATACTTGTCATACTTCGTTTTCATGCAAGATGCCATCTCTTTAAGCAAAGTATCATTACTAGAAGAATACCTGTCCAAATGGCTATGTATCTTAGCCAACTCCTCCAAGTAGACATTAGCTGTAGACACATTTGATCCCGACATTCTTATTGTTACTTCATAAAATAACTTCAAGAATTTTACAAAGTGACGGATGTGCTCCCAATCCTCGAGTGTGGGGGGACCTAATCCTTTCCTCCCATGCCCCTCTTCGCCCAAATACAATATAAAATGCCCATCCTCATCCAACATCAACTCAAATGCCTCTCGATACTTCAAAGCCACATCCAACATCAAATAAGTTGAGTTCCAACGAGTGGTAACATCAAGAGTCAAAAATTGAGTAAATGTAATCTCTTTAATCTGCACACATTCTTTAAACTTGTCTAACCTTTGGGGTGATGACTTAACATACTTGATCATATTCCGAACCTTAGCAATTGACTTATCAACCTCTTTCATCCCCTCAGATACAATCAAATTCAAAATATGTGCACAACATCTCAAGTGTAGGAATTCATGGCCACAAACAATCCTCCCTACATCTAGAGTATCTTTTTGCAATTGCCTCCTCTTTAAATGGTCAATGGCAGTGTCATTAGAGGAGGCATTGTCAACTGTTATTGTAAGGATCTTTTGTATCCCCCAGTCATTCATACAATCTTCTATTTCCTTAGCAATACTAACCCCTTATGATCTTGCACCCTCCTAAAAGACAAAATTCTCTTCTGCAAGGTCCAATTAGCATTGATGAAGTGTCCAGTCACACACATATAATTAAAATTTTGAATCGATGTCCAAGTATCTGTGGTAAAAGACACTCTATACCCATTCGTTCGAATCAGATGCTTCAACTTCTCCTTCTCCTTCAAATAAAGTTTCATGCAAAGCCTCATAATTGTTATCCTAGATGGCATTTTAAATCTAGGCTCCAGATAATGAATTAAATCCCTAAATCCATGTTTATGAACTATAATAAAAGGCATTTCATCGATAATTATCATCCTAGCAATCAGATCTTTAATAGTCTTCTCACAAAATTTACGTGTCACCCCCATCGTTCCAACATCAGACCCCGTTGACTTCTCAGCATCGTGAGTCAAAAACATCTGCCCAACATCTAACTGACCCCCCTTCTTTCTCTTGAAATATGGACAAATGTTGTGATGTTGCCATAACCCCGATGTCCCATTCTTGTGATGAGCCATAAAATCTTTTTTACAATAATTACATTTTGCTTTAGGTGGATCAGAGTTAGGTACCTTGGTGTAGTGCAGCCATACATCAGAAGGGTTCGAGTTTTTTCTTTTTTTGGGTTCAGGGCGTGGTGGTCGTCCACTTACATCACCTCCACCCATTGACCCCACTGTCTTAGAATCCGAAGTGGACCCAACAACCGGACACGATATTGAGGGCGACATAGCAGTACACTACTACATGTGGCTGCAGATGACTGTGATTGTGGTGGAGTGTCCATCTGCAAATTAACAATAGAGGGTTTAAACTATTAATCCAAATAATAGCTCCTGGCTAAATTTAGCACCCTATTACAGATTCCAAAAACTATAAAATTGCATAAATAATCCAAATCTCTTCCCAAATTTATTAAATTACAAACCCTAAAAACAACAAACAATTGGGGAAAACATTCATATATATCTTAATATTATCAATAGAACAAATTAAAATTAACAAATCCTAAAAACCCTAAAAACAAATTTATTTTTCTTGTTTTCTTAAACTTCCCAAAATTTATTAAATTACAAACCCTAAAAACAACAAAAATGGGAAAACATTCAGCAATAATATATGTCCTAATATTTTCAATAGAACAAATTAAAATTAACAAATCCATTGATTTTTAATATACCTAAACGAATCTTAATCCTTGCACTTGAGAGAAATGTGACAGACAGCACTCGCAGAGGAAATGGGAGCAAAATAGGAGTTGCAAGCGTGGTGGTCGACAGGAGAGGGAGGGGAGGAGAGAGAGAGAGAGAGACTCGCAGGGGCTGGGGGGCGCTGGTCGCAGACTCGCAGGGGGAATCGGGAGTTTGGCTGTTCGGGACAAGGGGGCCGGGGGGTATGCGAACAAAGTGATAAGGGAGGGGGCTTTAAACTAAACGCGTCGTTTTGGGGTTTTTTTTAATAAAAAAAAAACAAACAAACCCGGTGTCCGGTACCCGGTGCCGGGAACCTGGGAACCGAGAATGGCACCGGATTTTGTTAAAAACCTCAAACCGGCACCGGTGAAGCCGAGTACCGGCAATCCGGTGCCAGTGCCGATGCCAATGAAATTTTTCGGTAGCACTGAACAGCTCTAATATTGAATGTTATAGTATTTATATGATATGTTTCTATTTTTTAATTGTACGGTTCAATTTAAACAGTAAATTAAAGAGTATCTTGTTACTCCTAAACCAAGATATTCTAAACCCATACCTCCTCCCAAACAAAGACGTATCCATAGCCTTGGGCTTTCTTCTCCAATTTGTGGACCAACAAGAAATTAATCCAGCCCAGTCCCAATGGCCAATAACTATATAGCTTTTCAAACCTGGCTTCAATTTGGCAAGTGGACAAATGGAATCAAATTCGCCGGAAAAACACAAGATTCCCATTCCCGTAAAAGTATCTTCAGCTTCACCGTTGGGGCTTACTGAGTGAGATTTAGAATTTTAATTGGATTAATAGAATATATATATATATATATATATATAATACAAAATTTGCATGGCTTTAGAAAAAAACACAAAATTTGAATGAAATTCAATTACATTGAAGAGCACAAACGGTAAAGGGTCAAAATTGAAATACTCTCAAATTATTATTTTTCCTCTTATTTGAACGAATCTCAATACATTGTTGAGACAGAAAAAAGAATCGTATTTATTCTGGGCAGAAATTGATAGCCTAATAACGACCACCGTTTTTTAGCTCCACTTCCCGCCAAGCTCCCCCAGAACCCTTTGAGAAACTCTTTAAACAAATATTCGACCTTTTGCCTTCTTGGCTTAAACCCTAGCACTAGCAGCCATAGCCACTGCCAAGAAAACATGGCCATGGACCCAAAGGCCGTGAAATCCGACCTTGTCCTGATCCTGGACTTCGGTTCCCAGTACACCCATCTCATCACCCGCCGAATCCGCTCCCTCTCCGTCTTCTCCCTCTGCATCTCCGGGACCTCTCCTCTCTCTGCCATCACAGAACTCAACCCGCGGGTCGTCATACTCTCTGGGGGCCCCCACTCGGTCCACACTCCCGACTCCCCTTCCTTCCCCGCTGGATTCACCGAGTGGGCCCAGTCCAACGGTGTTGTTGTTTTGGGTATCTGCTACGGCCTCCAGCTCATCGTCCAGAGGCTCGGAGGCGAGGTCCAGGTAGGAGAAAAGCAGGAGTACGGGAAGATGGAAATCCACGTGGAGCGGGCTTCGGTTCAGGGTCTCTTCGGTTCGAAGCGGGTCGGAGATAGGCAGGCCGTGTGGATGAGCCACGGGGATGAGGTGGCACGCCTGCCCGATGGGTTTGAGGTTGTGGCACGGAGCCAGCAAGGTGCAGTGGCCGCCATCGAAAATCGGGATAAGAGGCTTTACGGTCTCCAGTATCACCCGGAGGTAATTCGTTTTGCTTTGAAGCTCTTGTAGTTGAATGGAAATTCGGCATAAAGTAGTTTCGAAATTTGGTTTTGGTGTGCTTTGTTTGTAAAGGATAAGATTTCAAAGTTTATGTTCTATTTTTTTGAGGTGTTACGCGAAATTGTGGTCATAGTTTTCTTGGGCTGGCAATGGTTTAATGTGGCAGAATAGAGTTTGGATTGATTTTGGATTTTGATCATGCTTGAATTTAGGAGTGAAAGACTCGTACCAGTGTAATTTTAATTCGCTAACGTGATTATTTGATACAAGAAGCTTGATGAACGTCAGCAATGAGATTTTTTCCTCACTTTTCTGCCTTCTTATCAATCAAGTAAAACTTGATGAAGAAGTAAAGGAATGTAATCACTGCTCTATTTGAAATTGATTTTGTGCCCTTCCTCTCTTAAATCACAGTTGCTACTGATGAGCTGCATTACTCAGTTGAATAAGTTCTCATGTAGGTGACACATTCGCCTGAAGGAATGGAAACACTGCGATACTTTCTGTTTGAGGTTTGTGGAGTCGCTGCTGGATGGAAAATGGAAAATGTTATGGATGAGGAAATAAAAGTGATCAAAAGCACGGCAGGGATTGAAGATCATGTGATTTGTGCCTTATCGGGTGGTGTGGATTCCACAGTTGCTGCTACTCTTGTGCATAAGGCAATAGGAGATAGGCTTCATTGTATTTTTGTTGACAATGGTCTATTGAGGTGAGAGTGCCATACTTAGTTTGGGAGAACATTTATATAGTAACAAAGAATGTGAATGCTTGGAAGGCATTTGTTTATGCTCAAGAGTTACTTAATATATCTCTCGGAGTCTTCCTCATGATGATTTATGTTTCCTGTAGGTATAAGGAGAGAGAAAGAGTGATGGAAACCTTTGAGAAGGATCTTCATTTACCTGTTACATGTGTGGATGCAGCTGATCGATTTCTTAGCAAGTTAAAAGGTGTGGTAGATCCTGAAATGAAAAGGAAAATTATTGGGAAGGAATTTATTTCCATATTTGATGACTTTGCCCAAGAGTTGGAGCACAAAGTAGGAAAGAAGCCAGTTTACTTGGTCCAGGGAACTCTATATCCAGATGTGATTGAGTCTTGCCCACCCCCTGGATCTGGAAGAACCCACTCCCATACGATCAAGAGCCATCACAATGTTGGGGGGCTTCCTAAGGACATGAAACTAAAGCTCATTGAGCCACTTAAACTTCTTTTTAAGGATGAGGTGTCCATTTCAACCTTCCTATTGGCTTAAATTTTTTTGTATGTATAATGGCTTCACGCACTGATGCTATTTGGTTGTTACCTTTCATGGATACAGGTCCGTCAACTAGGAAAAATTTTGGATGTTCCTGAGCCATTTTTGAAACGCCATCCATTCCCTGGGCCTGGTCTTGCAGTACGAGTGTTGGGTGATGTAACTGAAGGCAATGCCTTAGATATCCTCCGCCAGGTATACTGTGTTCAAACATAGGTGTACTCATTGGCCCTCTTGTCTTCACCATGTAATGCTTATCGCTTGTGAGACTGTTTCCAGGTTGATGAGATTTTCATTCAGTCAATCAAGGATGCTGGGCTTTATGATTCCATATGGCAAGCTTTTGCTGTGTTTTTACCAGTGAGATCAGTTGGAGTCCAAGGTGATCAAAGAACCCATTCTCATGTTGTTGCTCTTAGAGCTGTTACAAGTCAAGATGGAATGACAGCAGATTGGTGAGTCTTTCTGTAATTTGTTCTCTATATGTGTGCTGCTATGCGGTTTATTGACTCTTGGACAACCTTTTCTGTAAAATATGTCCTTGTGTTAATATTCTAGGAATTATAGCTACTACCAGTTGATTATGCATGTGCATCGGAATTACACCAGAGGTTTATAAATTATTGAAGAGCTTATAGCGCGCAAAAGTGTCACCATTTATCTCAAGAACGATGAATTTTCACCTCCCCGTTTTGCCTTTATATAGGTCTCATACATTGAGCTTCCTATATAACTGTAGGTGATATTTTCTCCTCAGCTTTGGTAATTTTTTTTAACCTTAGCACGGAAATTCCTGGAGAATTTAAAGAATTGGAACTGGGATTTGAGGCAGCTTTGACTGTTAATGTAGGTAGATGTACACCTATGTATATCAGCCATATATCCTTGACATATACTTCTCAAATGTGCACCTGTAGTGTGAAGTGAGGTCTGGCATTATGTCTTGTTTCACCTTGTGCCATGAGACTGGTAATTGCTGCGAGTGAGATGTGCAAAAAGATGTCAAATCCTGCGAGCAAGCACCCAACAGTTCAAGCCTCTTATGCATTACGAATGAAGAGTGGAATTATTCTGGAGTGAGGAACAGGATATTAGATCTGTTGCCTCATTTATTTAGCCTATATCTCGTCCCACTGCTATCTTACCTTTCTGTCTCCATTGTTGCGGAGTTGTATCCATGAACCATGTTAATGGACATTTAAGTGCTTTTTTTGTTGGCCTCCATACATCCTCCCTTTCTAAGCGCAACTTTTACACTTTAAATTAAGTATTTACTTTTGCCTTTGAAAAATCAATGTAAGTTCATTCATCATTGTTATTTTGAATGTTCTGATATGTCTTCTTTGTTCTCCCTTTGAATTTGTGAGATTTCAGGTACTATTTTGAGCACAAGTTCCTTGATGATGTGGCACGAAAGATCTGCAACAGTGTTCGTGGGGTAAACCGAATTGTCCAAGACATTACGTCAAAGCCTCCGTCAACAATTGAGTGGGAATGATGCCATGTTGAATGCTATACAGTTCAATGAGAAGTGACTTTTAAACTCCTTGGTTGTATATGGATCTTAGTATTGGCCATTTACATCTACGTTTGGTCCCTGCATCCCATTTCGGAAGGTTGGAAAGGAGCTTACAATAAAAAAAGGAAGGTTGGCAAGGAGTATGAATCAAGCAGGGTTTACAGTGTGATCGATTTGATTCTTGAAGTCTGTACTTATAGCGATATTAACAAGGTAATGATTCTTAAATGGACAATACCGAAAAACAATTTTGTGGAACCTTCATGATTATAAGTTATTGGTCTACATATTGTCAGCGATGGGTTTTGGAAATCTTTCTGGCTTACTGGCTTTAAGAAGTACCATACTCTTATGCTTAATTTTCATATGAACTATTCAGTTTTGGTTTCCAATGCAATGTGGCTGTGTTTCTGTGTATTTCTCCTAGCTTTTTATAGTTTTATTGCAACGTTATGAACTGTGTGGCACGAACCTGACTTAGAAAATGGTATTCCCCCCTCCCCCCTTCTCTTTATACCCAAATCATCATAGTTAAGGTGGTATTTGGATTCCATCCCGGATCGCATGTGGCGGATTCTTATAGCGGAGAAGTATGGTACTTGTGTGGGGGAATGGAGCACTTTACCTCATCATGGTTCCTATGCGGTCAGCCTTTGGAAGCACATCAGTAAGGGATGGGGCTCTTTCAGGGAGCATACTAGGGTTGTGGTGGGAGATGGCCATAAGACGAGTTTTTGGCATGCTGTGTGGTGTGGGGAGAGACCCCTGAGTTGCTCTTATCCTATAGTTTTCTCTCTTGCTAGAAATCTTGATGGGGTGGTGGCAGAGTTTATGGAGGGCGATTTCACTTCGGTTGTCTGGAATGTCCAGTTTCTCAGAAGTGCAAATGATTGGGAATTGGAGGAGTTTTCATCTTTCTTTTCCACTCTGTATGGGATGGTGTTGCGCAGAAGTGAGGAGGATAAGTTGTTGTGGGAGGGCACTAAGGATGGTAATTTCTCCGTTAAATCTTTTTATGGTCTCCTTGTTGGTGGTAGTTCAAGGACTTTCCCTTGGCAGGGGATTTGGAGAACTAAAGTCCCCTCAAGAGTATCTTTCTTTGTTTGGGAGGCTACGCATGGTAGAATTTTGACTACGAATAATTTGAGGCGGTGCGGTCTCTATGTGGTGGATTGGTGTTATTTGTGCAAGGGGGATGGAGAATCTGTTAACCATGTGTTATTGCATTGTCCGGTGGCGAGAGGTTTGTGGACGCATGTCTTTAGTATGCTGAATTTTCCTTGGGTTATGCCGGCAATGGTTGAGGATGTTTTGCTTTGTTGGGGGAGGACGTTTAAAATGTTCTAGCTAAGGCTATTTGGATGATGATCCCTTCATGCATTTGGTGGACTCTTTGGAAGGAACGTAATAGGAGATGTTTTGAGGATTCTGCTTGTCTTTGGAAATTTTGCAGGGTGGTGTGTTGGTTACCCTTTTTTATTGGGTTAATGCTATGTTAGCAGGCCTTTTTCTAGATTTTCAGGATTTTGTTAGTTTCTTTGTTTGTATGCTTTGATTTCTGTCAGTACAATCTTTGTACTATTCTTTCTCCTTTCTTTTTTCTTAATATAATTTACTTACTTATAAAAAAGAAAAAAAGAACATAGGTTGGGCCAAAGAGTTGAAACTACTCCTATCGATTCTTAATCAAGGTAGAATGTTCAAAAAGGTAAAACGAGAATAGAATTTTAAAAAGCCTTTTTCTCTCTTCTTCTTTTTTATTTATCTATTTAATATGACAAGAAACCCATCTAAGGCAGGACTAACCCCTGTTTGGTAAGCCCCGAGTGGCCACATACCTTTTTTCTTCTATGCTGAGAGTCTACGATGCAGTCGCAGATCTCTGTATTACTGCCTGCATTCGATATTAGAAGAGTCTTCTTATGAGCAAGAGATTATAGAGAACATTAGGTGATGGAATTATTCGAGAGACTGGTAGAGGCTCTCAACGAGTTTGGGAGATGATTGGGACTCAGTTTTTCTAAATCCGAAGTCGTTTGTATTGAGGACAGCAAGTTACTGGCCACAAAAGAATATTTGAGAAACAGACCCAAGAACTCGGAGTTCACTTTTTCAAAAAAAAAAAAAAACTTGGAGTGCAAATTGATTCGGGTTGTATCATGATAGTTTGTCAACAGTTTGGCACACTCCAAATGAAAAATGAGAGGAATAATGGACTCGTATCCATGTGGGAGTTCTAGTAGTAGACTGACACAGCTTAGAGCATGGGCGGCTGAGACAATTTGAGCACCTAGTTATTTTAAGGCATAAGTGTACACAATTCTTGTGGTATAAAAATGTTGTAATTTAGTTTTCAAGGTAAATAAAATTATAAATTAATTTTTATTATAAAATTTCCCTTAAAAATATATTTATCCGTTTATCTCTGTCTCGTTCTATATGTGCTCTCAAATAAAATTTGATTATTAAAATTGTGTCATGTGTTACGATGAATTTATAGTTCGGATCACTAAAATGATATTAATCTAATAGTTCACGAGTAAAAATTGAAATTGCCCTTACTTTAAGCACTTAGAAAGTCATGACTCTCTGGCTCCGTTTTTCCAGCTTTTGGAATGAGAAGATGATCTGGACACCACATGAAGTTGTGGGAGTAGGAGCTTCGAGAATTATTGGTTACTTCGACAATTCTGAAGTCTAGAGAAAGTAAGTAGGAAGGTATAGGGGAGGAATCTGGCAACTTCTCACGCACGGCAAAAGAAACATTGGAAGCTGAAAATCTTGAATTCAGGATGAAATTCTACTGCCAAAATGTGTATTCTAAACGTCTTTTCTATTTTTGTTCAGTGTTCTGACTTCCAAGTAGGAAGATGGAATTCGGGTTTGAAATGTCAAGCATGAGGTCTTGCTTATAAGAAGGGGGCCAGGGGAAAATGGGACAGGATATTGATGCGAGAATTATAGCCCCAGTTCAACCCTTCTACTCTGTGAGGGTTTGCAGCTACTTATTGGATACCCTTTTTTCTATTGTTTTCTTGTCTCTATTTCATTAGTATCGTTATTGCTTTGACAATGGAGCTGAGGCAATTATGTGTTCCCCCCATTTCCACGCCCACCTTAGAAGCTATTGCAAGTTACATCATTTTGTTGAAAGAACACCCCAAAACATGGTATGGTGAGGACCTTAGTTGGACCCATCTTGAGGATCTTCTTGTTTGCTATTGGACAAATGTCTGGTCAGATACATATCCTCAGATGGAGCAAAAGATTTTGGTGGAACTTAGGCTTCGAAATGACTCATAAAGATTGTGATTGCTTGCCACTTAAAAACTAATAAATTGAAAGAGATACTTTTGAACTGAAATTTTTTTTGAGGGAATGGAGACAACAAGCATGATTTACAAAGGGACAAAAAGCTTCTCGCTTCTGGGACCATCCATGTGAAAGGAAAAATTCAATTGAACTTTGAGAAAAAAAGGAAAAGAAAAGACAGGCCTGAGGAATTTTGCCTTTGAAATCACAACGATCATATTGCTTGGAAGTCCATATCCAACACTACTTGAAGAGCCACACTTTCCCCAAAATAGGCAAAGGAAAAGTCAAAACAATTCATCGATACTCACACCCTCTTTTCCCTTCTTTTTAAGGGCTTTTGTGAGAGGGTAGGTGGCCCCTTTTGCCACGGGCAATTACCTTCGTATTGACATAAACAAAGCCCTTTACGCCGAACAATAATTGCTCCTTCATGGCTTTGCTTGGAGTTACCAGGCCTATGATTAGTCCCGCTTTTGAGAACGAAAAGGAAGAGTAAAAAACAATGCGCATGCATCTATCTCTTTAGAAAATACTCCAGGGTTCAGAAAACCACAATAAACTACATCAGTTTTCCAATAAAATGATCCTCTGCAGCTTCCCTTGGCCAAGCATCCTCGGACCTTTTTTTTTTTTTTTTTTTTCGGTTTTTCAATTAGACAACATTCTACCCTCTTTCTAATATTTTGAGGTTGTTGGCATCTTGTAGAAATTTGTTTAATGGAAGTACTTCTCGATGAAGCGCTTAATGTTCTGACCATTCAAATCTTTCAGAAAACGAAATATTTGGTTGAAATAATATGACAGAAGAAAAGGATCAGTTGGCCAATCTGAATCTCTCCATCGCTATTACTCTGCGGATACTGTCTCAGCCTTCTAGAATGTACTTTGAAAATTTCATCCTTTTTGACCATTCAGATGAATTTCTTACCTACAGAAAGACCACTTTTACTTTCCGGCTAAAGAGAGATCAGCATCTTATTTCTATGATCTTGTCTCATACGTACTCGTTTGGGGGTTGTTTTAGAGGAAAAAAATTGTACTCGTTTGGGGATCAAAGCAAGTTGAGTTATAAATTACTTTAGATCCCAACAACTTCTTCTTGTTTATTCGGCTAAGTTGGGGGACAGTAATTTTCAGTTTAAGTACATGCAGATTCAAAATCTTACAAAATGACTGGAAACTGAATGGACATGGTAACCAAGGCATCTCAAATTTCTACACAAGCCTATAGATTAATGGTTTCCTCACTGGGCAGCCCGGGCTTCAAGTTCAACCTAACACCTTTTCTTTCCCTTTCTGTTTCTCTTTCTTTTTTTTTTTTTTCCTCTTTTGTGTCTGCCATACATTATCCAACCGTGCTCTCAATGCCTTTATCTTGAACAGCAGCCATGTGCAGAACACCCTCCCAACCTCATGTTGTCCACTAGTTATTTTGGAAGGGTGTGTCTCAGGACAATATCTGAAGCTTTTGTCCTGAACTTTCATATCCAGCTATACATCTTATTAATGGGTAATGCATACTTGGCTGTATTTCTGAAGCTTTTGTGAATGGACGAGAGAGAAGAGAGAGATATTGGAGTTACATGTGCAAGCATTACAGACTCTCAAAATGATATCAGTGTGAATCTAATCCCTTGGCACTTAGGGGCTTTGTTTGACTTCCTGCGTACATGGAAGTTGCCTCCCTTCATCTTTTATTTCAGTGAATGTCACTTTGCAGGAACACATACATACAATGTATATTACTCTATCATGAATACGAAAGTGTATCAATCACTTCTCATTATAGAAGTACACTACTAATAGGGAAAAAAAAACAATATCAGATTCACCTTATTTTTTTTGTTTATTCTCTACCTGCGGGAATAATCCTAGAAGTGGTGTTTGGGATAGCAAAGAACCTTTCCTGACACGCATTATATAACAGTGGGAGCCGGGATACTAAAACAGCCTCTATAGTCTCGATGGAGAAAACAAGCTTCAAAACATCCTAGCGAATCTCTGAAGTGCTTGTTTGATGATCCCTGCTGATGCAACAACTGATCCCTTAAACTGCAGAAGACAAAGATTCAATTGGAAATGGTTAAAAAGAGTCACTTCTCATAAAAGTGGTATCCAACCATGGGATTGGTATCAGGATACCTAGAATTAGTCTTTCTTAAGAAGACCAGAGTAGTTGAAAAATATGTGTTCTGAGTTTATACCTTTGACTTAATTGTCAATGAAAGAATTCCTTCAACGGTAGATGATTGAACCGAGTGACAATCTAATTGGAGATTGCTTACTGTATCCATGATCTCTAGCAGCATTCCCTCCTTGGAAGGACATCTCATCTCAATAAGAACGTCCTTATGAGTTATGCTGACAGTCACATTGTCATTTGAACCTTCTTTTGATACAATATAATTCATCTCTGGCTCCGTTTCATCAAAAGCACAAGCCTTCCTCTTGTTTACCAGTGGCTTCTTGCTCTTATTAATTTTGTTGGGGCCATAATTATCAGATGTTCTCTCTGAAGTATCTTGGGGTTTCCTTATTGTTCCTGCTTCTACTTCTGTCGACTCCCTGCAAGATTGCAACACCTCTACCCTTCTCTCAAGCTCTTTCAGATATCCTATTGCATCATCAAGTATAGACACTTTGTCATCCTGTACAAACAAGATGAAAGATCATTTAAATTATTGATTACCATCTATGGCTAAGTACCAGAGAATGGAGTTTCAACTACCTTGCTAATTGAAGGAACCATCGATCTTAGAATAAAAAATCTTTCATTTAGTTTTTCCCTTCGCTTCCTCTCAGCTAATGCATGGTTCATACTAATTTCATCAGCCTCTGGTCTCCAGACACCATCTTTAAAGCCATTATCTTCCGGGGATTCTGGAAAGACATCAACATGCATCCGGGGAACTGTAAACAAAACCTTCTTCAATAGCTTTTGAGGGGTTTTACCTCCTGGATTCTGAAAATGTGCTACACCTCCACTATTCCACATGACAAAGCTGGATTCATGATGATAATTTCGGAAACAGGGTCCCAAAATCAACTGGTGCGAACTCTTTAGAAGCGATGAAAGAACACACTGATAGTGCAGATCATCGCTTCGAAGATCCAGTAAGTTCAGTTTCGTGTGATTTTTCTTTTGAAGGTCTTGCAAACAATGGTCATTCACTACTACAGCTTTAGAAGCAGAGACAGCCTTTCCAGGTTCAACAAAAGTCTGAGATATGCAATCACTGGAATTCATGGACTGATGGAGACAATTACTGAGCTCATCATCCATGAACTGCCAGCTTTGTACTTGAGAAGCTCCCCCATTCATCCCATCAACCATAAATGAAGCCTCTGCTGCTGGATTGGCCTCAAAGCCGTTTGAGCTGTTATCCAGAGAAACTATATCTAATTCTTCACATCCTACATGTGGAACCAGAATATCCTGATCAATCAAAGCACAAGTAGGAGTATTGGCATTCCTTGTGATTCCTGCACCCAGAGATTTCTTGGAACTACTAGCGGGATATGGAATCTCCAAGAAAGAAGTTCTAATGTGCTGAATGAGTCCAGGATCCTCTAAAACCTTCAGAAAAAAAATTACAAACAGAAAAAAACTTACTTCACTTGTATTGTGGCGAAAAAAATTTCAATATAACTTATATATCAAAGTGGGATCTGAGAAAAAAGTTACCAGGTCTGTTACGCCCAGCTCAACTACACCTCCTAAAAATGGAAAGCATACCAGAGTCTGAAAGTTTAATCAAAAGATCTCATGGTTAATATAGGTCTTTAGTTAGAAAACTTATACTGACAGTTCAATCATCTTAGTTTCCCAAGGCTTTTAGTTCTAGATGTGACAACAACAAAGTTGATATAGAGGCAGAAAATTGGGGCTTAGAAAAATCATACAAGTACCTGAATAGATGCGCTCTGAGAGAGATGGTAGTTACCAAGTCCATCATGAAACCAAAACCAAACAGCAAAAATGTTGTCAGTTTTCTTGACAATTTGGAGCATGCTATAGTTTACTCCATATGTATGTATGACATTTTGTTTAGAACCAGACAACACAGACGTACCTTTGCCAGCAGAGAGCGACTGAAAACCTTACTATCTGCGAGGTGGGCATTGCATAGCCAGATTGGTTCACCATTTGCTAAAGTTCTTCCAGGCAGCCTAAGATAATTTTAAATCAAATATCAGTGTAGTTAAGAGTGAGCAGAAACAGACTTTAGAGGAAGATGGAAGACAACGACGTTATAGGTAGCGCAAAGTGATTCCAAGGGGAAATGGATTACCCTTGTCCAATATTGAACACGAATGACATGCAAACCAAGTAGTACCACTCCGTGTCACTGAGATCTTCAGGGGTTAATGCTACAGAAGGCCTTCTAGACTGTGGGCTGGCTTCACCAGCTGAGAGGGACTCGTATAGGTCTCTCAGTTGCTCACTTCTCTGCAAACCCAGTTGGTCTGCATTGAGTTCTACAGCTTGAAGTGTTTTCCTTGTCTTAATATCTCCATTGTAGAAGCCATCACCCCACTCCAAGACCCTAAGATATTAGAACAAGTAGATTATCTTAGAAAATGATGAGCGTGGGGAGCTACATTTCGTGGAATCTTTTAGTAGCTCTGGTGGAGAACTTCTCCAGTCAAATTAGGCAAAAAGCAAGTTAGCGCAAGATCTGAATAAGCGCGATAACAGAGTGTCAACTAAATATGAAAAACTTGCTCAATTGACATGTAAATTCTCTTCTTGTTGATAAGGAAGTTGCACAAAGGGTGTTAGAAATCAAAATCTGATGTATGTGGAAGTGTAAAGAAGGTCCATTGCAATCCTTTGTCAAAGCATACGGATCCACATTATCCAAAATTCGCTGGAATTAAGAAATTGTTAAACTCAAAATACCACGAACAAAAAATTGAGGATGGACAGAATTCTCTGCAAAGAAACCACTTGCGTCCAATTCCAGCACGCACCTCAAATCTAGTCGGTTTCCGTTCCATGTCGAATTTCTAGATTCAACCGGACCCAATCGCAGAAATTGAGGAAGAGTGTCTATGAAGGAAATTTTTTACTTTCTTTGTTCCTTCAAAAGAAGGGACAGGGAAATAAAAAAACAAAAACAAAAGAGGAGAGATATCCACTTTACCCTGGTTGTCTAGCTGAAATCGACCAGAATATTGCGTAGCTCCACTGGATGCTTCTCACAGCTAGAGCAAGTTTTTTCTTCATGTTCTCCGGCACCCTCTCCTCGGTTTGGAACCCAGAAGCCATCTTCCAACATAGAACTCTAAAGGTCAAAAATGAAGTACGCCACTACACAATCTAATCAGATGCAAATGGCTTCCTAGTTCTTTATCCCTCACAGTAGAACCAAATCTAGTTCCTTTTGCTGAGGTATATTTTCTAAAGGTCACGTGTCTAGCTCAAATCTTGATTCTTGGTATCCCAGAACAACCTAGGTAAATAGTTTCTGTCGGAGCTTTTCCCAGTTTCTGCACCAGCAAACGATAGCGCAAAAACCATCATGGTCTAGCTAGAAAAGGCTAAAGAATCCGTAAAACCCAATCTCCAATTGACGTTTGTGGGACAACTTGAAGCTAGATACTAGTAGAAGGAAGAGTAGTAAAAAGGAAAAAAAAAGAGCTGACACATATTATTGTTAGAAGGGCAGGAACGGGTTTAAAGACCGACGGCCATCCCTGGATCAGTAGTAATTACTTCCCTCTTTGGTACAGAATCAGAACACTCACTTTCATGAAAAGAAGAAAACAAAGAGAAAAGAGAAAACGGTATCTTATAGACGGGGTACTCGGATTTGTTCCAGCAACTATAGGCCACGGTCCGATAAACGTGAACCAAGACAGTACCTCTAATGGTGGCAAGAGGTGTGGAACACCAACTCAGTGACAGTCACTGTATTGTCTCTCTTTGCTCTAGTTCTCTTAACACGCACCAACACACCAACTCAAACACTGAGTTAAAACCAATTAAAAATCTGTTTCTCTGACCCATAAATGAAAAAACAGGAGAGAAACACTAGCTAGGGGCCTACAGCGAGTCCCTCCCAAGTCCAAGACCACTTTCTGTGAACTGTGGGTATACTTTGGTTACCACAAGAATCAAAGACCAAGCTCAAAAATCCAGTCTTTAATGAGGAAGAGGTAGAGACAGTAAAGTGGCTTTAAGAGAAAAGAGCTAAATATTGTAAAAGAAGATATATTATACGTCCACAAACATGTGGAAGAATTTCCCCACATTTTCTGTCATGGGTTTTTGAGCTACCCATAAAGAAAAGCGTACATGAAGAACAGCATCAGAAAGATTCCAAGAATTGTTTCTATCCAAACTACATGCAGAGAGAGGGAGGGGGAGAGAGTTGTCAAGGCAACAGGGGTTACATGAAATATTTAACCTCGTCGTATGTGCGTTAATGGTGGCATTTGGTTGGTTAGAAATAATAACGAAGAAACCAAGAATAATTATTATTTGGCTGGTCATACTTGCACTGTTCCCTTATTTCCGCTCCGCTTCTTGCCTCTTGCACTCCTAATAGTTAATTCCCGGAGTGGCACAACGAAACATGGGTGTTTGTTTCAAAATAAAGAAAAGGCTAAAGTAACGGCAGACTGGAGGATGTGCCGGAATATCAGTCGCAGTGCTCGAATCCACGTCACTTTCGTCCGTTTCCAAGTGATTTTTTCGGCTCGGCTAAGCTTTCAGCGGGCGCTCGGCTGAAATGGAAAAAATGACGGCAGTCTTATTCCCTTTCTTCTCGGTTTTCGTCTTGTCACTTTCTCATAATTCACAAAGGTCTAACGTCGATGGGAACAGCATATCCCCCCGTTTTGAAATGTCTCCATTTTGTTGGATACCAAACAAGTACCAAGAAAACAAATCCGAGAGCCCAAGGATACCAAACAAGTACCAAGAAAGCAAATCCGAGAGCCCAAATGCTTAGAATACAAAAGATCCAATATAACCCGTTTGTTACCATGTCAAATCATTACGAGTTTCTCCGACGAAATAAAAAATAAAAAACTTCAGGTGCTTATATTAAAGATGGTAATATGATAGGAAAAATAAGCATATGCATATATGTATCATGAATATCCTGGCCCTGAAAAGTGTTGTTGTTACTGTTCCATGATGCAACAAACGTTCTAACGTCAAACATTACTTCTAGATATATCTTAAGAAGACCAAGGAGAAGCAAAAAAAGGAATGAGACACCTGAATAGTCGAGATTCATGAATATTGGAGCACGTAATCAATCGTGTAGCAACACATGATCTATCGTCTCCATCATATATGAATGCTCATATATGTATAACAACGACGCTATAGATCAATTAGCAAGGTGGACCGACCATTGTCTGCTTCTATATATCAACTTGTGCATAAGATACTACTTTTATTCAAACCTAAGTTCATGAATTTTTCAAACCTTTGACTATTGTTGAGTGCAAGCGATATCACAAGCGGAGCATGTGATTCATGAATCTTGTGTCTGTTTTTTCTGGCAATGAGTAGGCTCCGAATCTATATTTAACTTGGTGAAAAAAACTCACCAATGGGGGAGAGAATGAGGCGATGTTGCGAGATAGAGATGACTTTCGTCTCAAATAAATAAATGCAAAATTTGAGGGATACAATGAGTGGAAGCTTTTGTTTAAGTCGGAAATGAGGTCATACACTTTTGATTAGAGAGCGTTCACTAAGTCTTGAAGAGAAATGTGTCGACGGTGAGATTTTGGAAGATTAATTTGAAAAAAAAATCACTATAAAAAGTATTTTTTTGAATCGGTTGGATCATAAATTGCACGTTAATTTAAGTAGTCCGACTAATACAATAATTAAAAACAAAATAAAGGTGCCAGATCTTAAAAAGTTAATTATTAGATACGAGCCAAGCTTGCTTCATTAAATAATCTGACGCTCTTAGGGACACCAGATTTTAAGGAAACGATGTAGACCATGGGTCTATAGATATCTGGAACTAATAATTTCTCACTTTTTAAAGTATAATAGGAGGGTGCGAGGGATGAATCATCAATGCCAGCGCCATAGAAAAATTCATGATAAGTCATGAGACGAGAACACAGAAATCGAAGTTAACTCCTAGGTGGTCATCCTGAATGGCGCAGGAAGATATTTTTCTGTACTATGTTGCCAAGTGCTATACGTGTATCTGTCATACGGTCTGGCTCTGTTAAACTATATGGCATGTATAGAGTACCATGCAAGCTGTATAAGTTATGCGGATCATAATTTGCCTTGTTCTCCGCATCATGAGTAGCATCTACTTCTTTCTGGTCTTTTCACAGTGCGAATATATGATGATATGTTCCTTGTGCTATAGCAGATGTATAAGCAAAAACTAGACGAGCAATAGCATTATCATTTGTGTGGCCTATAAGGAGGGGGATTTCTTCCCTTTTCGTTCTCTCTCTGATCTCTGTCCCTTGGCTCGTGTATAAGCTGTGCAGATCCCCTACGAATAGGATCATGCATAAATATGTCCCTCTTTTCTGATCTCTTCACAGTGCAGATATCATGTACGTGTTCCTTGTTCCATAGCAGATATAGAACAAGGAATAGCATTGATTCAGAGAACATTATCATTTTTGTGGCCAAGAAGGACTAAGGAGGGGATGGCACTGGCTTTCATTTGCTTTTGTTCTCTCTCTCTCTGTCCGGCTGTCCCTCTGTCCCTCTGGCTCATGTTTGATGTGACTAGAATGGGTCCAAAGATGGAGGCTTGTTGTGCATGTGACTCGGGACGTGGACAAGACAACCACGTGTATTCAATACTGTGGCGAAATTGAGTTGATATCATGATGTCTGCGTACGGTTACCGTCTGCGAGATTCTTTTTCTTTTCTGATACCAAATTGAGAACTCACGAGAACAACCTTTGCATAAAGGGATGGGATGCAATCCTGGACCTCCTGAGTACCTGAATGAACGTCTTGGATTCCCTACGTCACAGTTGTGACGATCAAATATCTACGGGAATACCCTCGTACCTCCTATTAGATCCTGTCAGAAACCCATAGACCACCTCTGCTAAATTCCACGTTGGTTGCCCTTTTTCTTATTTTAACAAGAAACAAATTATTAACCAATTAAATTAAATGTATTAGTTTGTTAACACACGGCCATGCAGATTCAGTATACATGAAGTTTATGTTTGGTTTAGATTTTAAAAAAAGTTTTTGTGTTTGTGTTTTATTAGAAGTAGTGTAGATTCTTTTTAGAATTGGTGAAAAGTGTGTTAAAAATTGTTGAAATTTGTAAAAAATTATTGAGATCGGTAAAAAATGTATTGAAATTAATGAAAAAATGATTATGAAAAATTTTTAAAAACGTTTTGAAAATAATCCAAACATGGCCAAATTCTCTCTCCCTAAATGTCAGATTAATTAATAAATTTAAACGTAGATCAATGATGTAGAGATCATGAGTATGCGCATTTATTAACAGAAATGTTCTTTAGACGTATCCAAAACTAAAAAACTTATATTATAAGAGTTAATTAGAACATAAATGAGCATACTGATTTTTGGATTGTAATTTTCAACTGATTTTTGGAGAGCCGGGGCCATGACCCTCCGACTCTGTCCAAAAGAGATAGGAATGATTTCAAGGTATTGACAGATTAGTGTAAGTATCATGTGTCAACTGGTAGATTTAAGTTCGATCCTCTACAACAATAAACTCTCGCGACTTAATCAAATTTATCTGTGTGTCTTTGCGGGTACCATTTTAGTGGGCTTGCGGGATGAGAATTCTCTTCGTCTTCCAAAAAAAAAAGAGAGAGATAAGAATAATAGTGAGATATTAAAGATGTGGACCTTTCATTTTGGTTAGAAATATATCATAGATTCATAGAATAAATTTCTAAAGTCCCCTTGACTTGCAGAGATTAATGGACCCGCAAACAACCGCTTCGGTGGGCAATAGATAATAAACGACAAATTATTTGGCCAGCAGCTTCTAGATTAATTAAGATGGACGTTCACATAAGCAACTATATGTAAAGGTTGAAAAATATATTCTACACGATTCCCTCGTGATCAACTAGGAGTTACACTAGACAACACATTGATAATTAAGTTCCTTATATATCCATGACAAGACTACTAGACTAGGCGAAAAGTGTAGCCAACAGGAAGGATGCTTTTAACTATTATATTTAACCCTAATATGCATTTATCTATAGAGGTAATTAAATAGTGACAAAAGTTACTGTTAAAAGGTATAGCTGGGATCGATGAAATCGTAATTTGATCCAATTAAAATTGCTTATTTCCTTTGGATTAACGTCTCTTGTCTTGTCGTACTTTCTCGAGATCCAAGTTTTCATGAAAAGAAAACCATTTAGTATAAGAGATTAGGTGGCCCCATTTCTTTATAATATAACTAAAAAATGCGGAAAAATAAAGAAAAATCCAAAAACTGGAAGAATATATATAGTTTTGTACAGGAAGGTCGGTTGAAATCTGGCGTATTGTGGACCGGGAGTAGACTTCGGGTACGCATCTAAATTCAGAGCAAGACAATCTTAGTCACCAAACTATACTACTTTACGTCTTTCCATTTCGAAATTAGAGTACTCCTACAGAAATATCTTTGAGAAAAGAACAAAATAATAATAATAATAATAATCTTCGTGAACACATGGCTCCCTATGTTACTATACCTGAAAATCTGAGCCAATTAGAAGACAAAACTTATCTTCGTACAAGAATTATATATTATTATGTATATAGAGCTGATCTGAGACAATTTTTTTGAAATATATATAAAGGGAGCTATGACAGCCCAACAGTGTGTCAATATTGCCCTACATCATGGTACGATTGACTCCCAGGCTAGAACTGCCAAAGATTTTCAGGGGCCGATCGAGTACTTCTGCTGTTCTGCTCTGCATGCTCAAAACTGAGAAGAGAATCATTGGGCATAAGACATTTCAATGCAGTCCTTGGGCTATGAACGTTTGTAGGGAACCTATGAACAATTGAATAGGATTCCGTGATTTTCATCTCTTTTGGTGTCCACTCCCAAATATTTTTAGGCTTTCATGTAGCACGTTTTCTTGGGTGATTAAAACTTGTGTTTAATAACCTATTTTTCTTCACAACTCAAAAGTACACAGAATCGAATAATATATGTTTTGTTTTTGATCGTTTGAAATTCAAACTCTCACTCTTTTTCTAATATATGCATAAGCTTTCAATCTAATTGATATATTGCAGGTGTAAATTACTCTAGTATGTTTCATTATGCTATTAAAATTAATCTAAAACTAGAAGGTCCATGTTATTTAATAATTAATAATATTTTGCAATATGTGTCAAGATTGATAATTTATAATTTGAGATATATGGTATGAAATATAATTTTATTTTTTGTAGTAGGATATTCACATAATTGGTAATATATATTTTGAAAAATAAATAGGTGAATTATTAGGCAAAATAAAGAAAACAATGAATAATTATGTGATATACTGCATATAGAAACTTTAGAGATAAATGCACCCACAGCCCTCCCTTATAGTATAAGAAAATTATAAATTAGTCCATAAAATAAAGAAAGTTACAAATTATTCCTTGTGATAAGGTTTTTATTAGAAGCACATCCCTTTTATCTATCTCCGTCTTTTTTAATAATGATAGAATAAGTAAATTACAGAATTACTTTGGCGTAACATGTTGTGTAATTAATGTTAACTAATATCTAATGTTCTTAGAAGAAACGAAGGTGTACGGATATTTTTAATGAAAATACTATCAAACTGATTAATTTGTAATTTTTTTTTTGGTCTCACGAATTAATTTATAACTTTATGTGTGTGTGCATTTTCGCCTCTGCCTGAATTTTAAGAGAAATAAATGTTGAAAAGACAAAATGCAGAAGCTATCAGCTCAGCTCAAGGCTCAGAAGCCGTCAAGCCGACATGTTTGCAAACATGCCCTAACTGTATGTTTGCTCTCTCTCTTCTTTGTCAAACAAAAGAATTACAAAACAAAAAGTATGTGGGGCCCACACTGAATGTATCGTTGTTTGGTACCTACCAGTCAATTAAGCCACTCACCGACGGCGGCTGCGGGGGTTCATACTTCATAGGCGATGGTCGGAGTTCCTCCCACGCGTCTCAAATGTGAGACATCGGATTGATCGGCCTAATTTGTGCACGAGATGGTCGATAGAGACTGTGGGAGAATCCCTCATAGGCTACAGAACAACAAATCATTCTTTAGGATGCAAATTATTCTTTCGTGGAATATGTTTTTTGAATCTGTGCGTAAGAGAGAGAGAGAGAGAGTGCATGTGTGTATGTTGGAGATATAAAGTAAACTTGGACGTATCTCCATGATTGTTGAACTTCACCGAACAAATTTTCCTTTTTGCTATAAAAAAATATAGAGTATTATCTTGATTTGCCACATTATCTTACCTAAATATGTCATACAAATGGACTTTGTGCCTTCATTAATTCTACCCACTAGTTATAGAATCTGCAACAAGCCCAACAATTACTTGACCCAAGAAGAAGAAAAAAACAAAGCAGAAACCATCATCTAAAAAACTAATAAATAAAGCTGAAGAAATTACAAATATATCGAGTATATAATAGCTTAACTTTAGGTCATATAATTGTCAACCAAAACACATAGCTTCTCTTGGGTCATGCCCACACCAATCACTTTGTCTTGCACCACGTTGTTCCTACCATGCTTTTCTATTAATTGCTTATCAAAAGTACTTCATATATAAATCTTAATATTAATCATGTCATATTATATTTCTAAATTATATGTGGCTAGATTCTCCATATAAATAAGATTTGGAGAAAAATCACTTTAAGCCCTCTAACTACTAATGCAATTTCAAATATGGGTCTAAACTACTAATCTTGACATATTGAGCCTTCCAACTTCTACAATTAATCAAATTGCGCACTGAAATAAAATTTGAGGGACAAAATCGAGCCATGTGGCTCATTCACAACACACGTGGCACGAGTTTGATAGTTGAATCTTTTTTAGGAACGCAAATTGATGAAATTTGGTAGTTTGTATGCTCAATGTGTCAAATGTGGTAGTTTAGACCTTTATTTGAAATTATATTGATAGCTAGAGGTCTTAAAATAATTTTTTTCTATAATATTTAATTGAAATCGAGGTAAATTATAGAGCCAAGTTTTAAATTCAGAACATTAGTTGTGGCTCTAATAATATGTGAAATTCGTAGCTTATTCTAAAAATTTAAACAGTTAGTAAGAAATTTAAATTATATTCGCTAACATCTAAAATAATACAGTTGGTCACGATCGTGATCAAGACATGCATCCCCCATTTTTATCCATAGGATCAACCTTGGAGCTACTTGCCCCGGCTTACTATTTATGGAGTTTTGAAAATGATTGTTGAAGTGTCTCTTAAGTAGACCCAGTCGACGGGACCCCTCGTTTGACGTTATTAGATTGCAAAATTGACAGTAGGTATATGCGTGACACGTGCATATGTTTGATCCAAAACATTTCACAACTTCGAGTGGTTGTGAAAAGTTTTCTGTCCCGTTTTCTTGACACACCATTATGCGTCCTCTTTTGACTTTTGTCTCTCTCCAACCCCAATATCTAAGTGCAATATTAATAATGCAGAACGACGGTAATACACCAGGAGTACAACATTATCGAGGCCCACGTTCTGCCTGCTACAGTATAATTTGAGATAAATTAGTACAAGGTAATTTTTTTTTTTCAAGAGAAAGAGGGATACGTCCAAAATTTTAATAATAATTTTCACTTATAACTGAGAAATACAGTAGTTATAAAAAAGACAAAACTCAAGCAAGAACAAATCAATAAAAAACATTATAATTCAACATTAGTTCAAACCTAAATACCGTAGATTCAGCTTATAGATACAAAACAGGGCACGTAATTTTCAAGAGATCGTAAACATGACAGTACATTCAGCTGGAATCATAAATAGTTTTAGACTCCATTTGTTTTGTTGTATTTTATTTTAGGCTAAATTACTGCGTACGTCCCTGGGGTTTGACCTTTTTCCTAGTTTGGTCCTCAGGGTTCAATTTTCCCTAAAAGCATCCCTAGGGTGAGGACTCATTACCAAATAGATCCTGGCGTCAACTCTTGGACGGAAATGCACACGTGGCTAACGGCTTACACGTGGACACTGACAGCTGGATTTTTTTTAAAAATCTTGCCCAATCGCAATGTGACACGTGTCACTACAATAAATAAAAATAATAAATATTTTAAAAAATAAAAAATAAATCTTAAATTAAAATTAAAAAAAAAAAAAAAAAGAAGAGAAAACTCGGATCGGGGGAGACCCCCAATCCTTTCCCGGTGGAGGCCCCTCCACCGGCCCATTCTGGCCGCCCAGAACTGGGCGGCCAGCGGAGGAGGTCCCCCAGCCGCCCCCGAGCACCGCCCGGGGAGGAGGCCTCCCTCCTCCGCTGGCCGCCCAGTTCTGGGCGGCCAGAATGGGCCGGTGGAGGGGGCCTCCACCGTGACCCCTCCACCGGAAAGGATGGGGGTCTCCCCCGATCCGAGTTTTCTCTTCTTTTTTTTTTTTTTTTTTTTTTTTTAATTTTAAATTTAAGATTTAAGATTTATTTTTTAAAATATTTTTTATTTTTATTTATTGTAGTGACACGTGTCACATTGCGATTGGGCAAGATTTTTAAAAAAAATCCAGCTGTCAGTGTCCACGTGTAAGCCGTTAGCCACGTGTGCATTTCCGTCCAAGAGTTGACGCCAGGATCTATTTGGTAATGGTCCTCACCCCAGGGATGCTTTTAGGGAAAATTGAACCCTGAGGACCAAACTGGGAAAAGGTCAAACCGCAGGGACGTACGGAGTAATTTAGCCTTTATTTTACCTAAAGTTTTTCTATACTATCAACTGTCTGAAGAACTTCGAAAAAATAAGATCGACTTGTCTCTTCAAGTCTTAGGGGTGGGCAAAAATCTCCTGACTCAACTTTTCAACCCCAAATTGACTTGGCTCGACCCAAAAGGGTCGAGTTACATTGAGTTTAGGTTCGGGATAGGGTTTTGAAACATGAATTGAGAGGAATAGGGTTTTCTCTCGAGTTTGGGTCTCTAACATGATTTTTTTATGCGCTTAACGAAACGACATAGTTTTACCCATTTTTAAGTGTTTTATCTTATAACTCAATCCGAAATCGAAGCATTTAGAGGAACCCGACCTCAGCCAGACTCAAAATCGACAATTTTTAGTTTTTTCCAGGGACAAGGTCAAGTTGTAAACTTATCGCCCCAATTGCCTAGGATTCAGGTTCGGGGTAGTGGAAACCCATCCTAAACCTGATTCGAACGGCACTACTCAATCTCTCACTTAACACTTGACAATTCTTCTCTCATTCGATATATGTCATTCGATTGATTTTTATTCTATTTCAAACTGATGTTAATAATTAAATTTATTAATCATATAATATTATGAAAAATACAACATTTCATCAAAACATGCAAATCACGTAGAGGAAGCAGATCAGCAAATCTGGGAAGAGGACAGAAAAGAAGAAGA
The DNA here is from genome assembly GCA_003952965.2 of Morella rubra. Lineage (NCBI taxonomy): Eukaryota > Viridiplantae > Streptophyta > Magnoliopsida > Fagales > Myricaceae > Morella > Morella rubra. The sequence continues at coordinate 3,341,082 of CM025852.1, forward strand.
AGAAGATATGTTCCAACACTTTTTCTAGTCCTTAAAATATGTTGTATGTGGCCGTGACGTCAATCCATTTTTCAAAGTATGTATCTGCACAGATGAATGCATCATTCGAGCTTATTGGAAAATAAATTATTTTAGCAGAATGCATGCCTACGGATGTCCTTTCACCTGTTCTTATAATGTTATCCCTAGGATGCAAGTTGCCTGATGTCTTGTTTCTTGACTATAATTAAAAGCTCTGTTCATTTTTTAAAACGAGGCAAAATAAACATAGATAGAAAGTGTAAGACCCGAAGCCACGATACATAATCACGTTAACCTTGAGAAATCAGAAATTATAGAAACAGTAATATTATACTATAATAATATACATATTACAGTCAATTTCACCTTTATTATTATTATTATTATTATTATTTATTTATAAAGTGAAAATGTCATAGGGGTACCCTGTTGCAGAGGTGATCGTGATGACAGAGATTAGATTCGGATTCAGTCACAAGAGTAAGATCTTAACATGTCCTAATTAACGAATCTCATTTAACCACCGTATATATTAATGAGTCACATCGACGTACGGCCGACATCAAGTTTATTAGTGCAGTAAAGATTTAACTGCTCTATTGTTTTTTTGATAACTCGATCGCAGCCGTCGATATAACTTCATTAATATGGCGGTTGAATGAGATCCGTTTATTAGTTTCTGTTAAAATCTTATTCTTAAAACTGACTTGGACCGGAAATACCTACATGCATTCATACATTCTGATCTCTTAGGACTAAGTTGTATCCTTAACCTGCACTTATCCCTACCTAACCCGCTGATGAGGACTTAGAACAACAAAATTGAAGGAGAAAGAATAATTAAGCACCTAGCTAACTACTCATTGGCCACCGACTCGATGAAAAATGGATGAGTGATGGGACTTAATTTTTTTCCTTTTCCTTTTGATGGACCTTCCTGTTGGCTGCATATATACTTGTCATGCAAGGTGTTCTTTCTTTATCAGATTCTTGTTGAGTACTTATTCTGAACTGTATAAAACAAATTTGCTTGCCTAACGCCCTATGCCACAAGTAATCTGGTGGTCATGTTTTTCCAGAAGAAAACATAGAAAAAGTTATCTGCGGTCTTCACCTATACTTTGGATCCTCTACTGGCTAGTTGCTGTCAACGTGACCCCCCTTACTGTCCTACTACATGTTTTCTTTCCTTTAACTAACTGGCGGTATTTCCTTATTATAATCAACCAAAAAGTGGAAGGGACAGTGACATCCCACCAAATCAGAGAGCTAAAGAAAATTGTAGGAAGGAGGAATCTCTTACGGATATTTCACGCCTTATGATGCCACGATCGATGTTCAATTTGAAGAAGTTCCCCCCCCGCGGTTTTTCCCAAAAAAAAAATATAATTTATTAAAAATTAAAGAGTTTATTTTACTTGTCTGCTTTCTTCTTGTTAAACATAATTCGCATCTATTTGAGCTCTCTACTTTTTATTCATTAGGATGTACGTTCGACGTGTAGAGCTTCAAGTTGTGGCCCTCGCGCGCAACAAGCCGCGTGGTCCATTAATTGCTTAAGGAGCATATATTATATTATATATAGAATCCCCATGCAGAAACTGCCAATGGATGGAATGAATATTAATGGAGATCAGCCAAGCCATTGTCCATCACAGAATCAGAATCACTCAAACCCGTTAAATTTCTTGATGGGTTTACTTCTAATATTTCTCGGTGCATAAACTTTGCATATTAATGCAAGATTTCGGAGATGAAATCATGCGATTGCCACATTTTCCTTCAGCGTTTGCTTCTAGTTGGCATTCCTTGATTCTTAAGGCGAGGACATTAGCGAGGCATTTAGTGCTTGACATTTTGTTGACAAATCTTAGTTCCTTCTTTCAAGCTATTTGTTCAAAAACATTAGTCATTGATGATTTGGCACAACATCAGGAAGAAATTGTTATAACCCTATGTCGGTTGAAGATGATATTTTCCCTACTTCATTTTGTGATCTGGTGGTCCACTTGGCTACTTAATTGGCCAAGAAACTATGCTCGCAGGCCCTGTCTAGTGTATATGGATGTATTCAGTGGAGTGATTCCAAGGAAAATTAAAATGATTTGTACGTAATAGATCTCGACCGGAGGGCTCGATCACTGAGGCATATATTGATGTTGAGTGCTTGACATTTTGTTCGATGTACCTTGCTGGTATTGAGACAGTTCAACCATGTGGAACAAAATAACAACATTATTTATCCGTGTTTACCCAACATGTTCAACCACTTCGCAATGCTACCCACTGACGGATGGATGATGAGCTTTTTACTAAGGCTCAATGGTATATCCTCAACAATTGTACCGAACTTGACGAATACTTAAAAGCATTTCTTAAATATGTTAATGTTTCAATAATGATATCTCCTGCATATATGCAAAAAGATAGCATATATTTTTCATCATGTGTTAGTAATGCTTTGTTGTTATATTGTACACAAAGAATGAATCTCTTGTTGACGTTGATACAAGGCATGAAGCAGGGTTTCTCCTGTGGTTTAAAGATCACATGAGTCCAACACTTTTGTTATAGTTGAATTCGTTGTCTTTAAACTGATTTTCAACTTGTGCAATACACGGTCAATGTATTTGTGTGTAGATTAATTAAAAGAATGCGCTCACAGAATATGAGAGACATTAATCAGCAAACGTACGCATTTGCTTGCAGTAATGATCAACAAGTCAGCGAATACGCGGGTTGTATCATGAATGTCATACGGTTCCGCACGCATCGGTTTGAACAGCACACAAAATAGTAGTGTGGTGGTGGAGGAATGACATGATTCTAATCTCTTAGACTTAATTGACATTTTGGAGTTTCACTACATGAGCTGAAATAATGTTTACTTATATTATTCAAGTGTAATTGGTGGGACATTAGTGATAAAAAGCGTGCGTAAAGGTTGAAGGAAAAACTACGAGTGTGAATACAGCACGTCGTTGATGATACTGCAGTGACCGTTTATATTGGCAATCCAAGCACATCACGTGTTTTACACTGACCCGACTGGAGAGTGGTCCAAAACATTGTCCCTAAAAATGAGTTTCACGGCCCATTGGTGACATCTGTACAGCTTGAGGTAAACAGAGACAAATGCCGACAGAAATTGCGCTCAATGGGAACGACTGGCGTGCCGTCGTTGAGTTCGACAGACTTTCTTGTAGTGAAGTCGCGGGGTCCATTGCTTAAGAAGCATATAGAGTCCCCATGCAGAAAATGTTGATTCCACAATCCACTCTTTCGTTCCTTCATATACCCCCGAGACCAAGCATGCTTGCATAATTGGGGGAATTAGTGGAATGAATATTGGAGATCAGCCCAGCCGTTGTCCATCACAGAATCACTGGAACAAATATATATAGAGTAATACTGTACAATAGACGTAGCTGGAACATTAAATTCTGCAGACCGAATTGATTGTGATACAGATGGTCTTTAATGGTGTTTGCCTTCCTTACCAAGCGATTGCTTACTGGTCCTACGTACCCATCTGTTTCGACTGCTGTACGCTGTAGTGACTTTGGAGGTCAGCATTGATGGCATGCAGTATATCTCCTTAACCTTTTGTATAGCTCTTTGAAATGAACTCAGATCTGAGCTCGTGCTTTGTCCCCTTCTCTCTTTAAAGAACCTTCTGTAATCACAAGTACGTCGAATATATAACATCTAGCATTAATGTCAGTCAGCACTTATTAGCACCATGGAACTCTAGAGCTTTAATTTCTATGCAGTTACTCCGAAATCTGAACTGCCAGAACTCCTCTTCATACTCATGACTCATTGGGTCTTGTCTATCTAAGTGAAGAGACAATTAATAGATCGATCCTTAACTTCTTAGGCTGTTTTCTTTTTTGTTCGATTTTAGATGATGAGCCTGAGTTATTGCTGAACTACATGAAGTAAATTATTTAATCAATATTCTGATACAAAAAGATTAGTTCATTAATTGGAGTTCGTTCAACAAGAACAAGAATGCTTCCTAATCATGGACAAATAAAAGAGACAAACAGAAGCAAACCCAGAAGGCTTGGTGGGAAGCACAGGCAAATGGCAATGGTCTGAAAACCACGCATGTGAAACGGCTCTCTCCTAATTTCCTCAACTTTTATTTTACCCTACTTTAAAATGTGAACTGTCCCACACTTTCTGCTGCCAAATGGGTCAGCATTAATATCAAATCTGGTTGAAGCATTTGGGTATCCTTCTGGGATGAAAAGGATGTGTTATATTTGTGGGTGTACGTACGTGACATACTACAGAAAACGAATTATGAAAAGACTCCAAGGGCCCCTCCTCTTGTACTCTACCCACTCAATGAATCTGATTTTGTAAAAGTACCAACCACGTTTTGCTGTGCACAAAAGCTTTACAGTAAGCCAACTTTTGGGATTACTTTTAGTGTCGAATCGCCTTCATGAACCTCAAAATCATTTCTGAATAAGCCTGCTCTCTTTCAGATTCAGGACTCTTGTACTCATTGCTGCTGCCAGCTAGCTGCATGGCATCTTGTTAAATGGGTGCAGCTAAAATTTGCTGAATAGTATAATTGCATCCATTCAGGAGATTCTGTACTCAAGATATAGGAAAGAAGAAGAAAATATTGAGGAGTGAAATCTGAGTTAAGAGGAAAAATGGGCTTCTGCAAAATTTAACTAGGGTTCCTCAAGCTCAAAGTTCCTACATATATTCAAACAAAGTAAACAATACGGCCATAGGCATTTCCTAATCATCCAAAGTCGCAGCAGTGATATATGTACAGACTACAGAGGCTTCATGGGGATTTCAAACCTCAATTGTAATTATAGTAATATATTCCCAGTGGCTTTTGAATGGAGCAAGGGAGTAGGGACCCATCTATAGACTCGAAGTCAGGTCTCTACACTTGGAGTATCCGACCTAGATGCAAGGGTTAATGGTTTAATTATTGCTCGAGTAGGTACGCCCTTTATTGGAGTCGCGACAACGCTATTAAGGAGCACAATGGGGAAAAGCACATGAAAATCTTCTGCAGACCAATTTGAGTTAAACAATGTTATCCCACATTAAAACTTCTTTGACTATTCAATTATTTCATGGCCCACAAACTAGAGTTACAACAGGGTGCTGGTTCCAAGGAGGCCAACTGACCCAAATACGAATTGTTTTTGATCTTCCTTTCTTCTGTTTGTCTAAAATTTTGGGCTTGCGTAAATCAATAGCATGTTGACATTAACAAATGTTGGGTTACGATTCAACGGAAGCCACCTAACTTGAAAACTGTAGGGAACAGAGCACCCGAAAAGGACTGAGAGATGTAAAGAACAAGAGAATCAACTATCTACCACTACTTTTCTCCCTCAATCTTCATTGAAGTTTTCCGGGATCTTTTGGTAAAGGAATTCGTACACAAAATTGCTAATAATTCAACCATCTTCCCAATCAATGTAGAATGTAGATGCTCATGTGATCTTCTTTCCATCTTCTGGTCTTCTGGTGTCGTACTCGGTTAATGATCAACACAGAGCGCTAGGAGCCAACATCCCTTGAAGCTCTTTAAGCTAAACATGGTTTTGGATCTTTAAGCCCCTTTTTTTTCTTTTTTTTTTTTGAATTGGTTAATTTGGACCTAAGCAAGCTATATGCGGTGTTGATGTTAGTTTTCCAGATGGTCCGGTCAGCGGGTGTCTTCAGTGGTGCTTGGAATGAGGGCCTTTAAAAGATAAAGCGACCCATTGGATGAAGTCCGAGTTTCCTGCTTTCATGTAGTCCAGTGGGCCTGAGGTGTTTAGACTTGGTGGATTGGGTTGTCTCTTCCATATAGGATTAGAAGTTCTAATTTCATTTGACTTATAATCTTAATCATTTTCTACCTTGTACACCTCCGTGTGTTTATAAATAAGACACTAACCTCTTAGCTTTTTGGTATTGCACCAGGGGTAGCCTAAAGCATCAGAGGTTTGAGTTGGGGAGAGTTCCTTTAAATTCTTGTGTCATTGTTTTCTTTTTCTTTCGATATTTTTCTTATGTGCGTGCTGCAGATTCTAAAATTATTGGGTTTGGACCTAACTAAGCTATATGTCATGCAGGGACGAAGCTAGAAGTTAACTATTGGGAGAGAACTAATTAAATATATATTTGTATTAATTAATTAATATTATCAACTTACATACTTAACCTCTTAAAAAGTTCAAAGTGGCCATTGATAAACATCTGATCACAAAGATACACTAAAAAAATAATTCTTGCGTCATATAAATTTTGAAAATTGCAAATAAAAACGGTTAGGATGAGCGAGCAATATTTTGTCAACTTGGATATATAACTTGTACATAACAATAAAAGCAGTCGCAATTTGAGGTGATAAGTCTTATAAATCGGGTTGCTTTTTTTTAAAAAATAATTAAGGCGGCGTATTTGGGTTTCCGCGGCAATCCAATTATGATACTGCGCGGGCCAGTGGAATTCGTCATCTACATATACCGAGGCCGATACACCTCGTTGGTCATAAAATGCATGTATTCACAATGGCTCCTAATCTTCCCGTTGTTGTGCGTGAAGTCTGGCAAGACAACCTCGAACAAGAATTCCTCATCATCAATGATGCTCTCCTCCTCTATCCTCTCATCGCCATTGATACCGAATTCCCAGTTACTATCTTCTCTCAACGCGCAGCTTTCCCTGGCAGTCACCACTCTCGAATCGCTCCGGTCAGCAGGTACCAATTAATGAAGGCTAACGTTGATGCTACTAAGATCGTTCAGTTGGCCGGTTTGAGTTTCTGTGATGCCGAAGGAAATCTACCGAATCTCTGTTCCGGGTGTTGCTACATCTGAGAATTCAACTTTCGGGATTTCAACGTCGAACGGGACCTTCACAATCTAGACTCCATCGACTTATTGAAGTCCCAAGGAATTGATTTCGCAAAGAACCGAGAGAAGGGTATTGATTCTCGTGACTTTGCACGGCTGATGAGGAATTCGGGCATGTTATTTGGGGAAAGCCATCGTTTGATCATGTTCCACAATGATTACGATTTCGGGTACCTCCTCAAGATCTTGATGAACAAACCATTACCCTCCAATCTCGCGGTCTTTGTAAGGATAGTGAAAAACATATTTGGGCCCAAGGTGTACGATGTGAAGCATATGATCAAGTTCTGCTATGGACTCTCTCCTCGCTGGGGTTTAGAGAGGGTATCCAAAACTCTCAGAGTAGACCGCCTGGTAGGAAAGAGTCACCAGGCAAGTTCTGATAGTTTGCTCATCTTACAGGCCTTCCTAAAACTCAAGGATGTATATATTTCAAGAACAATACAAATATGAATATTTATTGAAGATTGTCAATTTGTTATTCACCTTGTATCGATCTGATTCTTAATTCAATCAGATTGTACTATGTAATGGTTCTTTAATTTGATATATAATAAGGTTATATGCCTATTTTTTGTTTATCAATTGTCTAGTAGTCTAAAGTATTAATGTATATTGCGTTGAGTTATACATCATGTACACAGTGCGGGGCCGTGGTATGAGAGGTAGAACTTGATTTTTGTTTAGCCATTGACCATGCTATGGACTTATCTACCTTACATTGGCCTGCATCATCTCGGCGTGCAAGTCCATCCAGAGTGAACCCCTATTGTGTCGTAACTCAGCCCAATACCCCCAATCGAAGGTAACAGATATTATTCTCCAGTTACTGACAAGGGAGCAGAATCAAAGCCTTTTGATCATCTGCTTAAACAATATGTTGCGCGGTTCTAATACAAAAACTCAATCACACACAAACGATATGATAAGAAAAAAGGAAAACCATAGCATGACACAAAATGCGACTCTATCTATGAATTAATCCTTTCTTCTTCAAAACAGGAAACCAATGGCGACGGACAACAAGGAGACCAAGAAGCTAGCAAAGACGCCTGCTGAAGAAGAAGAAGAAGAAGAAGAAGAGAAGAAGAAGAAGAAGAAGAAGGCGGTGGTGTATCCGGAGGGGTTTGACCCGTGGGACCGCCGGCCTTGTCAGAAGATGGTGCAGGGGACGATGAGGGGTTTGGAGTGCAATCGGGAGCGGTCCCCGATGTGGGAGAAGGCGCGACAGGGGGAGTTTGAGTAGTGGTAGGTGGAGGACTTGAAGTAGGAGGTGCGGCACTAGGAGAGCTCGAGACGGTAACCGTTAACTTCTTTTTTTTTTTATTATTATTTTTAAGAAATTATTATTATTATTATTTTTTGTAAACAGAGGTGAAACGATGACGTATCAACCTCTGATAATTTTTTTGTTTTTTGTTTTTTTAAAGAATGGGCTTAAGAAACTAGCCAGGCCCAAGGGGGCAGGCTAGGCCCGCCTGGGGGCAATACATGTAAAAAAAAAAATCTTTATTTTGACAGAACAAGGGAAGGGAAGCCGCACTGCTGCAACAACATCCAAATTAACAAACATCATTAGAAAAAAGAGATAAACTTTCTTTTATACTTTTACTCAAAATCACAATATCTGCTAGTTTCCGCCACCGATTGCGTTGTACAACACACTTAAATTATAGTAACATTAAGAAATATAAAAGTCTCGTTACTGTTTTATGGATCACAAGATCTCTTTGGATGCGTTGACAACAATGCCTTGATACAATAAAGGGTAAATAGGCTATATATATATAACAAAGGTGTACTAAACTTAGAATTTACTTGAACTCCCTGGAGTTGTCAGAGCTGGACTTGTACTATGGATTAGGAGACTAGAAGTAGAGGCGAGAGGAGTTGACTACCTGGTTCTTGAATCCTAAAGGGTGTGAAACTTCTGGGTGCGTCAAAACTAATCCTAATCGTTACGTCTATTGTACTAACTAGATCTATATTAACTTGTTAATGTCGTTTGGAAACAGTTGGGTTTCTCTAAATAACTCAAGTAGATGTTATTCATTCCATACTTGGATCTGACTACGGAAATGTTCGGCATTCTCGTGCTGGTTGTGGCTTTGGACATGAGCAATAACCGGTCTTCATATTCTTTGGGACTATTTTACTCTTTGATGCATTGATCCCATCGGGAGTTTGGCTTTCGGAATGCACGCTAAAAGGGCTTTTGATCCTTTGCGAAACCTGCTAAGGCATGGATTACAATGTGTCACGTTAGGAGTTTTAGAAGGTGTTGGTCACTAAGATAAAAATCGGGAGACAATCTTGGATGTGGACATTTGATATTATATATTTTCAATATATTTGGTAGAGGGTGATGAGCACCTCCTCTTTGGATGACGGGTATGGGGAAAACGGGCTACTGATTACATGGTACGAGTGGAGTGATGGTTCATCTTGTTCTAGATTGTATATTAGCATATGAGAAGAGGATAATTTGGATGTTGGAGACAACAAGCATATCTTATAAACGGGAGAATGATGAAGGGGTTAATGTAGAGATGTATGCTTCACTTTGTATAGTTGGTGTGAATTAGCATAGGTGAAAAGGTCGACAATAGTGAGAGAGTCAGTAGTGAAGTAGGATCTCGGGGGTTAGGTCGATTTATACGCTGCAATCTCTTCTTAAATTGGGTACGATCACTCAACGAAGAATCGAACCAGTGACTTGTGCGCCTACCTTGGTACTAGTTCGTCCTTACCATTGGGGTAGGCCATTAATGGGTTAAAGTACCAAAAAAAAAATCATCTTTTACAACTCTCTAAAAGCTCAAAACCTCTTCTCTAGTTGACATGGTATCGTGGCAATATGAATTAGTTCAAATTTTTATGATATAAGTAGTTAATCATAGAGTTTGTTAGGCAGGGTGTATGCTTCTGCGGGTGTGTTTGTGCTTTGTCTTTAAAACCTCTTTTTTCTTTTTTTCCTTTTTATCAGACTCTTGTTTGTAAGTTATAGTTTATACTGAACAAATCAAGAAGCTGTACAAGGAAGTATTTGACTTCTGAGTAATTAGATCGTGATTGTGACTTGGTTTTCTATGCAGGGAGTCAAGTTTTAAACCCAAAACAGGACTTGGGAAAACATGACAACTCCAAGTTGTTTGAACGTTTCTACTTCTTTCCAAAGTTTTCCTATGTAGGGGTGATTACCGGTTATTAACAGAGTCGGTTTGGAGAAAACCAGAAGAAAAGAACCATAAGAAAAAAAAAAAGAAAAAGAAAAGAAAAGAAGGATATATTTTTGAAGAAGTTCTATAGAGAGCTTCGGGGCAAAACCTAATGGAAGGGAGAGAAGTCGGATTAGTGATAGTGAAGGCAGTGATAAGCATAAGCAGAAAGGGGAGGAAGAAGAGAAGAGAAGATAGAGAGGGAGGAAGAAGAGGAAAGAAACAAACGAAATGCAAACACTTCTTAAATTAATCCATATATTATCACACAAAGAACATTTAAAAAAAAACAATTGTCTTCTAACTGAGTCATATCGATTTCGAGAGATGACTAATATGAAATAGTCTATGTTTGATATATTTGATAGAAAATTTTAGAATTTGAATCTAACTTTCTAAACTTACAAATCTCAACATTACTCCTATTACGCAATAGCAATACATACTCAATATTATTTTTTTACAAACATCAATATCAACAATTGTCTACACATGTCAAATAAATTCTGACTAATATTACCTAAAACATTCACCATACTTAGATATTAAAATTTTACCAAAAGCAAACATGCCCCAAGTTCTGCCTTCGTCCTCATCGATCATGATGTCGATTATTATAAAAGAGTATAATTACTGAAGTCTTATAGCTTTGGAAACCTTTGGACAGATTTATATAAGATGAAGCTGGTACGTTACTTCATTTTTTGATATATATAAATATTTGAGCTAAAATTTTTTCTTCCAATTAGTTATAGAATAGAATATGTAAGGCGGTATTATAAAAAGATAGATATATATTGTGTGAAGTATTCTAATTAGTTTTTTTTTTTTTATAAAAGTTAGGATCTATACATTAAGGAGTGAAGAGAGAGATGATTTATAATGTAGGAATAAAATAAGATAATTGGTCCAAATAAATTACATAATAGCCATGCTCCATAGTATTTCCACAAACAGGGTTGGGATAAAAAGTCAAATATTCTCCAACAAAGAAGTGAGCAGTCGCTTTCCACAAAAGAAGAAAAGAAAATCACTGGGTAATTGCAGATCAGGTGGGATTAGATTTATTGGACAAGTTTAAGAGGAGATTTGAGAACCACTAGTATTTTTTATTTTATCTCTTTTTTAATAATTTTCCTTATTTGGAACTTTAATTATTAGTTGTATGGGCGTTTCAGTAATTTTGTTTATTAGGATTTCGTTAGGAATTTCTTAAGTTTGCAATAAGTTTTTATAATGTTATGGCGGTCAACAGGACTTTTGGCTATTTTCAGTGTATCATTAAAAACACTCTCAGAGAGTTTTCTTCTGCCAAGGACGTGTGAGATCATTGTGTTTACAGATTCTGCTTCAGTACCCTACATGTACGCTGCATCATTGATTCATGGGATCCATGAAAATGCTTGATATGTAATTTATAGCGGAAACGGCAAATTGACAAAGATGATGATTTTAGAGAGAAATTATTCTTCACATGTGAATAATGAGATAAAGTCTCTCAAACAATATTTATACTCCATTTTTCCTAGACCAGCCATCGGGATACGAATAATTATATACTCACCTTTATATTAGTCCCAAAAAAAAAACCTTTAAACTAGGCAGTACTGAGCTTACTTGGCAGGCCATTGTATTAATCTTTTCCACGGTTGCTTGTTCTGAGAGACCGCACCTATAGCAAGTGCGCCATGGATGCAAAGAATATCAAAAAGCGATGGCATCCAATTTTTTATTATTATAATTTGGTTTAAATTTACTTTAAAAAGCAGGAATGGAACTTCAAAACCTTATTTTTATTTTGGTAAGCAACTCCAAAACCATATGTTATTATGCAATTTGTCACATGAAAAAGCAAAAGAATAAAAATAAAAAATATTACATCTCGACATGTAACACTATCATTTATCTTAAAAGTTTAAGTTATTAAAAAAAAGATAGTCTTAATACGGACACTATTTAATTGATGTTGGGATAATGAACTTGAACTCAAGACCTTAACTCTAACACAATATGAAACTATCATTTTTGTTAAAAAGTTTAACTGTTAAAACGTAGATTACATTATTTGAACAATATGCTCTAATACGATGGACGAAAATAACATGCTCTAAATGTTTAGCGACTGTTTTTCACGAATTTTTCAAATTAATTATAGCATAGAATATCTAAGGCAATCTTAACTAGATTGATTTTATGAAGTATTCGGATTATGAGAAAAGATAGATATCGTGTGAAAACTCTCAAAACATAGGTGGCTTGACAATGAATGCTTTTAAATTCCAAATGACTTAAGAAAAAAAAAAAAAAGACTGGAAGGACCAAACAGGAAACCGCACTAGCTACCACAGTATGGGGGTGTTCTGCATGGGGGTGTGCGCACTCAAACAGAAAATGTCAGCTCGAATTCACTTTTTTTCTAGAAAAAAAAAAAAAAAAGGTGAATTCGAGCTGACATTAATTCACTTAAACTCAGATAACTCAATTGACCCACAACTCAAACTCTTCAGGAAAAACCAAATGTGCAATATGCATCAATTTCAAGGTTTACTTCAATTTTTAGATCAGTACCAGCGAGAATTTGGAACACACAAAAACCAAGAACCCACTCAAAGCATAATCATAAAACTCAACATTTTAAACAAGCTAGGGAAAACCCTCGGAACACGGTGCACGTTCAGATTTTTTCTTATTGTATACCCGATCTCCAAAGATGGCCACAGATTTTTCCAATCACGCGTTTGGAAACACGCGGCCCATAGGGTCCTCTAATTCAACCTCTTTGTGCCGAAGTGTTCCACAGTCGATCTCCTTTCTATCCACTTCAGTCTTGTGACCATTCCGGACGATCAGAATGAACGGCAAACTCAAAGGAGAGGATACGGCCATTGGGATCGATCTGGGGACGACCTACTCGTGCGTGGGAGTCTGGCAGCATGGTTGTGTTGAGATAATAGCGAATGATCTGGGCAATAGGACGACGCCATCCTGCGTAGCATTCACTGACGAGAGGCGCTTGGTGGGTGAGGCCACCCGGAACCAGGCCGCTAGAAATCCCACCAACACTGTCTACGGTGAGATCCCAATATCTGCCTCGTCCTCTGATCTCTCTCTCTCTCTCACATGATCTGAGCTTTATGATGTTCTTGATCGAGCTTGTCTAGTGGTTTCGTTACTTTTATTTCCAGTAATTGCAGAGCAATATTATTTACCCTAGATGGAGCTACCTATTTTTTTTTTTTTCTCAGAAAACATATTACCTATACATGAGCTTACCTATACATGGAGCTACCTATCCATGCGAAAACATTCACATGGAGCTACCTAGCCTGAATGACCTTAAACTATACATGAGCATGCACTCTGTGGTTTTTTTTTTTTCGAGACTTATATTAAGAAAATAAACATATATATAGTTTCTTTTCCAATATTAGAGGAGTGCTGACGCATCATCCATTGACATATTCATTTTTTTTCTTAGAAAAGAATTAAAAATTAATTAATTAAAAGAATATTCATCATGAAATTGCTCTTGATTTCTTAACAAGCTAGCCGTCAAGACAAGAAACTTTTTTCCTTTCTTATGACATATCTATTTTTTTTTTTGGATAAGTGGTAAGTGTATTAAAGAACTCAAAAAAAGACAACCAAGCCTCAAAGAGGCACAAGTCAAACGTCACATATTACAGCCAAATCTCACAGAAGACAAGAGGGAGCACACTACACTATCTATGAATCCAAAAATACATCAACTCCATATCAGGATGGGCACCCAGCTCCATGGTGCTAAGCTTAGTTCTAACATTAAGAACAATCTCCTCAAAGACCTCAACAATTCTCTTAGACTTACCTGTGTGAATGCGCGCATTTCTCTCACGCCAAATGTGGTAGACAGTAGCTCTAAGCACAAGCTTCCTAACCAAGGAAGACAACCGGTTTCCCTTAAGCACAAAGGCAGCCCACTCCAAAAAACCAGACCAAGAACATTGGGTCCTTGGGAGATTGCACCTGTTAGAGAGTAGGAACCAAATCTTTTGCGTATAGGAGCAAAAAAATAAGAGATGGTCAATATTTTCGGTCTCAGCATTACAGAGGTAGCACCTCGCATCTTGGAGTATACCCATGATGAGTAACTTGTCCTTCGTTTGGAGTTTGTTCCTATCAGCCAGCCACAAAATGAAATAGTGTCGAGGGATTCTACCCTTGAACCAGACCAAGTTCCTCCAACCAACAAGAGGTCTAGGCTCCTTGAAGAGATAGTAAACACTTTTCACAGAAAAAGATTTTATAGCCCCAAGGTTCCAAAGAACGAAATCCTCAACTCCTGGGCATGGGTCTTAATTGGAAAGAAAAATCTCTATTAATAGATTCTCAAAACTCCTGCAACCTCCTCCTTGCCAATTCCAATGGTCACCCACAATGATGATGCTGATCTTGGCTGAAAAGTCTAGGATCAGCTCCCTATTAACCAAATGAATGAGAGGGCCTCCTGGGTGCCAGTTGTCAAACCAGAGGAAAGTAGTTTTCCCATTTTCCAATCCTATGTTTAAAATACTTCCACACAAAAGAACGCAACCCCAACAGTTTCCTCCATGTCCAGGAGCTGTCAACAACAGTTTGATAGCCCAAACACATTTATTTTTAAGGAGGTGGACTCTCACCCAACTTGACCACAAGGATTGGCTTTTGTCAACAAAAAGGTTCCCATAGGTGCTTAATCATAGCAGCCTTGTTCCAACCACCCTGTCACTCCCAAGCCACCCTCCTCATAGGAGCAACAAATATTATTCCAGGACACTTTAGCTCCTCCAGGACCCAAATTACTCCCTTCCAAAGGAAAGATCTTAAAACACTTTCCACCTCTTTCAAAACACTTTTTGGAATTATGAAAAGCATAGACCAATAGGATTGCATGGCGACTAAAATAGATTTAACTAGTTGGAGTCTACCTGCAAATGATAGGAACTTGGTTGTCCAGCTCTTAGGCTCTTGCAATAATGTGGTCCACTAGGTCCTTACAGTCAACCTTTCTAAGTTTAGAGGAGATTAGAGGGACCCTTAGGTATCTGACAGGGAGATGACCTTCACTAAAACCCATGGCATCCAAAATCAAGGCTTTGGTGTCACTAGGGACACCACAAGTGAAGATCAAACTCTTGAGAGGATTCGGCAAGAGGCCCGAGATAGCTTGGAACCTGAAGAGGCACTCTTTAAGTACAAGGACAGAAGAACGTTACCTTTGCAGAACAAGAGGAGATCGTCAAAAAACGATAAGTGGGAGATCTTCAAGGTTTTGCAGCACCAGTGGTAATGAAAATCACTATGGCAGCAATGGTATTGAGAAGGATATCAGACAAGGCTTCCATAGCCAAAGAAAAAAGGTAAAGGGAGATGGGGTCCCCCTACCTTAGTCCACGCTCAGCACAGAAAAAACCACAAAATTCCCATTGATATTCAATGAGAAACGGGATGTGGAAATGCACTGATTGATCCACTGGATGACTGGTAGGGGAAAGCACAAGCTACTTAGCACATTCAGCAGAAAATTCCAATCAACCATGTCATAGGCCTTTCATTATGTCAACTTTCATTGCACAACGAGGAGAACCTTTATTCGGTGGTAATTACGAAAAAGTTCTTGAGCAAGAAGGACATTATCACCAATACGCCTACCTTCAACAAAAGCAGTTTGTTGGGGTCCTACTAAGTGCGGCATCACTAATTTCATCCTCCGAGCAATGATTTTAGAAATGCATTTGTAGACAGTATTACAACAAGCTATGGGTCTAAAGTCACCAACCCCAAGAGGGGTTAGGCACCTTGGGGACCAATGTAACTGAAGTGTGGTTGATTTTCTTGAGGATACTGCCCGAGCAAAAGAAAGACTTGACAGCTTTGATCACAAGGCACCCAACAATGGTTCAAGAGGCTTTAAAAAATTTGGCGTTGAAGCCATCAGGGCCTGGTGCTTTGTTATCCTTAATGGAGAACAACGCCTCTTTAATCTCCTCCGTAGATACTTCAGCTAACAAGGCACTTTGCTGCTCAAGGTTGAGTTTTTTCTGAAAAAATCCATCCATTTCAACCAGGTCTACATGAAGGCAGGTGCCAGACTTTTCCCACAACCTTTTGTAGAAATTAATGAACTCAGAACTGACCGCATCCTTATCGGTAATTATAGAACCATCATCACGGTTTATAGAATTAATCCGGGTCTTGATCTGCTGGTTCTTCACAGACTTGAAAAAGTATCTAGAATTAGAATCGCCCAGTTGCAGCCATTGGACTCTAAATTTTTGTCTGAAGAAGCTCTCCTCATCACGACTAAGGTTGGCATAGTTACGCGTCATCTCAAGTTCAAGCTGAAGTAAGGTAGGAGTGAGAGCTGAGATTGTATTTTGCTTTGGATATCTGCCAAATCAGATCTTGCTTTCGCAACTCTTCTGGAGATGTCCGAGAAAGCATCTTTGTTAAGCTTCTTGAGTGCTCTCTTCACTAGCTTCAATTTGGTACACAGTTGGAACATAGGGGACCCATGGACAGGCTGTTGCCAAATCTCAGAGATAATATCTAGGAACTTTGGGTGGTTGACCCACATGTTAAAAAATATGAAAAGGTTTTATGACTTGTGCAGGCTTGGAGATGAAGAGCACCATTGGTGAGTGATCCGAAAGGCCTAGAGGCCCAAAATTAGCCCAAGAGGTCAGGGAAGAGCTCAACCCATTTAGGATTAACAAGGACCCGATCTAATTTCCTCAAGATGGGGCAATCAGTTTGTTTGTTGAACCAGGTGAGGTGCTGCCCTGTTGCCCTTAAATTCGCTTAAAAAATGCAGTTGTCCAGCTCATCTTTCCAACCCGGCCAGGATTGAGATCCTCCCAAAGCTTCAGACCGAATCTAATAGCATTAAAGTCTCCAAGGGCAACCCAAGGAGCGTTAGACACAAGAGGCTTGAAGGTTGGAAAGATCCTTTCCAAAGCCCCTTCTTTGATCACAGTTGTTGGACCTATAGATGCAAGAAACATAACAACCCCACTTATCTGAAACATCAGCAGCCCAAAGGTAGAGAATTTGATCTGAGTGGCGGAGTAATCTGACCTTAATAATAGTGGGGTCCCAGTCAACCCAAATTCTACCATTAAGTGCATCAAAATAGTTGTGGAGGAACTGCCAATCCGACTTCAACACACTAACCACTTTACCTTTATTTGACTCTAGTTTCAAGGAGGCCAATAAGATTCAAATGGTGCTCTTTAATAAAACTTCTCACTTCCGCTTGTTTAAGAGGGTCATTCAAACCTCTAATATTCCAGCAACCAATTTTTTCATCAAAAAATCAAAAAGATGGGAACAACACACTTACTTTTTCCTTCCTCCCGAGGAGGAAGACTGGTTCTTGTGGCGACCTTTCGCCTTATTCTTCGAAGCAAAATTCTTATCACAAGAGTCTTTAGCAAGAGCCCAATGAGGGTATCTCAGGTGAAGGGCTGCCCTAAGGGTTGACTGCAAACTCCACAAGAGCTTTGCAAGGAGTACCTTCCTCATGGCAAAACCCCACTCCTACCACTCCTTTTCGAGAAATATCCGTCAAAGCAAGAGGGAGATCCAAAGGGGGGGGATCCAAAGCTCCAAGGGTAGCTGGAACCGTCAAAGGAGAAATCACAACTTCTAGAACCATCTTATCCTTACCCTTAGCTTTCCTTTTGATCAAGTTCCATTTTGCAGTAGCTGGCACCGGATCAGGAGGGTGTGAGCCACATGGGAAGGGGCTGGCTGCTTACTTGGACACGCCACCGAAGAATGACCAAAACAATGACAAGTATCACAAATTTCAGGGGCCCAGTCAAATTCAACAAAAACTGTGAATCTCCTACCTTTCTCAGTTACCACCTCAATCTCATTAACTAAACCTTCAAAGGCATCAACTTCAACACACACTCTAGCATACCAATCCAACTCTTCATAGTAGTGGGTCTATCAGAATATAAAGGCACACCTACACCACTTGCAATAAAGCTCAGCCCCCTTTCTGACCAAAATTCTAGAGGGATGCCCCTCAATTTCACCCACAAAGATAATCTGCCAACTTCCTCTTTAAGAAGAGAGGTTAGGTCTCCATTTCTTGAGAAAAATGGGCCTACTTGCCATATGCCATGGTCCCTCTTCCAACACCCTATCCACCGCATCTTCACAGCCAAATTTAAAGAAGAAGAAACCATTATCTGTAGATAAAACCTCTATCAAACCCCCTCTGCCCCATAACTGATGGGCAATGCTAGCCACAGCGGAATAACCAAGCTTTTGGCCTACGAAATGACCAATAGGCATAGTTTCCCAATCCACACATCCTTCCTCTACTATTCCAACCGGAGGTTTTACCACTACCTTTCCATCAACAATTTCAGGACTATAGTATTGCAATTTGAAAGTGTTACCTCAGGGGGCTTTAGGCTCCATAGAATGCTTTCCACGGACTACACCAGCAAATGAGATAGGTTACGTTGGTTGTTTTGGTATAACAACAGTGTGCTTCCCAATCACATGATGATTGCGAGTCTCCCTCCCAAGAGCAATGCTTCTACTAGAAGATCTGGGTCTAGGCCCTCCAGAAATAGCTCTCCGCAAATTGGCTGGTCAACTGATAGAGTGAGAGGGCACCCTTCGGCCTGAGTTCCATTTGTTGCACCTGAACTGGTTGGAGTTCATCTCCCGTTTGAGCTCTGCCAATTCAGTTCTCAAGCAGATAGTTTCCTTTGCGAGATCTGTCATAGGAATCAAGCGGTTCTTCACTCGCAACCCATTCGGTTCTTCACTCTGTAACTCATTCTCCACCACTTGGAGGAGCTTAATACTTCCACCCACACTCACTCCCTACTGTGAATCAACCACCTTCAAACCCACGAATGTCATTCCAATAGAATCAGCATCACACCTCTCCCTCGCTGGATCAACTCCAAGAGGGATAACATTGCCCAAATCAATCACGATCTGCCCAAGGCAGATACACTCCTACTCACAATAGGATCACCGGGGAGGCCATCAGGAAAAAAGGCAGGGGAACGGTGCTGCCACACACCCAGACACGCAAGTAGCATAGGGAAAGGGAAAGGGAAAGGGGACGGAGGGCTCTCATGCGGTGGGTTTTGTCTTTTTTGTGACATATCTAGATTTACGTGAGAAAAATATTAGTTAATTTTTAGCAAAGCTAATCAGTTTTAAAATCTTGTAATTTAATCGATCTCATAAACAACACCTTGCATCAACAATTGATTTTTTCCCCTAATATTTTTTTTTCTTTTTTAGTCCATTAGAAGTTTATTGTTTTTTGGACGCAAAAAGCCTATTTCAATGCCTTAAATCCTATGCCACACTAACGATTTACCTATTAAACACGAAAAAAAAATAAAGAAAACTTGTTCTGCCAATTTTACAACTTATCAATGTATTAAATGACGTTTCTTTCTTCTTCTTTTTTTCCTCAATTATTCTCTCATTGTTTTGTACGTGGATGCAAAGCGATTAATTGGCAGGAGATATAGTGATCCCCTGGTTCAGGACGACATCAAGCTTTGGCCATTCAAGGTCATTGAAAGATCTGATGGCAAGCCTCTAATTGGCGTCACTTCTAAGGGTAAAAATGAGCATTTCGCTGCTGAAGAAATCTCATCTATGGTCCTGAAAAGGATGCGTGAGATTGCCGAGGCTTACTTGCAAACACCAGTAAAGAATGCAATTGTTACTGTCCCTGCCTACTTTAACGATGCACAACGCTTGGCTACCAAAGATGCTGGAAGAATTGCAGGCCTCAACGTCATACAAATACTTAACGAACCAACGGCTGCAGCTATTGCTTACGGTCATCATAGGATGAGCACCACTGGGGAGAGAAACGTTTTGATCTTTGATTTGGGCGGTGGTACTACAGATGTCTCACTACTTACAGTTAAGGAAGGTAGATTTGAAGTGAAGGCGGTAGCTGGAAACACTCGCCTTGGAGGCGAGGACTTTGACACTAGAATGGTAAATCATTTTGTGAACATATTCAAAAAGAAGCACGAGGAGATATAAGTGGAAACGCCAAAGCTCTGAGAAGGTTGAGAACTGCTTGTGAGATAGCGGAATTCTTCTGCATGGCTGGAAACGAAGGACTCGCCTTGGAGAGCGACTCAACTAATTCAAGAGGACAAAAAATGTGTGGAGGCCCATTGAGCATGATCCACGTGAGCAACCAAGGTATCACCTTGATTCAGTTCTTTTCAAGGTCAAGCTTAGACAAGAATTAATTATTGAGCATCAACGAAAAGGATATGATTTTTTTTTCACGCCACCTTCCTTCCTTTTTGAGGTTTTCACTTATGGAGTGAATGGCTATGTTTGGGCGCCATTTAGTTTCCTTTTTGGCTCTTGTAGTGGAAACGCTTTATTTCCTTAAAGCTCTGAGAAGGTTGAGAACTGCTTGTGAGATACAAAAAGGGAACTACTTTCTTCATGGGCTAATTGAAAGGTTTAATTGTTTGTATAATGGTATTGATTTTTGCGCTGATATTACCCAAGCCAAATTTGCAGAACTCAATATGGATTTGTTTCGCAATTCTATTGAGCTGGTGGAGAAGTGTTTGACTGATGCTAAGATGGATAAAAGAAGTGTGCATGATGTCGTTCTTACGAGTGGTTCTTCCAGAATTCACAAGGTGCAAGAGCTGTTGCAGAACTTGTTTGATGGGAAGAAGCTTAATAAAAGCTTTCACTCAGATGAAGCTGTGGCTTATGGGGCGGCCATTCAAGCTGAAAATTTGACTGGGATGGGCAATGAAAGAGTACTGCAACGCATTGTTGTCATGGATGTCACCCCTCTGTCCCTCGGGATTGAGGCGGATACAGGGGAGATGGCCGTTGTGATTCCAAGGAATACTATCGTTCCGCACCAAGGGGGAAAGGGATATCTGCACCGTGCATGACTATCAAACTGCCGCTCAAGTCTCTATTTACGAGGGAAATAGAGCAAGAGCAAAAGATAACCACTGGTTGGGAGCATTCACTGCTTTTAGCATTCCTGCAGCACCCAGGGGTGTTTCTAAGCTCACAGGATGCTTTGAAATCGACGCTAGCGGTATCTTGAATGTTACTGCTAGAGAGAAGACCACTGGCTTGTTTTGGAACAATTTCAGGATCTCGAATAGCAGTGCTAAGCTATCCGAGGAAGAGATTAATACGATGGTTATGGATGCAGAAGAGTACGAGGTCGAATATGATGAATATAAAAAGAAGGTTAAGTCTAAGGCAGATCTGGAGAACTATGCCTACAGCATGAGGAGCAGTGTCAATGATAAGGAGATTGGTGCCAGGCTTTCCTATGCAAGTAAGAAGAAGATTGAAGCTGCTATCGACGAGGTGATTCCGTTGTTAGATGGCAACCAGCTTGCGGAGGTATACGAGTACGAGGAAAAGCTCAGAAGGCTGGAGTCAATCAGCAAAGAAGAAAAGGTATAATTTTCTTAAGAATGAGGGATAGATGAAGTTTTTGCTCGTATGATTTGAATCTTCTCGTGGAAACAACGAAGTTATATAAAAGCTTAAAACCTTATTATTTCTATTCTCTCATTAGAGATTTTGGCTTTAACTTAGGAACTTGTTCTGATACTACGTGAATCTACCACTTATCTCAAAAGTTTAAGTTCAGGAAGAGATAAATTTTATTATTTGAATTATATTTTCTAACCGCTAAAAAGAATCCCTATATATATATATATAATAGATGCCATCAAATCCCTTTTAGACCAAATTTCTTTTTCAGGATTAATTATTGTTTTGGTCACCAAAAAAGTAAGAAAGTCTTTTTATATCTCAAGTTTCCTTCAGACCAATTCTTATCTTGGGGCTTAATCTTTGGGCCAATTGCCAAATCTCCTGATCATCCTGAAACTATATATTATAACGTCAGTGAAACATAATATGGGAAGATTTTCATGAGTCACAGAAAAGGCTCAAATTGTTCATTCTTCCAAAATAATTAATCAGTTGCTGGTATCAAAACAGGTACCCATCAAGGGAAGAAATTTTCATGCTAGCCACCCGGAGCATGAGCTTGAGCTACAGAACAGTCCAATACCGTACGACTGCGACGGCTGCAAGGAGCGAGGTATCGGAAGGAGATACAGATGCGACAAGTGTAACGTTAATCTTCATGAAGATTGCATGTTCGGCGGGCCCCCCATTTCCCACGAGTTCTTCCCAAATTCTACCTTCGAATTCTTGAATCAACCCCCTCCTGGCCGGAACTGTTATTGTGACGCTTGTGGAAAAACCATTTTCGGTTTCCATTACTGTTGCCGAGAGAAGAACGTGGATTTCCACCCCTGCTGTCGCAACCTCAAAACTGAGCTAACCCTTGATGGGGTGACATTTCGTCTGCGCGGGACTGGCTTGTCGGATTGCGTACTGTGCAAGAAGGCAACAGAAGAGGGTCGTGATAGAGGATGGTCGTACGTGTCAGAGGACAACCGGTTTCAATTTCATGTGTCTTGCGCTGTGGAGATGATGGATGATGACATTGATGGGTGGATTAGGGGCGGTACTACTGATGATCGTTTGGATTGGAAGAATTTGGAGCAGCGCGGAGTAGGCTTCTTGAAAAGAAGAGGCGGGACAGGGAAAATGTGCTGGAAGATAGCGAAGGTATTTCTAAGGATCGATATCGGTATTGTTCTGGGCGATCCAACGACATTTATAAGTCTCATCGTTAGTGCGGTCGCTGGATAAATGCATCCGATACCTATCAGACATGAGTTTGGGTGACTAACAAAGGCATGCATAGACTTATGTTATATTGTTTGTTGTGTTTTCTCAAAGAACTGCTTTAGCAAGACATTTTAATTTAAGGTTATAGACTGTTGGAGTGTTGGGTGCAACATACATAATTCCGCACAGCGCCCAGCCAGAAGGCAAAAGATCTCCTGGTTAATTCTGCAGAGACTGCTCTCAGCTGTGGCCCTTGTGGCCATTTCACGGTTTGGCATTTCGGCTTATTTGGTTGTGCTTTGTGCACTCTGTATGTATTTGGACCGCGTGGCCCCTTTGTCTTTGTTAAATTTGGCTGTGCGCCCTTGTGTCTTGTAGCTGGCCCCTTGTGGTGGTTTGTGTTCTGCGCTGTCTCCCTGTATGTTTCCCCCACTTTTTATTAATATTATGGTTTGCTTAGAAAAAAAAAAAACGTTCTGCACAGACTGGGGCAGCTTCTTCACCATATCCAAAGTGAAAAACGGTCAATAGAATTTTTCATACTACATTATTTCAAATCAATTCTACAAAACCAGCAAATCCCCAGCGACGATAGTCGAACATCAATACAGAGGAAGAATAGAAAAAGACTGAGCAATTCAAACTTCATGGGATACGGAGGAGCCTGTTAACGGCCGAGTCTAAAGCATCCACATTTCTTCTCAGCATTTTTCTTCACAAGCGTTAAGGTCTCAAAGAGAATACAAAGATTGTTAATAAGAATAACATAGACAGGATAAAAGGGTTCAGTTAATTCAAAACCTTTGGTGTCTAACTGAAAAAGGTTGCAGAGCAGCTTATATAAACCACCATTTGTTTCCTCTTTTCAAAGAAAGCCCATATCTAACATGCCTTCATCTCCTCTCAACATTAAGGGGTAAGGCAGTAGCCAAATCTATGTGAAGTTTTACCGTATGGAAATGAATGGAATTATGGAAAGGATACAGCTGTGTAGCTAGATTGTCTGTGCCTTTCATCTCCTCATTTAATCTGTAGAAACAACAAAAACAGATTAGAAATCCCATATTTAACATACAAAAGTAAAAGCACTGTTCTAAACACTTCTGTTCCTCTTCCAAGTTCGTATTGAATATCTGCTAAAGGTAATTGCATGTTTCCTATAAATTATTATAGGTGACAATAATTCGGAACAACAATTGAAAAAAATATCGAACCGTTATAGTATCCTGTTTGAGTGAAAGCTGCAACTATGGAGTAATAAGAGTGGTTTTAGTTCCACTCCCCACATCAGGGAATTTCGCAGGTCATCATTTCGTCACCACATAGACAACGGGAAGGAATAATCTAAGTCACATCACGTTCAAGGATGGGCATAAACCATAAGAGGCACCCTTACTTTGTATCCATAAGCCTCCCTAGATGGTTATAGTGAAATGACATCTATTAACTTTAAAAATTAGAGAAGAAGGTGCCTTACTTATCAAAAACAAAATTCGAGTAGAAGGCGAGCATCAGAAAGTACCTGAGACATGAATTTATGTACCGATTCCCCTTTGTTGCTGCATCAAGAACTGCATCATAAAAGAATAAACAGAGGGCTCGGCTGATATCAGAAGTTCCATGGGATGACCAACCATATAGTTGTATGACATTTCAGGGAGCAAATTCCGCCATATCAGGCAATTTACGAAATGCTAGCAACTATAATGTCTCATCTAAAGCATGTAAAAGAAAAAAAAAACTACTAAATCACCTACAGAGTCTATATACATTACGTCAGCTTTTACCAGATTCTTGAAGGCGGCCTGCAGCATCACCGAAGCACTGCATGTGATCAACCGAGTTATTCGTAACCTACAAAATTCACAGTGTTCCATGGATCGAGTTCAGAAATTCTGGCCTTTCGAACAGCAAAACAATTGTTCATGCATTCCCATGTGCAAGTACGAAGTAAGAAAGATGGGAAACCAATTATGCCCCACTCAGTTGCTGAGAAGCGTTAAGTAAAGAAGGAAAATTGTACCTTCGCACAAGATATTATTTCACAGTTTATTGAGCACCGAGAACAAAGCCCTTAACTCACCTGAGCAGCTGAGCTCAATATATCTATTTGGCTCGTTAAGAATTTACCAGGTAGTCAAAAGCATCTCATTGCATAAGATTCAAGATCCAGTATTCTTTTCTTACTCTTCTCTTTTCTCGGCAACCAAATTGTTAATAATAGAATTCAAATTTTCACACAATGTCACACAGAACTCGATGACAAACCGCCAAAATTCGCCGACAATCACTTCGAAAGAAATCCAAAACTGAAAACCTGATTATTCTTTATTTCCTTCGTTAAGAGCAATTACAATAAAATGAATCTTAAACGAAAGCTAAACTATTTCCCACAGGCCACAGTTCCTCAGCAGCCAAACAGAAAAAATAAACCAAGGGCAAAAGCCGAGTATTACCTCAGAGAGAGCTAAACGAAGAGAAGCGAAAAGTGAAGTGAAGCTCTCGGCAATGGCCACAGAGTCTCTCTCCACGACTGCGAGGGCTTTGAAGATCTCGGCCTGGTTGAGAGCGGGTATGGATTCCGCATGGTCATCCTCGGATGGATCAGACGCGATTTCAGGACACGTGGACGGCGAATCGACCGGTGATTCCGAAATTCGGGTTCCCGAGTTTGCCGAATAACCGTCGCCCTGAGCCTGTGACTGTCGCGCTTCATCTCCCTCCATTTCCCGCGGTTCTGATCCGGTGCAACTCCGTACTCGCACGATTCGCTGCAACTGGTTCAAGAACGAAGACCTCTCGTTCTTTTGGGCTCTTGAGAAGAATTCCACCCATTGTTTTGGGCCTCAATCGATCACCATTTGGGCTGACAAGAATCGAATGTGGCTTATATTGCTTCATACTCTTAGTTCAAATATGTTTTTATTTTAAAAAAAATTACATTTTTACTATTCTAAACGATAATCTCATTTACGAACAGCACCCCAATCTACATAATTTTTAACGGTTAGACCTTTAATTTGGGACAAATTGTAAAGAAGTGATAATTTGAGGAGGTCAATTGTCAAGAGTGATAGTTCAAGGAACAAATTGCAAATAAGGTGATAGTTTAGAGGGACAAAGTATCAATTTCCTTTAGTTTTTTTTTCGCAAGTATCTATGAATACTTCTAATTACTAAACTTAGCATTAATATAGTTTGTACGGAACCGATCATCAACTCATCAACACTATTTAAGGATGGTGATGACTACACAAGCTATGCGGTAATGTTATGGAAGGCCAAGTCACACATGGAATAAAGTTTACTCGGTTCCCAAACTGGTTCTCAAAATTCGCAAAAAAAGGATATTTTGACATTGATAATGCGATCAGTTGTGGATCCAACAGTGCACAATTATTCTGAAGATGTTAAGGAGGAGGTATTATCTCTTTGTCCATTATGCCTACCAAATGACAAGTGGTCAAGTGGATGTTATGGACACTGGTGTTACAAACATTTTTATTGTTTTGGTAGGCCTTTTTTTTTTTTTGGTAACCAAACGTTCGTGCTAACTTACTCACACCTTTACTAATCTCTAGATCTATGTAGTCCTCCTTCTTATACAAATCAAACAATTATCGAACTAAAAATCCGGCTGATTTTGTTTCAACTCTGTCTGATTTGTTTGACAGAGTTACAAACAAAATTCCACAGTTACCATAAGATCTCTGCTGTTTTGGCAGAGGAATTAATGACCCCTCTTTACACAAAATAATGCATATTAGAATTGACTGCGAAATTTTGGGATGCAAATGTATTTGACATTTAGTGTATAAAAACAACCCTCTTTTGTGAGTCTAAAATCTTGGATTTGCCTTGCTTTAAGTCACAAGATCTGGAACATAATTAAGTAAAAGGTTCCGAAAATATACTAAAGCTTCTCTCGTAAAGAATACAATTGGCCCGAATTGGCAGGCATTTCATGATAAATGCACTGAATGAGCCTAATGGCAGCAGGATAATTCCTAAGCATCAGACCTCTCTTCCGCCAACTTGAAAGGAGCAAAAAAACGAAGGCTCTATTCCGCATCACCTTGTCACTCTATAGGCCTACAAAACCAGATGCCGCTTGGTTGAGTTTCCAACAGAAATAAAATCTATATCCATGCATGGACAAACAGTTGCTGAAACTGAAATGTGATAAACCCAAATATTTCCTAATTTAATGCCAAACAAGATGTCCACATAAAAACTGCTATTAAAATGTAACGATGAAGGGGCTTGGAATTAATGAGCATACCTTAACCCTTTTCAACAGATCTTTCGCATCACTGTCCTTCTTAAAGTGTTCTCTCACTGGCTGCAAATTGACAGAACAAAGAGGTAAGTCCCCAGGCATAACAAAGTTGAAGATTGAAAGCTCTTTTGAGCAGACTTCGCAGTAGTAGTTAGCTGCGCAGTTCCTCATCAAATTATTATAGTGAAACAATGACACTTCTCCATTCCAACAATAAATCCTCAACAGCTTACGAGGAAACTCCTTTTCCCCCTTCAATGGAAACAAAGGTGAGACAAGGATCTATACCAGAAAACTGAGGCAAGTCCACGACTTGATGTATAGTTTATGCCAAGGAAACTAGAGCAAGTATCACAAAATTAACTACTTTGCTTCTTTTAACTCAACAAAAGCACTTGATGGACTGGGCTCATACAATTATAATGAGAAATTATGAGACAATTATATCTCGCATAACAACAGTAAAGTTTTGGCTTACAGAAGTCAATATCATCAATCTAACACAAGGCAAGCAGTGGCATCACGAGAAAGCATTGAGTAAATCTAAAGGGAACCAAACGTACCTCCAGTATCTTATTCAATGCCTTTGATAAAGCAGGTTTAAGGTCGGCTGGGTGTAACTCCCCACTTTCATAGTCAGCAACCAATTCTTCAAAGCTTTTGAAGGACCTGGAAAAACAGGCATCAGCCATAGGAAGAGAACAATCAGAATTAGTATTTTAGAAGAAAGTTGGCTCTGGAAAGTAGCTAAAGAAAATTTCACTAATTGAAGGAACAAGAATTTCCAATAGAACGTGAGAGTAAAATTTGGGGGAAAGCAAAGACCTAGCATTCATTAGACGAAACAAGTATAGCTGTTGCCGTAGGAACTGTAAAACTTACTTTTGACCACCATTATCTGCACTGCGCTCCACTACAAACTCCTTAAACCACGGTAAAATGAGATACTTAATGTACTCCAAACAAGGGTTGCCTTCCACAATCTTTGGAGGACAGTAAGCTTTCTTTATCTTCACATTCACTTCAGCCTACAGCCACCAGGCAAATAATTGTAAGGCTAAAGCCTAGTTTCATGCCACATTATGTAAGGGTTCTACTTGGAACTTTTCTCTATCTTCAAATTCACTTCCACCTATGACAGTGAGGATAACAATTGTAAGGTCATAACTAGCTCCATACTACAATACATGTGTCGTGCTATTTGCAACTAATAAAAGCAATCTATGCCCCCAACGTAAATGGAAGTTTAATACCCCTTCCTAGCACCCTACCTCATCATCTTCCATAAAAATAGAGGAAGATGGATCACTTTTTGACATCTTATCCTGCCCTTGCTGTAAACCAGGTAACATGTCTGTAAAGAACCATTAAGCAAAACTGATGAGCATCAAACATATCATTCACATGAAAACATCAAAGGACACAAAAATAAAAATTGAACTAGTTAGCACAAGAAACTAGGAGGATACGGTGTGACAAAATAATAGGCTTGTTCTTCCTCTTGATGTCATCACAGTACTCCCTAGCAAGTACATTCACTTTCCGTTGATCCATTCCCAGTTGGCAAATGTCAGCCTGTTTTGACCCAAAAAAAGACAAAAGATAAGGAAACTATTTCGCATAGTTAACGATGAGTTGCAAAGCAACGCAACATAGGATCTTCTTTCCCCTCTTTTTGCTCTCCCATGGACAGTATATCCACAAGGTTCAAACTACAAGACAAAGAGAAATCAAAGTCTCTAAAACAAGGTGAAAAGCAATCAGGAGCCAAATGAAAAAATTAGAATAGGAATTTCTTAGCATTTTGCATAAATGAAAAATCAGTTAAATCTCATATTGAGTCAGTATTTATAGGGAGATGGCATAAACATGTAATGGTTGTTCAAACTCAGTACTCAAACGCCACTAATGAGTCAGATTCACAAGAGTGACGATCCCAACCTCTCCACTTGTACGTGGCTTCCTCTTTAAACCAGGATGATTGAAATCAGGATGTACAAGAGTGAGATTAAGATGTGTAAGCACAATCACGCTTAAACTGTATAAAGACATGGCAATTGCCTCTTCCTAAAATCTATGAGAATCTTATGATAGTAGTGAAAAGAAAGACCAATTGAACCCAGATAAGCATTTTATTTGTGGCCCCCGGCATTTTAACTACTTAAACATTAACATATGTGAACTTATAGAGGTATCTACATATGCTAGAAGTAACTCTGCTGCTATAGTCTCCACACAACTGAAGCAAGCCATCAAACTTTTGCTAAACCCAGTGCAATATTCAAGCGAATAAGGAAGTGCAATATATAGTCCCCCCACAACCGAATCAGGCCAGCAGAGTAGTCTATGCACAAACTAAAAGCAAAAGGCATGCACCTTCAAGAAAAATATATCAGCACACTGCATGCATGGATAGAGAATTTGGGCTGCAGTCAACTCATCCTGCTCACTTCGACCCATAATTTGACTGCACCTGTGATGAGAACCGCCAGCTATATGTCAAAAGGACAATTTAATGCCGATTGAAAACCCATACAACTGCTTACCTGATGATTCTTGGGAGCTTATTCCTTCGAGCTATATCCATAACAATAGGCCAGTACTCATGTGCCCTTGCATTAATCTCCTTCGACGACCACAAAAATTCTACTTTTCCTCCTTCCAGATCCATTCCAACAGCTTTCCAAATCTCAATGAGGTAGCGCCCAACAGTCTCAATTTTCTTCAAATCACCCCCATCTTATTGTTTAGCTGGGCAAACCAATCGCAATCCATATTTTCACTCTGCAGCCAGTAGATGTCAGCTTGTTCACACTTATTGTCTTCATAACTCCCTGTAGAGCAAATTAGCAAACAACCCATTTTGGATCTCAGACCATAAACCCCATGGTAACCAGAACATGCCCCACGTGCACAAGATTCCAAGAGCCCCTTTAAAACAGTGATCCCAGCAGAGAATTCATTTATTGCAAATAAGATAAAACAGAAACTTCAGGAGAAACTTAAAAATGAAAAAAAAAAAAAAAGTAAAGTGAGTTTGGATATGTGAAACCCACCATCCTGTTTATGTTTCTTTAATGTAATAGAAGTGTCAAAACTAAAAGTTATGAGCATACACGGCCATTCATACTCTTTCCAGGAGTATTTGTGCAAACATGTATGCATCCAAAAATACACAATATGCACCTATCTTACTACATATTTTGTACGGATGACCATATTACATTAGAATTCATGGCTTCTTCACAGGCACGCCACAAATTACGAACTTAAGGGAGGACAAAGTCGCCCAAAAAGTCCCTTAAAATAACCCCTTAAACTCTAAGCAAATGAATGCCTAATCCGAACTTAAGCTATGTTACACATTATAAGCCCCAGATTATTTACCACACAAATCTAGGAGGGATGAACATCTTCCTAGAAAGGCATTTTCTCGTATGGTAAAAAATCGAATTAAACGGAAGTCTCTGAAAGGTAATCATAATAATCCAAAAGCTTCTACACAGAGTAGGCGGTAGTACCTGAGCGATGTGCATTCGGCCAGAGGGCTCGAACCCGTCGTAGCAAACTGGTTCGGGCTTGTTGGCCAACAGATTTCGCAGCTCATCTTCGAGAATACACTCCTCTCCCACACTCCTGACGATTTGGTACTTCTCCTCCAAACTCATCCTACATCAAATTTATTTGAAAAACTTAAAAAATTAGATTGCCTACTAGTATAGAAGAAAGTCCGGATTCTCAATGAAGCAAATTTGAGCTAAACATCCGAAGAGATTCCTACTGGTTGGTTGGGTTCGAGGAGCTCGGATGGCCCGTCAGCGTGGGAGTCGGAAACCGAGAGGGATTGAATTGCCGACACCGTCGAGCTTTGATTCTGATCTGGTGCTTCGGTCGCCATTGGAGCTGCAGAGCGAGATTAGGGGGCGTTTGGGAAGGATGAACATCTTCCTAACTAACTAAGTGTCTAAGAATTAAGAAAATAAAACAAAAGGCATTAGCATTAAGAAGGTATACATCTCAGCGCGTGGAGGTGGAGCTGGGCTTGGAGCTGCCGGCGGCGAGCTGGGCGAGTCGGCGACGGCGTGCTGGAGGCTAGACGGCGAGCTGGGCAGGGGGCGACTGGGCTTGGAAGTTTGGAACGGCGTGGAAAAGAGGGAGGAGAGGGGGGGGGGAGGCAAGGCAACTTAATCCCGAAATTTTCCCTAACCCTGTTAGTAGAACGGCGCCATTTACAGCTTTACTTTTACCACTTTTTTCAAAAACACTTATTTTTCATTGTTTTTTATAGAGACAAATAATGGTATTTTTTTCACCAAGAAAACAATTTAATGAACAAATTATAGACATAAATAATATTTTTTTTCTTTAACTTAAGATCCCTATCTTTCTGTAATAATTCCATATTAGTTAGGAAACAGATACTTTTATTAATAATTTCACATTAATATACTTTATATAAGTTTGAATACACCTCTACTTAACAAATCAATTTTTTAAGGCATGAATCTCCAAACCTATGTGTGTCCATTATACCTTCATTTATCAAATCTTATAAACTGAAGTCTGAAAATTAATTAAATATGAATACTACTGATCCAAAACTATTTTGCACAACGAAATGATTTTTGGTTGAATTATTTTATAAATCAAATATGATGGAGACGGGAAAACATGAAATCCAAAGACGATTCAGGAAACAAATATTGGTTTTTCGTTTATTTTGGCCTAAACATTTTTGTGTTCTTTCGAAAAAAAAAATCGATATATTTTTCAGAAACACAATTCATTTGTGTCTGTTTTTTTGGTAAACTGTAATTATGACTTCCTAATAATTCCCAAGGCAACTTGTGCCATGTTTGTTTGTCATAGAAAGGTAAAGTTTACGTCTAACCAGAAGGGAAGTGAGGACGCGATAGCATATATAATAGCAGAGGTATAGAAGTCCTAAGATTCACTGATACCGAATACATATATGGAAGAACTAAAGAAAGGAACAAGTGGTATTCACTGGGTACTTTGGCTCCTGTGCATTATAATACAGCAGCCTTCTAATTGCATCATAAGACCAAGCTCACGCAGAACCTAAATGTCACCGTTCAAGGTTTCTTACTCCCATCGATCTGGCACAAGATCATGAATTCCAGGTGTATCCCAAGAAGAGCTTAAATTATAATTACCTCTTCCAAACATTTCTGTGGGATGATTCACGTGCCGATCAAACATCCAATGGAATTGATTTCTAGAATTGGTTGGTAATGGCAATGGAGGCATCCAGTGGGATTGATTTATAGGATTGGTTGCTAATGGCAATGGAGGCATCCAATGGGATTGATTTTGAGGATTGGTTGCTAATGGCAATGGAGGCATCCCAAGGAATTGATTTCTAGGATTGGTTGCTAAGGGCAATAATGCACGCCCCGAAATCTGTTCCATATTGGAGAAGTGACCCTCTTGAGGATAGCTAAAATAAGTCGAAGTGGTATGGTAGAATTTGAACTTAAAGGTGCTGCACTCACCCAAAGGGAAGGCTTCATCACATCTCGAACTCCCTCTCTTGTTGTGATAGCCTGGATAGTCTTCCTTCTTGAAATCAAGACACTCGACCAAAGCCATAGAGTTATGTGAAGCAAGTTCCTGTATATTCCAGTAGCAGAATGGGGCAGTAGTTTTGTGGTTTACATGAATTTCACCATTTGCTCGAAGCATGCAACTTGCATTCCAGAAGAAGCCATACACAAGATCTCTGTGCATCCTGGTGGTACCAGATTATGGAGCAAAACATAGTATTTGATTTCAGCAATGAATTAAAAATAAAGCTCTTGAACATAAGTGCAGTTAAATAAGGGATAATATCAATTTTGTCCTTGTGGTTTACCATATTATCTTATTAGTCATTGGACTTTAAAATCAATCAAATTTGTCCTGGGGTTTAAAATCTTTCAAGCTGTTAGTCCCCACCACGACCCTTTAAATTTAATGGACTTTAAAGTCCAAGTACTAACTAGATAAAATGGTAAACAATAATGACGAATTTTGAATTTATCCCGTTAAATAACTCTTGTGCAGAAAAAATACTCCTATTTTGACATTAATCTGTGTTATGTACATTAACAAATGCCCTATGAGGAACAGTTCTGAATATAGTCTCCTACTTTGACATGATTCACAAGTATTTGCTACCTAAGGCCATGGTTTCGCATTGTTTCCAAAGCTCCATATTCCCATGCCGGTCCAAATGCCTATGGCAATGTTCTCTCAAAAACCAACCAACTTCAGAAAACAAAATGAAGCCTTTCAATTTTCTTATTCATGTAAAGATGACATGAGAATCTACTACTATTTCCTCGGCTTGTGGAAATGAGATTTATCCCCATTGCCATTAACAACCAATCCTAGAAATCATCTAATTTGTGGTATTACTTGTGCAACAACTACAACGCTGAATCTGGAATTTCATGAATATCTTTTTAAGAGATAAAGTCAGAATATATGTGCGTTGTCTTCCTCCCATGGAATCCTGCTTTCCGATCGAATTTCCGCATTGTCAAATCAAGTATAGTTGCATCGCTATGTGCCATGGTTCCCATCTTTCCAAAGTTTTGCAAATTGCCGGTCCAAACGCCTTATCAATACATCTTCACGCAGCTGGTCAATTTTCTTATTCATGTGATGACAATAGAAATACTACTACTATATTCCAGTCAGAATGGGGCTTGTGGAAACCATAGCATGCAACTTGCATTCCCCATTGATCTCTGTGCATAGGTACCATGGAGCCATTTCAGAGAAAGCTCTTGAACATAATAAATAAGGGATAAATATCAAATTTGTGGTATTATCTTAGTCATTGGACTACAACGACACTCTCTCCCAACACAGAATCTGCTCATGAAAAGATTATATTACATTTCAAAATAAGGATGAATATCACTTTATTAAGAGATAAAGTCAGTCTTACAATAGCTTACATTAATCATTTGAGCTAAGTTGTAATGTCTTCCCATCAGGAATCCTGCATGAGGAAAGTTGAAAACAATCCGATCGAATTTCCGCATTGTCAAATCAGTATGAAGTTTCATTCTAGTTGCATCGACCCCATGTAAAAGGGATGCTCCCATCTTTTCCAAATTTTGCAAATTCGATTTTGCTTCCTTGTACGTCTTGATCAATACATCTAATTCATCGCATTGACAATATAAGTTGGTCAAAACTCA
Organism: Morella rubra; assembly: GCA_003952965.2. Classification (NCBI taxonomy): domain Eukaryota; kingdom Viridiplantae; phylum Streptophyta; class Magnoliopsida; order Fagales; family Myricaceae; genus Morella; species Morella rubra. The sequence goes on from CM025852.1 coordinate 3,375,439, forward strand.
AAAACATAAAAAGCACAAGAAACATCCATTGTTAATATAGTGTTGAATCCGCCATAAAAGCCGTAGCATCCATATAAATGGATCACAGTATTTTCTCTATTTTCTTACTGGTTACTGCATGCCCTCAGGACATTAACGAGAGGAGTTGGGGTTTGAATTGAACCAAATATTCTACTGTAGTTAGATGCCGAGAGAAAAGCAAACAAAAAGAAATTTGACCACTAGCACTAAATTTTCATTAATGTCCGTCAATTTCTCAAACACCAACACTAAATTTTCTCCCAAATTAATCCAATACATAACCTAAATGACAAGTAGCATATCACCAAAACAGTATTTTTCTTTCTTAAGGAATCCCGAAAATCTCGTAGTGCAAAAAAGTTCTTTGAGAAGAATCCACTTCTACAGAATACAAACATAAGAAACCAAGACGGTAAAAGTCCCCTACTAAAAGACCAAGAAAAAAATTGCCATCTTTCAGCAAAACAACATGCATATACGTACATAATCCATACGTAGACAGGATACATACAACATGCACAACAACGAGAGAGAGAGCCATACCATAAGAGTCGAGAGAGGAAGCAAGGATATTGGAGGCAGAGCCAAAAGACCGTGCCAAACTCAAGGAGAAAGAAAAATCTCCCTCACCGACCAAAAGTATTTGATGATTGGACGAATAATGCTTCGCCCATTTCTCTTCTTTCTGCTTCTGCTTGAACTGCCACTTCCCTTTCTCTGCCGCATGATCGTGCGACATGAACGTTCTCCGTTTCACAGACGCACAGAAGGAGAGAGAGAGAGAGAGTCCAAAACTTGTACAGTAAGGTTCACCGTGAAAAAAGTAGTCTTTCAGACAGGAAAATAAAGAGTTGGTATGTTTATTACGAGTGTGCCACCTTCTGTCCGTTTCTGCCTTTCTGGGTTAACGTCCACTCACCTTGGGAATATTTCGGCAATGTATAGCGTAAAAGTTTCCAAGAGTGTTTTCTGGACTTTTTTTTGCTGAATACTCTTTTTTTTTTTTTTTTTTTCTAAGCTGCTGAATACTCACCTTGGGAATGTTTCGGCAGTGTATAGCGTAAAAGTTTCCAAGAGTGTGTTTTCTGGACTTTCGGGCCCATTTTTACGCAGCCTTATTATTTAAACTCTAAGCCCACCTGTACAAAGCCCACCTGTACATAGGGAGCGTTTGTTGGCTCAATTTTTTGGAGTTTAAAATTTCTACCACGCCAAACACATTTTATAAACCTCAATAAACTTTACACTTTAACACATACACTTCATATTTTTCATAAATCTCAATAAACTTTAACATTAAAAAATTTTCAAAAATTTTAAGAATATTCTTCAAAATTTCGATAAACAAACGCTCTCATAATCTAACAAGAACCAGGCCCGCAGCTAGCTAGTCCAAACCAGTATTTAACGGGGTCAAATGTGGCCTCATATACTATTAGGCCCAATGCCACTTCAAATGGTCACTTACTGGATAAATGCAGGTGGTTAACGGCCTACCTGTTGGCTGTTGTGTAAAAAGCAAATTGTCATCAATAGCCCGAGCACCGACACTTCCCTTCTCAGTTGTCAAAACGTGCCTTGAGATAATACAGCTTTACAAGAATCGAACAAAACAAATCACAAAAATTTATGAAGTGGACTTGGGGTGAATCTAGGACGGTGTAGATAAAGCGCAAGATGACATGTTTAATTTTTTAGGGCAGTGTAGATAAGCGAGTTCGCGTTAGCTCTTCAAAATTTGTTGTTACAGAACTCTAAGTCCAATCAGTACAACCCAAATGAGTTAGGTCGGTTCGAATCTGGTGTAAAGAAAAAAATTTATCAAATGAAAAGAAAATATATGCCATGCATTGGATGTGTACAATTTAGTAGGACATTCGGCTGGCATCTAGAGACACTTCTATTACGAATAAGGAAAAACAAAAAACAAAAACAAAAACAAAACAAAATGGAGACATTAAAAGGGTCGTCCTATGAGTAGAAGTGAACAACTGTTTGTCGATTTGAGTATGACAACTTTGTTCAGTGTCCAGCTGTTTACTCAAAAGAGGTTGGTTTTGCAACATTTTTATGCAAAATCAATTTTTGGAGGTGATCGCCCGTGATATCAACTAAATCGTATCGATACTGTCAATAAGGTAATTTAGTACGGGTTTAACGACCACCATTGTGGAATGTTCTCTTAGATTGCCAAAGGTCATTTATTTGGAGGTAATCCTCAATTGTTGACCGATTAACCTATCAATGTGAGTGCCCTTTGTTGTTCATATCCATCATTTCCTTTCTTCATCCATTGTATCGAATGCCAATATATAGCATACTATCTCAGGGTATGTTGCATACAATAGGTCAAAATGAACAAAATGAATAAAATGAAAATTTTGTCCAACAAAAAAAAAGCCCGTTAAAATAACATTAAACATAGATTTATTTTTTGCACAATTTAGAGATTGGGAGGCCACAAGCCCCTAGTCTCCCTTAGCATCATGTCTCTAGATGGATGGCTTGTTGGGACTTTCGGTATATTCATTGCTCTTTTTTATTATATTAAGTGACATTTACGTGTTAAAATTGTAGCCATTATAAATTTTTTGTCTAATAAAATAATCTATTTTTTTTTATCAAATATTTATTTCTACTATAATAAATATAAAAATTTATTTAAATTATCTCTTTATTTTTTCATTAATATTTATAAATTAAAAATTTGACCACCCCAACGCAAACAACATTAAGGGATAACAACAGATAAGTGTTTATTGAAAGGGTTTTGATTATGTGACATCTTTCAATAAATTCCACATCTTTTCGCCATATTGTAAGATTAGGGGTAAATTAGAAACAAATGGAATTGGACCCACAAAAAAAAAAAACACTCATTTTGCTAAAGGGCTTATCTCCTTTATACTGGCGTTACTTGTCAAATCCTATCACTATTTGGGGCATTGCTGATTGATTGCTGCATTCCGCTTCCCTGCATGTTTGGGTGAAAGACGAGCTCTGCCACGAGCAGCGACTGCCATTCAGTTTTCTTTTTTTTTTTTGTTAAACTACTGTCATAGTTTTCACGCGTGAACCAATCCCACGTCCCAGCCAGCTTCAGCTGAATAACCTCACTTATGGGCGCGTGAGACCACATCATCCACGAGCTGACTAGTGAGCCGCCCTTTATCGTTTGGTTTCTTGTTAATTTCGAATGCACACGACAGAAAGTACAAGGCGGGAAGGCCACTCCAAAATAATTGTGGGGCCGACAGCGAAATTAAACAAAAATTGCCGCCGGTTTTGGCAGTAGGGCTCTTTCTCAAAACGCTCTCTGCCTAGCCCTAAACTCCCGGATCCTACGGCGGAGGAGGGAGCTCCAGCTACTTCATCCTTCCTCTTCTTTTTTCTTTTATTCTTCCTCCCTCTTCCTTCTTCTCTCTCTTTCTCTCTGGTTCGGTCAGCACTGGATGTTGGTTGGTTGGTTTTGTAGTTGCTTTGCTTTTCTTTGCAGGTGGCTTTTCATTGGCATTCGGCAGTCTCCATTCCCTTCCTGTGGGCACGCGCATCATGGTTGCCTTCAGCAGGCCCCGATCTCTGCCACCCTGCTTCTCCGCTGCTCCATCGTCAGCGTGTGGTGACTCACGCGCCTCAAGCAGTGCGTGTGGATATCATGCGCTGACCACTCTGGGCGCGCGTCCGGCTTCCTCTGCCCTTAGCCTCCTTCTCCTCTTTCCCGGACTAGCCTCTGTGGCTTCTATCCTCCCTTTTTCACTATGGATCTCCTCCGACCGCCACCACCTCGCGTTGCCGCCGCCACTTCCAGTCCTGTTCTGGCCAGAGTCTCCATGGGCTTTACCGTGGCCTATGTTAAACTTTCGCCCGTTTGAGCTTGCCTCACTGTTTAAGGCTTGCTTAGTTTTATTTGTGTGTTTTTCTGCTATTTATATTTCTGTTGCTTCTTTCCCGCTATTAGGCATAATAGCTTGTTGTTGTTTGTGGCTTTTCTGTCCCTTGTGAGTTTTTGTATGGCCTTTAGGTCAGTTTGCTCATTGGCCCGCTGACTTTTCGGAGTGTCTGGCACGCTCTTTAGAGTTTTTCGAAGTTCTTAAACCTCCTTGATATTATTATTAATGATAGTTCCTATTAAGCCTTAAAAAAAACAAAAAACAAAAATTGCAGCCCCTCTTATCAAAAAAGAAGGAATCAGAAAAAGAAAAGCCTTTTTTTTCCATTCCAGTCCCACATTTCCCAACACGTTTCCTTCGGCTGAAACAAAAAATTGAAAAAACCAACAAACATAAATTAACCAGAAAATGAGAAAAGCGCCTCTCCTCTATTCATCGCTTCGGCCTCTAAAATCTCGGGCCTGAATTTCGGCCCCAACGAACGTAATTTCGCTTTTATTTCTCCAACGGATCGGTCCGAAACGCCAGCCGTTTCTGTGTCATCTATAAAAACATCCGATCTAAGAGCACTGCGATTTCTTTGGTTTGCGAAGATCTCTACCACATTTCATAATCCTATGAGTCCTCAGGTTCGTACCTCTAGCTACATTCCTTACGTACGCCTCTAGTTCCTTAAAAAATTGGGGTTTTGCGCGGATCTGATTTGTGAATATTGACAATGTGATATGAAAAAAGAACTCTGGCTTTTGTTATTTATTTATTTTATTAATTTTAAATGCTCTGTTTGGTTGCGGAGGTCAAAAGAAGAAAACTCAATTGCGAGTAAGTTATTTATGTATTTTTATTATTTTTATCTCACACGGATGGGAAATCCAACTCAGACAAGCAAAAGAGTTGTAGGGGTAAAGTTGGGTGGAGCTTCTTGTTGGAAGTGTTGGAGAAGAAAAGAATTTTTGTATGCCATGGTTTTAGCTCTTTTCTCTTCGCTCTCTTCGGGAAATGATGTTCATTAGACGAAACTTACAGACAAGCTCCGTCCTGGTTCAATAGAAATGGTGGGATTGCCTTTTGTCTTATATGCTTATAATTGAGATTATATACAACTTTTTGTGACTTTGTTTATTTGTTCTGTTTCCTCTTTTTCTTTTGGCTAAAATATAACGCGTGCTCTTGGGATATAACTTTTTCCTGGAACTGCCCCTAAGGTAAAGTTTGTTGTCCTGCCGTCCCTAAAGTTTATTACAATTCCCATCCATGTCCCTCCGTCCAGCTGCCATCCAAAAACTGATGGAATTTGATGACGTGTCAAACGCCCTCCACGTCACATCTTCTCAAAACTCAACACGTGTACACTATCGCCTAATGTGCATGCCACACTAGCAAAGTGCCTAAAATTACCAGAATACCCCTGTCATGTCATTTAGTAAAATTTCTTACCCGACTAAAGCACCCCTGCCCTTTTCGACGTCTACCATCTCTAGACTTTGGAAAAGACTGCAACGACAATATATCTTGTGCAAACACGAAATGAAACCCCAAATCTCTCCCCAAGTCATAGATCTGCCATTGCTGAGTTTGATTGCTCCTGAAGTGTGCAAAACACGAAACGAAACCCAAATAGCTCCCCAAGTTTAGAGTCACAGATGTGCCATTGCTGAGGAAGGGAAGTAAGTTGGTACTGCCTTTGCCTCACCAACATAGCAATTTCTCGCCAGATCTGCTATTGCCGCACCGACATAGCTCAAGTTTTGCCGAAAGGTAATTGTTTCCTTTCATGTTGACTGAGCTTTGTGTGCTTTTTCGTTTTTTTAGTTTGTTGTTGGTGGGTTTATATAGACTGTTTGAAGCCATAAAGTAGCCATTGGTTTAATTTGTGGCCCACCTAACTTATGTATTGAATTTTTTCTTTTGTTAAATTTAATATTGTCTACTTAAATTTGTCCCCCCCTTTAGTTGAATTGATTATTGTCGTTTACCCCAAAATTTTTATGAAGTGGTCCCTTATAGAGTACGATGCTGACTTTGTATGGATATGTCCCTCATATTTTTATCAAGTGGTCCCTCTTAGAATCCGATGTTGACTTTGTATGGATATGTCCTTCATATTTTTTATGAAGTGGTCCTTCAAAAGTTATTGTCATTTGCCCCTTTTATGAAGCTAGCATGCTGCCTTTTCATGACTCCTCTACCTATGTATCTTCCTCTGGCTCCTAAACTATTTGAAAATTTCTTTGGGTTGAAGACCCCAAAACCAGCTTCTGTACTCTACCTCTAATGCATTGTTGAGTCAGCTTTCAAGTCTTTGTGGCATTGTTGTTTTTATTTTGTTGACTTGATGTCTGATATATTATGAGTCAATTTTGCAAGTACGAGAACCTTGTTGAGAAAGGTCTTCCATATTGAGGGAGACTCATAACATGCTGACCACTATAAGTCTAAAAATGTTACCATCAGCCATAATGCATTTAAAAAGGAAATATCTCTAAACCTTCACACTTTCCATTATTTATATCTATGAAAATGTGTCACCATCAGTAAGTAGAAGGTTCTAATGGTGTCTTCATATCTAGGGCAAGATGAATTCCATTTAGTTTGCTTAAAAAAATCTGCAGCATGTTGCATGAACAATTATTTCAGTCCTATCTGCAATGACCCCTATTTTGTGCCGAAATATTCTTGGTCCTAATTGAAATTTATTTAAAGCCTCAATAAATGTGCTAAAATATAGATCTACCTATATTACTATATGCTATTGAATTTTTTTCTTTTTTACACATTGCATGTAATTGAAGGGTTCAATATTTTCTTTAATATTTACGTTCATTTGCAGATGGTAAAAATTATTATGTATCACGGTGAGATGCTGGACTTTCAGAATGGGAAGTACATTGGAGGGGTGGTCAACGAATTAGGTGACCTTGACCTTGATTACATATCAGTGACCCATTTGTGGACTTTTCTGAGGACAACCATGAATTACGCAGATGCTGTGGAGTTGTGGTGTAAGTTAGAAAGAGATGACCCTCAACCAATATTTAGTCCTCTTAAATGTGATGCTGATGTGTTGACAATCACAGTGAGAATACTGCTTGAAGGTCGAGACACACTGACAATTTATGTTCAGCATGCTACTACTGAACCGGTGTTAGTGCCCGAGGAAGATGTAGTGTTGCCTGAAGAAGATGTAGTATTGGTCGAGGAAGATGTAGTGTTGCCCGAGGACAATGTAGTGTTGCCCGATGAAGATGTAGTTTTGTCTGATGTTGGGATTGGTGAGGGAGATAGCAATGTTGAGGACATTGCAAGGGAAGGCGAGGGTGCTGATTCCGAAGATGAGATGGGCAATGTACTCGGGGGGGAGTTTGAGGAAGCAGATGTTAGTGACTTTTCTGAATCTGATGAAGAGCTTGAGCTATATACTTATGCTGTTGACAATGGAGAAGATGCAAGGCAGGCTTCGATGGACTGGTTTGGGCGAGGATCAAATGCCAATGTTGATACAACTGAGCCTAAGATTGTTGGGGTTTCCAATGATGATGTTATGGAGAGTACTAGTGAGGATAATGACTCCGATGATGGACATCGTCAAATGAAGGTTAGGGAGTTTGAAGAAGAGGATTTGAATGGAGTGGTTCACTTAGAAAAGGGAATGAAGTTTAGGGACTTGTCGTTATTTAAAAAGGCACTTAAGTTGTACTGCATCCAAAATAATTTTGATTATCGTTGCAAAAAAAGTGATAAGCTGAGGGTCACAGCAGTATGTGCGCAACATTGTGGTTGGCGAATCCACGCCTCATTTATGTATAAAAAAGAAGCGTTCCAGATTAAAACTTTTAACTCCACTCACTCTTGTGGAACGCACCACAAGAACAACAAATTGGATGCCAATTTTACAGCTGCGCGGTATGTGGAAAATGTGAGGGATGACCCAAATATGCCACCCTCGGCATTGGGTGGTAATATTCGTAGACACTACAAAGTCCAAGTTTCTAAGAATCACATGTACGGGGCAAAAAAGAAGGCACTTAAGCTGGTTCATGGGAGGCATGCGGACTAGTACAAGTATGTATATGACTATGCTATGGCTGTGTATGAGTGGAATCCTAGCTCATGGGTGAAGATCGAAAGGAATGGACATTTGTTCCAGCGCATGTATGTCAGAATTGAGGCCCCTAAACGTGGATTCGTGGCTGGTGTTAGGCCACTAATTTGCCTTGACGGTTGTCACCTCAAAGGTCCATTTGGAGGTCAATTACTCTGTGCAGTGGGGAAAGATGCAAATGATGACATGTGCCTACTTGCATACGCGGTCATTAAGATCGAATGTAGATCTTTTTGGACATGGTTCATCGAGATACTCATGGCGGACATTATAAGTGAAGATCAGTGCCCATGGACCTGGATGTCAAACAGGCAAAAGGTACGCGCAATTGAGTTCATTCTTGCACACCAACTATTTGAATTTTGGTGTTATAAATGAAAACACAGATCTGATGTATACGAAGTTTACTAATGTTGTGATGTGTTTTGTAGGGTCTTCGAGAGGCACTTGAATCATTAGTGTCAAACGATGAGCAAAGACATTGTGTGAGGCATTTGCTCGCCAATTTAAAGAGCAATAAGTGGAGAGAGAAAGCTGTAAAAGACTTGCTATGGAGGGCTGCATGCGCGTGTACAAGGTCAGGCTTTGAAAGAGCTATGGAAGAGTTGCAAAGGGTGAATGTCAATGCCTAGAAGTATCTTTTAGATGTTGATCCTAAAGGATGGTCTCGTCATGCGTTTAGGACGACAGCAAAAAGTAATTGTCTATTTAGTAACATCGCTGAAACATTCAATTCTTGGATCAAAGAATCACGGGACAAGCCAATCTTGATGATGATGGAGACGATCAGACGTCAGATCATGAATCGGTTTAAGCACAAACAGGCCATGCTAAATTCTGCTACTTGGGATATATGTCCTTGTATTCGGAGGAAGCTTGAGAAGAACAAGCATGTTGCTAGAAATTGTTTGTGTATGTGGACGGATGGGACCAGATTCGAAGTTGATACAGCTGACGGGGATCTTAAGCTGGTTAACATTGGTGAGCGGGAATGCAGTTGTGGTCGATGGTAGCTGAACGGCATCCCATGTACACATGCATGTGCTGCGATTTATTCTACTAAGTTGATCCTAGAGGGTTACGTTGATGGTTGTTATCGCAAAGCGGCCTACACAGCATCTTACCTGCTGATGGTACACGTAATGCCTAGATTGGGAGAGTGGCCCCATGCCGTTGTTAATCCTATAGGACCTCCTGTTATTCGGTCTATGCCTGGCCGTCCAAGGAAAGCAAGGGTCCGAGCAGATGATGAGCCACAACATCTGTATAATGTAAGTTAGAGAGGCTTACCAGTTCATTGTGGGACATGTGGTGTTATTGGGCATAATGCAAGGAAATGCAATTACCCACCAAATCCCAATCGCAGAATATACCCTAAGAAACCATAAAAAAAAAAGGTACAAATCAGGTAATATTTGAGTTTTTGAGGTTTATTAACATGTATTTTGAGCCCTCTTGATATTACTAAATTAAGATTTGGGTTAAGGGTGAGGCTGAACCGTCAAATAGAGCATCGCAGCCTACTAGCAAGACTGCAACACAAAGTGGAGAACCAACCGAGGTACGCTATTTTTAATCACAAGTCATATACATGTTAGTAAATCATTAATAAATATATGAATTTTGATGTTGTTGGATCTATTATAAATGATTGTATTAATTTTACAAAATATAAGGCCATGGGTCACAACCACCACAACCATCACATGACTTAGAACCACAACAGCCTCGCAGATCTCCTCCAAGAAGACCGCGATTGAGGTAATGAAAAAGTTAGCAAAATATATATGACATTCATGTTTATCTAATTTATTGATTTTATTAATATGGAAAATATAGGGCCAAGGGTCACAACCATCACAGCCATCACATGGCTCAGAACCACAACAGTCTTGTAGATCTCCTCGCAAGAAGACCGCGATTGAGGTAATGAAAAAGTTAGCAAAATATATATGACATTGATATTTATCTACTTTATTGATTTTATTAATATAGAAAATATAGGGCCAAGGGTCACAACCATCACAGCAATTACATGGCTCAGAACCACCACAACCATCACATACTGCGAAGAAGATTACAAGAAAGAGGAAAGACAAGGCTGATGTAAGTAATGTATACCATATATCAAAAAATTATCTCAGTTGATTGCTTAAAAAAATATTTTTAATTCAGTTAGTAAAATGCAGGTGCAGACCAGTATTCACGGTGGGTCGCAGCCCATGCATCTGAGGCGCTCACCCCGCAATCTGCCAGTAGTTCGGGCCAGCCAGTAATTAGGAAGATTGCAGATTTTGGCTTTTGTGTTAGTGGCCCTTTTGTTGTTTTTTGGATTAGCTGTTGGATATATTTTGAGATGGTGAAATATTGTAAAGACATGGTTCATGTTGACAGTGCCTATTTTGTAAAATGGTTCATGTTAAGAAGACTATTAAATGTCAGTTCTTTCTTTCCCAAAGAGATTCGCGACCGCCACTATAGGTCCGTCGCGACCGCCGCTATAGGTCCGTCGCAATAGGCTATAGCGGCAGTTTTCGCGACCGCTAGTGAAGAGTCGGGTATTAGCGGTGTTTGTGACCGCCGCTACAGACCCGAAATGTTGTGGCAGCGTTTCTTGAAACGCCACTACAGGTCGCTTGTGGTCTGCGTTAAAAATCTATAGCAGCAGTTTTGTGACCACTGCTACAGACCTGAAAATGTTGTGGCAGTGTTTCTTCAAACGCCACTACGAGTTGATTGTGATTTGCGTTAAAAATCTATAGCAGCGGTTTTTGTGACCGTCGCTAAAGGTCTTTTCCAACGATTTTTTTTTTAAAAAAATTATTATTTTTTTCTAGCGTTTTAAACAGCACTATATCAGTTTTATAAAACAGTGCAATAAATACATATAGAAACCTGCATTTTTTTCTATATTTTCCTATAATCCGAATTTAATAGATTTTGATTAATTGATGCAAAATAGAAAAGTATAATCAAACAAAATATATTTCATCATTGACTAAATAACCACGTCTTACAAATTTTGCATCAAACAAGTAATAAGTAATAACAACACAAATAAGTAATGACAGTTTCTCAGAAGTCTAAAAACTAATAAGTAATGACATTTAACAACAAATAACTATAATTTTAATTTTTAGTAGGTTTAGCACCTGCATCAGCACCATCTGCTCCAGCACTATCTACACCATCTGCACTACCACCAACACATTATCCTCACTATCGACATTGTCTGCATTGCAAATTGAAAAATTAACAAACAGTAATGACATGAACAAAGAAAAAATAAATAAATACAAATACAAGAGCTTAGTACACACTTAAAATCAAATTAATGGCAGTCTTTATTTATGTTATTATCTCACCATGAAACGTTTTCCGGCTTGCATGAGATGAGATTGGAAATGTTGGTGGAACTTGGTCGAGATTGGGATTTGTAACATTTTGGTTTTGAAGTTGGTTCTACAAAAGTTAAACAAACAATTAACTAGGAAAATACATAAATAAAATCAATAGTGATTATGTGAGGGTAAGTAACTAAAATTTTTACCCAGGCTTCAGCCATCATTTTGATTGTAGATTGAAGCGATGAAATTGTAGACTACATCATCTTCATTTGATTTTGCATCTCTATCATTTCTGAGTTATTAGAAGATTCAGGCTGAGTGGATATTATGTTGGGGTTGGTAGGATGAGATGAAGGAGTTGATCCTAGTCCAACGCCGCGAAGGCGACCAAGTCGTTCTGGACCAATAACTTATGCATATTGGTCAGATGGTGACCAACTGATGTTGCCACCCATTCTGGATTGGTTCAAAGTTTGTGAACTTGCTGGATCATTCAGTTCAATCTCCTCCATTCGCCTCTGAAAGAATAGAACATACAGTTAAATTATGAATTAAAATTAAAATAATTCAAATCAAAATTGATGTAATAGTGACATACTATTTTCTCTGCTACATCCGGATTCATTGGAGATCCGTCAAAACGTGAATGGACAGCTTTATATAACTCTGCTCGATCAATTGGAACTTGTTTCTCTTTTTCCTGCATCACAAACACAAATCGTGATGAAATTGTAAATTACTTATAAGAATCCTAATAATAAATACTATACCATTAAACAAACTAATAAGTACTACGTACCAACTCGTGAGCATAACGTGCAAAGCTCTTAGATCCTGCAGTGTGGACCGACGTATGGAGTGATCTACTTTGTTTCCCTTCACTTCGATGCTACATTAACACCAAGACATTAGAAATTAATAATAAGCTATATTCATGAAATCCATAATACAAAGAAATAATGTCATACCCGTCCTGCATCAGAATACCAAAAATCGACTAAGTTGCAAAATTGCTCCAAATTAACGTCTGTTGGAGCTTTATTTTTGACATGTTGAGGCGTAAAGGCCTCATTGAAAAATTTATGCTTCAAACTACATTTGTAGTTCTCCATTTTTCTCCCAAATCTTTGATGAACCAACACTTCACTGTATCCCCCAATGGAGGCTCGGGGATTGTAAAGCGCCTCTGCAAAATATACCCCAAGAGTTAGGTAGTCAAGTATTAAACTTATATAATTGAATTTCAAGTACTATGAATAAAATTAGGTATACCGTCATAATACTCCAACAATCCTCCTTTATTGCCGTAGGGACTCTACGCCAATCCACGCATCTAGGGAGATTTGATTAGGAACACGGGCGACGCAACCTGTGAATTTGTTAAAAAGGCCTCCTTCATCACCTAGAGGCTGCCCATTGTCATTAAAATGCGTTGGAATCCATTCACCCTCTTTTAGATTCCACACGTCAATCATGCGCGTCTCACCACGCGCTTTACGAACTTGAGTATCATCTGCACATGTAAAATGTGAAATTAAATTCACTAACAAATAACTAAAATTATCACTATTTTGGATATTAACAAACCAAGTGTTTCGTCATCGTTCGAAGGTTCATCATTTTCGAACGATGGTACGGTAGGTTGTAGTGATGATGGTGTAGGTTGTTGTGATGATGGTGTAGCTTGCTGTGATGATAGTGTAGCTTGTTGTGATGACAGCGTAGCTTGCTGTGATGAAGAGGATATAGTCCTGAACCTCTTCCTCGTCATTGTACCTGCACAAGAAACTGTAGTAATTGATATTCGAGAATCAATTAACCATAACAATATCCTAGTAATTTCCCTAAAGTAATATCCATGCACGACATATGCTTAAACAAAACAACATCAATAAAACTAAGTTCCAACCAGATTATAATGCATGTCTAAAAGAAATGAATTAAACAGAGAGATAATTGACATACCGTATGAAAGTCCTGAGATATATCTAGTGTTGTTCCTTCCACCTCATTTCTAAACCACGTCAATATCATCTTGTACATTCTCAGGGACTTACTCAATGTTGAAATTATAAGGCTCATTTTCACAATAGTCATCCATCTCATCATCAAACATCTCACCATTATAGTATCAAACACATCTCTTGGTTTGGTCTTGACAACTACTTCCCAATTTGGATGTCTTTCATCAGATACGTAGTATACTTGAGATGCTTGTGATGCCAAGATGATTGGATCATCGCTTAATCGCTCTCCAGTATGCACTAAACGCGATGAATTAACAAGTTCGAATCCAAACAAACTTCCACCTTCTCATTCTCATTCCAGAACAACATACAACCATTTGGACAGACAGGGATCTTTTCATATCCAAGGCCTAACTCTTTCATATACTTTTTAGCTTCATATGTGTCCTTTGGCAATTTAGCACCCGCAGGAAGCATATCACCTAATGTTTGGAGTAACCACGTAAAGGAGGTATTACTCCACCCTCCCATACACTTCAAATGATATAATTGTACAACAGCAGTTAACTTACTAAATTTTATGCACCCTTCATACAAAGGATCGTCTGCATCTTTAAGCATTTCATAAAATTTTGAAGCCGTATCATTAGGATACTCTCTTTCTTCTCGTCATCATGAACTTCTCTTTCCGGTTCTAATGAAAATACCTCGTGTAATAGTTCATGCATCCCAGTTGATGTTTCACACATTTGACTATCTTGAACAAAAATAGAGGGACTACTAGATGCTGTCCTATCTCACGTTTCACCATGCGCAAACCAATGATTGTAACTCGTAGACATCCCATATTGGACCAAATGATCATATACCGTACGTATGTTATACCTCTTGTAATTGACGCACTTTACACAAGGGCAACAAATTCTCCCATCACTACCCATACTCTTAGATGCAAAACTTAGAAACTCATTGACTCCCAACACATATTCTCTTGTCCCGCATTTCTTGTTCATCCAACTCTTGTCCATGAGCGCTAATAACAACTATATGAAATGCAAAAAAAAAAAAAAAATGCTATGTATCATTTTAATGTTCATCACATGTTATCAAGATTTTGATATCAACTAACATAAATCAACAAACAAACATTAACAATAAAACTATCCATTAAATAATCACAAACCTTGTCCTCCAATCTCTAACAAAAATCATAGAATCAACAACAGATAATAGTTACCCCTCCAATCTCCAATAACTCCACAGAACCAACAACAAGTAATAGTTAGCCCTGCCCTCCGCCTTCCAACAAAAGCCACAAACTCCAATCTCCAACAAAAACCAACAAACAATAATAATAGTAATTGATATTCGAGAATCAAAATACCACTGACCTGTTCCAGAGCAATTCCTTATCAGCAACTCACCTATCAACCCTCAATTAGGAACAACAACCAAATCTGAAAATGTATTCGAATAAGTTTCTAAGCTTCGAAAAAAGAACACAAATATATCATATGCAGTTAACTGTAAGAGGAATGAAGCTATGGTGAGGCAGAAAACCATAAAATCAATGGAAGTGAGGAGAAAGTACTAAAACAGGCGCAGAAACAGAAGCACAGATACCATAAAATGAATGGTGGAGTCTCTCTGTGGTGGCTCCTCTATATATAGTACAAGGATACAAGCCAGAAGAGTGAATTGACTTTATTCACCGCAACTTGATCTCATACTAATCAAACTTATACAGGAATAAGATTCAGTGTTTAGATGGTAATCAGTTTCATACATGAAGATTGATAGAGATGGGGTGTTATAGTCTGAGTAAAAATTTGAGGAAGTAACTATAATTTATCTCCCTTATTCAGATATGTAGATGGATGTTATAGATTCACCCACTGCTTTATAAAACGAAGTTACAATTAAAAGTGGGGATCAGATATTTCAGACATCTCTAGATGGAGTTTAAAAGGTAAAGGAAAGAAGAACATCCAGTAACAAAAATTCTCAATTTGTTCCGGTCTTGTTAATATGATAAACCTTCGATTGCTCTGTTCCTTTGTATCATACTGCAAGTATCCTAGATAATAGCATGAATTTTCCATTCGACAGTGCTAGAGACCCTTTCCCATAAAACCAAACTTCAAAGATTAGCAGCAAATAACCGAGTCAATGGCGTCTGACCATGAAGGGAGAAAGGAATTCTCCACAATAATCATTATAACAGACCCCTGACTATGGACGAATTCTCTAAAATTTTCAGAAAGTTGTCCACATATACGTCACTTTATTCAATTATCATCAAGAAGTTCTCCAATGCACGTAACTTTAATCACCTGAGCCTTCATGAGGGAACTAAACACTTTTAACCTTTCTGCTCACTGAGCACTTGATTTTGCTCACTAAACACTTTTAACCTTTACTCCCATAGCCTTCATGAGGGAACTAATGTTGAACCAGAGCAAGTCAATGGCATTGTACAATAACAGTTGAAGTGCGGATCATCAATAGGAACAGAAACATTAAGCTGGAGTTTATCCCCTATGATGATTCCATCGTAATGGCTCTGCTAATAGGACACTCCAACAGCAGATACAGTAGTTTGTTTGTGTCATCTATCCATATAAAGCACATCCTACAACAAGATCATCTTCTATGTAATGAATTAACTAAAATCTTAATATTTTGTTCAACAATTCCTTTTATGGTGAATTAACTGAAATATCATTCAAGGGTATGAGTTATTGCCGTACGCAATTAAGTCTTAATGATATATGTAAGACGAGTCATTCACAGACAGCATATTCATCACGGAGATTACAATCTGACAGGAAAAATTATAATATCTGAAAAGCTAATTCAAGTACCAGTTTTGAGATTGTGGTTGCTCAGACGCACGCACGGTTCAACAAAACGTAGTTCAGAACAAAATGTCCTCAATGTCGTACAGAACATTACCATAGTATCATGACGGAGATTACAATCTGACCGCAAAAGATAAAATATTAGAAAAGCTTCCAGCTTATGTCCACTTACCTTCCCTTGCGGCACCCAAAGTCCCTTAGGATCAATTGATTTCCCAGAGGTGGGGCCAAACCTTTGAAGGGATTGCTCTGCGGAACAAGGGCAAGGGCGAGAGGAGAGGAAGACGAACGAGTTACTGGGCTCCGCGTAGTTATTGTGGTTTTACCGCCTTTCTTATGTTTGCGCATACAATAAGAAAGGGGGAAAGGAGCTGGGGCTGTCCGGGAGATAGATCGTGAAAGGGGGAAAGGGGCTGGGGCAGGGTGCGTAAGAGACAAACGGGGATCGAAGGGAGAAGTGCTGTTCGAGAAAGGGGGAACTGGCCAGGGCTGTTTTCAGAAGGGAAAGGGCGTTGAGATCAGAATGTCACCGTTTTGGGAGAAAGGGGGGGAGTTCACCGCAACAGTTTAATTCAAAGCTTTTTTTTTTTTTTTTTTTCTAATTTATAGTTTTTCTAATTTTTTAATAATAAGTTATATTTTGTAGTTATGTGTTTTTAATAATTTAAAATTAGTTCTAAATTGTAATAGTAATTATAAATCTTTATACTTAGTATTAAATACATAGCAATGTATATTCTTTACACTCTTTTTTATAATTAGTATAATAATCTTAATTAAAATAGGTTGGGAGTAATAATATATAATACTTATAATTTAAAAGTATATGCTGATTATATAATTGATATGTGCTAATTAACCTAAGTACTTTATATATATGTACCTACTTAATGACTAAATCATAACCTCTAAGACTATATATATAACAACTTCAATTTTCACAACATTCTTTATAATTTCAATTTTATTAAATAGGTCCTTAAAATAAATTTTTTCAAATACATGACAAAAATAAAATTATATATTTAAAGGAATATAATAATATATAAAATAATTATTAACATTAAATAAATTATAATTAATAAATAAAAATATAATTTTCAATTAGACATATAGCATCGTTTTTTTCAAAAATGCTGCTAAAGTTGAGAGCTACAGCGGCGGTCACTGTGACCAGTAAGAATTGGCCCTTTATGCTAAGAATTGGCCCTTTATCCCCCATAGTCTATTGGACTTGATGTATGAAACTTGACTTCGGGGATTGTAAGGTCCACTGGATAGTTAACATCGTCATGACTTCAGGAAAGATTTACTTTTTTGTTCTTAATGCACACTTGGGCAGTGTTTATAGGTGTTATGGTTAGGGGAGCTTGCTATACAGTCCCATGAACACCGTAGATATTTTGAATTTCGTAATTGAGGAAGAAATCACAATCCCCAAAAATGTACTATTATAAAACAAATCCACCAAATGTATCTCAAAGGATACAGACTAACAATAAGTCAACTTTGGATACCCAAGTATTTTGATTTTTTACAAACCTAATCTAAGACCAACCCTTCAATGTGTCCATAGCAAATCAAACGGTGGGAAATGTGAAAGGATCCCAAGTGAAGACCATGGCCTACATGGCCACGACAAGGAGGATAAGTTGAGAGATACGGCCCCAGTGACACCCATGGGCGCCCCTGACATGCCCACAGCACACACGGCAGAAGCACATGACACACCCATAGCGCGCGCGGCCGAAGCACCACAGCCATACCATGGCATAAGCGTGCGCGCGCGCAAGCGAGGCGCACCAGCACCCTTGACAACCATGACAGCCCAGCAATGCCCATGCTTGGCAGACTAGCCAGCCAGCTACAGACATGCCATGGCAAGCCCATGACCAGCACTAAGACTTGCCTTGACATAGTGCCACAGCAAGACTTTTGCCACCAGCCAAGCCAACCAGTAGCAGATGATCAAGAGTGGCTACCCACAGCAGCCACCTCCGGCGACGGAGCACCACCACTCTTAGCGGTGACTGAGCGGGATGTAACGAGCATGGCCTGGGGAGTCGGAGGAGCATCACCACCCATGGAGGAGAATGGCGGCGGCGCCATCGTGTAGGGCGGCGGACGGCGGACGGTTCGGGAGGATCGATTGTGGTGTTGGAGCGGATCGCGCGGAGGAGTTGGTGATTGTTTTGGAGTCCTTGACTGGGGACCCTAACAAATTGGTGCTTTCATTGAGAGGAGTTGCTTGAAGATCTCTACGCTTCAAGCGAGGTAATCACGAGCAAACCTTATTTTGATTCTCTTCGTTGAGATTGTTATAGTTAGAAGTTGTTTGTTCTTGTTGGAGTTATTATTTGAGGTGGGGGTTCGATCTTTATTTTGGAGAGAACCCAAGGTTGGAACTAGTTTGTTTTTATTTCGTTCTTAGTAGAAGAGGGGTTCGATCTTCTTTTGGAGAGAACCCAAGGTCGGAAGTTGTCCGTGCAAAGTTCTTCGTGGGAGGGGGTTCGATCTTCATTTTGGAGAGAACCCAAGGTTGGACTTGTTGTTGTAGCCCATATTCCAATGGAGGCCGGATCAAGTACTTTTCCATCCAACCGAGACCGCTTTGAAGCTTTGGAGTCATCCACTCTTTGGATGAAGGAGAAGATGGCGAGACTACCACCAACATGACTCACATGCAAGGAGCCATCACTTCCGTCACTAATGCTACGAAGGAGAACATGAAGGCGGTGGAAGGCATGAGACAAGACTTGCAAGCAATATTGGCAAGACTTGGAGGAGGATCGAATGGGGCCAACCGCGTACAACCCCCAAGGGTGGAAGAGGAGCAACTCGTTGATGGGAGGGAAACTCACATTTCTGAGTCCACAAGGGGAGAGCCTAGACCAAGGCAACCTCTTAGATTGGCGGACGTGTGGAGAATGAGCACGAGGTAGTGGAGAGATGGCTGCGAGAGGAGGAGTCTGACCGTGATGTTGATGACCATGCAAGGACGGAGGAAAGACTCGGTGGGAGTCGGTATGGGGAGGAAATGCCCTATGGCCGGACCATGAAGATGCTAGAAGACATGAGAGACCGAAAGAGACCACCACTATTATGATGAAGATGAAGGAAATCGGTTTAACCACCGAGGACCTAGAAGGCCACATTACCGTAGAGGTGACTATGAAGATGATGATGGAAATCGGTTTAACAACCGAGGACCAAGGAGACCAAAAATTGACTTCCCTAAGTTCAATGGTGGTGACCCTCATGAGTGGCTCGATAAGGCGGACCACTATTTTCATGTCTATGAAGTACCAAGGACGGAGAGAGTAGCCACAGCATGTTTCTTCCTTGATGGGAAGGCAAGCAAATGGTGGAGATGGATTCGGGCCCAATATGAGAAAGAAGGAAGAAGGCTCGGGTGGACGGCATTCGAGAGGAGCTGCTTATGCAATTTGGGCCTTCGCCCATTATCAACCATCATGGCCAACTAGCTAAGCTCAAGCAAGAAGGCAAGGTGCATGCATATGTGGAGGAATTTCGACAACTCCAAACCTTGGTGAGGGGTTGGTCCGAAGAAGCACTCATGGCACTTTCGTGGATGGCTTAAAGCCATGGATTGCCAAGGAGCTCAAGTTGAAGCAGCCCACTAGGCTGCAAGAAGCAATGAGGATGGCTGAAATCCTTGAAGAAAGTCATCACTTCGAGAAAAGACATGTCAAGGACCAAGTGGCTAACAAGGTTTCTAAACCCTTGTATTCCACGGGGTCTTGGAAAGGAAAGGAGGTGACTACGGGAGATTCAAGGAGCAAAGGGAAGGAAGTCAAGAAGCTTAGTCGTGAGGAGCTTGATGAGTACATAAAGAAGGGCTTATGCTTCAAATGTGGTGAAAAGTGGAGCCGCGATCACCAATGCAAGAAAGCCAAGGTCATGTGTATGATCGGGATAGAGGAGGAGCATGTGGGGGAGACAAGTGAGGAAGAGCACGGGCATGAGGAGTCCTCTAGCGATGAGGAAAGTGAGGAAGCCGAGTTGAGCCTCAATGCCATGTCCGGCGTGCAAAAGCCCTCAACCATGCGACTTATGGCTTGGGTTGGTAAGCATGAAGTGACATTATTGGTGGATAGTGGGTCTACCCACAACTTCATCAATTCCCGCATCCTTTCTAAAGTGGGATTGCATGGGGAAGAAGTAGAGCCATTCGATGTGAAGGTGGCAAACGGGAAAAGCTAAGATGCGAGATGGTAGTGCGAACCGTGAAGATGAATGTCCAAGGCGTCCGTATAGCGGCTGATCTTCATGTACTCTCATTGGTGGGGCTAGATGTTGTCTTGGGCAATGCATGGCTAAGAGGCATTGGCAAAGTCGTCACCGACTATGAGAAGATGACTATGGAGTTCAAGCTTGGAGGGAAGAAGAGGACGTGGACAGCTCTAGCATCAAAAGAGCCAAGGCCTTGCGAGGCCAATATGTTTGAGAACTATGCAAGGGTGGGGCTCATTGCTTCGCCATAGTGATGGGCCAAAACCGAGGAGATGAAGGGCAAGAAGAGAAGCATAGTATGGAAATGAGGAGCTGCCCCAAGGTGTGAAGATGGTTTTAGAAAGACACAAGGAAGTATTGGAGGTACCTACTTCATTGCCACCAAGTAGGGAATTTGATCATCGCATTGTGCTGAAAGATGCGAGTAAGCCGGTGAATGTGCCACCATACCGGTATGCTCACTTTCAAAAGGGTGAGATCGAAAGACAAGTGGAGGAGATGTTGGCTAGTGGCTTGATTCGACCAAGCACTAGTCCCTTTTCATCACCGGTGTTGCTTGTGAGGAAGAAGGATGGAAGTTGGCGTTTTTGCACCGACTACCGAGCATTGAATGAAGCAACGGTGAGGGATAGATTTCCCATACCAACGGTGGACGAGATGCTTGATGAGTTGCATGGGGCTCATGTGTTCACCAAGCTGGATTTAAGGGCCGGATACCATCAAATCCGGATGAAAGAGGAAGATACCCACAAGACGGCATTTAGGACTCATTCCGGCCACTATGAGTACCTAGTGATGCCTTTTGGGCTGTGCAATGCCCCCTCAACTTTCCAAGCGGCTATGAATGCCATATTCAAGCCATTCTTGAGAAAGTTTGTACTAGTATTCTTCGATGACATCTTGGTGTACCAAGGTCATGTGTATGATCGGGATAGAGGAGGAGCATGTGGGGGAGACAAGTGAGGAAGAGCACAGGCATGAGGAGCGATGAGGCGAAGTGAGTGTTGAGCCTCAATGAGCCGGCATGGGCAGGCAGGTTGGGTTACAGGTGACATTAAGGATAGGGGGCAACTCTCAATTCTGCATGCCTAAGGTGGGATTGCATGGGGAAGAAGTAGAGTCATTCTATGTGAAGGTGGCAAACGGTGAAAAGCTAAGGTGCGAGATGGTAGTGCGAACCGTGAAGATGAATGTCCAAGGCGTCCATATAGCGGTTGATCTTCATGTACTCTCATTGGTGGGGTCTAGGCAATGCTTGGGGCATGCCTTAGAATCTTGTAGATTTGATTTAGATTTGATTTGATTGGGTTGGTAGGATTTTGTAAGCTCCTGAGGATGCCTATATAAGCAACCCTCAGGAGCATTAGTAATCATCCATTCATAGAGTTGAGTTGTAAGTTTAGAGAGCTTGAGAGAGTTGGCCAGGCATAGGCACGTTTATGCCAATAGACTTGGGGGCTAATAACCTCTTAAGTTGGGCGTTCTTGGGCTAATAACCCTAGTACGAGTGTTCTTGTGTTCTTGTGGCTCGAAGGACTAATAATCCTAAGACCACGTTCTTCGTAATAACAGTGAGGAATTATCCATTTCTTGTGTGTTAGATCCTATTTACCACGCTCGTGTGTTATTGGAAACGGTTCGGGAGGATCGATTGTGGTGTTGGAGCGGATCGCGCGGAGGAGTTGGTGATTGTTTTGGAGTCCTTGACCGGGGACCTAACAAATTGGTGCTTTCATTGAGAGGAGTTGCTTGAAGATCTCTACGCTTCAAGCGAGGTAATCACGAGCAAACTTTACTTTGATTCTCTTTGTTGAGATTGTTGTAGTTAAAAGTTGTTTATTATTGCTGGAATTATTATTGGAGGAGGGGTTCGATCTTCATTTTGGAGAGAACCCAAGGTTGGAACTAGTTTGTTCTTATTTCGTTCTTGGTGGAGGAGGGGTTCGATCTTCTTTTGGAGAGAACCCAAGGTCGGAAGTTGTCCGTGCAAAGTTCTTCGTGGGAAGGGGGTTCGATCTTCATTTTGGAGAGAACCCAAGGTTGGACTTGTTGTTGCAGCCCATATTCCAATGGAGACCGGGTCAAGTACTTTTCCATCCAACCGAGACCGCTTTGAAGCTTTGGAGTCATCCACTCTTTGGATGAAGGAGAAGATAGCAGAGAATAGTACCAACATGACTCACATGCAAGGAGCCATTGCTTCCGTCACTAATGCTACGGAGGAGAACATGAAGGCGGTGGAAGGCATGAGACAAGACTTGCAAGCAGTATTGGCAAGACTTGGAGGAGGACCGAATGGGGACAACCGCGTACAACCCCCAAGGGTGGAAGAGGAGCAACTCGTTGATGGGAGGGAAACTCACATTTCTGAGTCCACAAGGGGAGAGCCTAGACCAAGGCAACCTCTTAGATTGGGCGGACGTGTGGAGAATGAGCACGAGGTAGTGGAGAGATGGCTGCAAGAGGAGGAGTCTGACCGTGATGTTACTGACCATGCAAGGACGGAGGAAAGACTCGGTGGGAGTCGGTATGGGAGGAAATGCCCTATGGCCGGGCCCATGAAAATGCAAGAAGACATGAGAGGCCGAGAAGAGACAACCACTATGATGAAGATGAAGGAAATCGGTTTAACCACCGAGGACCTAGAAGGCCACACTACCGTAGAGGAGACTATGAAGACGATGATGGAAATCGGTTTAACAACCGAGGACCAAGAGACCAAAAATTGACTTCCCAAAGTTCAATGGTGGTGACCCTCATGAGTGGCTCGATAAGGCGGACCACTACTTTCACGTCTATGAAGTACCGAGGACGGAGAGAGTAGCCACAGCATGTTTCTTCCTGATGGGAAGGCAAGCAAATGGTGGAGATGGATTCGGGCCCAATATGAGAAAGAAGGAAGAAGGCTCGGGTGGACGGCATTCGAGAAGGAGCTACTTATGCAATTTGGGCCTTCGCCCATTATCAACCACCATGGCCAACTAGCTAAGCTCAAGCAAGAAGGCAAGGTGCATGCATACGTGGAGGAATTTCGACAACTCCAAACCTTGGTGAGGGGTTGGTCCGAAGAAGCACTCATTGGCACTTTCGTGGATGGCTTAAAGCCATGGATTGCCAAGGAGCTCAAGTTGAAGCAGCCCACTAGGCTGCAAGAAGCAATGAGGATGGCTGAAATCCTTGAAGAAAGTCATCACTTCGAGAAAAGACATGTCAAGGACCAAGTGGCTAACAAGGTTTCTAAACCCTTGTATTCCACGGGGTCTTGGAAAGGAAAGGAGGTGACTACGGGAGATTCGAGAGCAAAGCGAAGGAAGTCAAGAAGCTTAGTCGTGAGGAGCTTGATGAGTACATAAAGAAGGGCTTATGCTTCAAATGTGGTGAAAAGTGGAGCCGCGATCACCAATGCAAGAAAGCCAAGGTCATGTGTATGATCGGGATAGAGGAGGAGCATGTGGGGGAGACAAGTGAGGAAGAGCACGGGCATGAGGAGTCCTCTAGCGATGAGGAAAGTGAGGAAGCCGAGTTGAGCCTCAATGCCATGTCCGGCGTGCAAAAGCCCTCAACCATGCGACTTATGGCTTGGGTTGGTAAGCATGAAGTGACATTATTGGTGGATAGTGGGTCTACCCACAACTTCATCAATTCCCGCATCCTTTCTAAAGTGGGATTGCATGGGGAAGAAGTAGAGCCATTCGATGTGAAGGTGGCAAACGGGGAAAAGCTAAGATGCGAGATGGTAGTGCGAACTGTGAAGATGAATGTCCAAGGCGTCCGTATAGCGGCTGATCTTCATGTACTCTCATTGGTGGGGCTAGATGTTGTCTTGGGCAATGCATGGCTAAGAGGCATTGGCAAAGTCGTCACCGACTATGAGAAGATGACTATGGAGTTCAAGCTAGGAGGGAAGAAGAGGACGTGGACAGCTCTAGCATCAAAAGAGCCAAGGCCTTGCGAGGCCAATATGTTTGAGAAACTATGCAAGGGTGGGGCTCATTGCTTCGCCATAGTGATGGCCAAAACCGAGGAGATGAAGGGCAAGAAGAGAAGCATAGTTATGGAAATGAGGAGCTGCCCCAAGGTGTGAAGATGGTTTAGAAAGACACAAGGAAGTATTGGAGGTACCTACTTCATTGCCACCAAGTAGGGAATTTGATCATCGCATTGTGCTGAAAGATGCGAGTAAGCCGGTGAATGTGCCACCATACCGGTATGCTCACTTTCAAAAGGGTGAGATCGAAAGACAAGTGGAGGAGAATGATTACAACCGGTGCTCTTCCAAAAATGAGTTGAAGATTTAACATGCACCGACTACCGAGCATTGAATGAAGCAACGGTGAGGGATAGA
The DNA here is from genome assembly GCA_003952965.2 of Morella rubra. Taxonomy (NCBI): domain Eukaryota; kingdom Viridiplantae; phylum Streptophyta; class Magnoliopsida; order Fagales; family Myricaceae; genus Morella; species Morella rubra. The sequence continues at coordinate 3,400,226 of CM025852.1, forward strand.
TTTCCCATACCAACGGTGGACGAGATGCTTGATGAGTTGCATGGGGCTCATGTGTTCACCAAGCTGGATTTAAGGGCCGGATACCATCAAATCCGGATGAAAGAGGAAGATACCCACAAGACGGCATTTAGGACTCATTCCGGCCACTATGAGTACCTAGTGATGCCTTTTGGGCTGTGCAATGCCCCCTCAACTTTCCAAGCGGCTATGAATGCCATATTCAAGCCATTCTTGAGAAAGTTTGTACTAGTATTCTTCGATGACATCTTGGTGTACTCGAAGAATGTGGAGGAACACTTGGAGCAATTGGAGCGAGTATTGGTGATCTTGAGGGAGCACCACTTCTTCATCAAGGCTTCCAAATGTGCCTTTATGCAAGAAGAGCTGGAGTACCTTGGCCACATCATATCGGGCCAAGGAGTAAAAGTGGACCAGCGGAAGGTGGAAGCTATGGTGGATTGGCCCTTACCCAAGGAGCTGGAACTACTAGACATGTCGGCTTGGGCGATAAAGGCCACTACTATCCGTGCAAGGCTATGGATTGATAGCCAAGCCACTTACCTCCATGCTGAAAAAGGAGGGCTTCGAGTGGACCGAAGATGGAAGGAGGGCCTTTGAGGACTTGAAGAGAGCCATGACCAAGACACCCGTCTTGGCCTTGCCTGACTTCAAGAAACCATTTGAAGTATATACGGATGCAAGTGGAGAAGGGATTGGGGCGGTACTAGCTCAAGAAAGGAGGCCCATAGCTTATATCTCCAAGGCCTTAGGGCCAATGAAGAAAGCATGGAGTACTTATGCAAGAGAGATGTTGGCGGTCGTGCATGCGGTGAAGGTGTGGAGACCTTACCTCTTGGGAAGAAAGTTCACTATAGTGACCGATCAACAAGCATTGAGACACTTGCTAGAACAAAAGATCGTGACGCCAGAGCAACAGAAGTTTCTTGTGAAGCTTCTGGGATTCGAGTATGACATCATATATCAGCCCGGCAAGGAGAATAAGGTGGCTGATGCGTTGTCAAGGAAGGAGGGAAGTCCAATGATGTGGACTTTGTATGAAGATGAGGCCGAACTTATGGCCTTGAGTGGAGCTGAATGGAGGATATGGGACAAGCTTAGAGAGGCCGTGGAATTGGATGCAAGGTCTCAAGAGATCATAGAGAAGCTTGAGAGCCCATGTGATGGGGTGACCGGATTCAAAGGCGTGATGGGCTTATCTACTACAAGTCCTATGTCTATGTGCCCGACGTGCCAAACTTGAGGAAGGAGATTCTCACTCACTTCCACCATAGCAAAGAAGGTGGTCATTCGGGATGGCTTAGGACCTATATGAGGATCAAGCATTTCTTTTATTGGGAGGGCCTAAAGAGAAGTGTGAAGAAGTGGGTGGCGGAATGTGACGTGTGTCAAAAGGCCAAACATGATACGAGGGCCCCTACGGGTCTCTTGCAGCCCTTACCCATACCGGAAGCTATATGGGAAGACTTGTCCATGGATTTTGTGGAGGGCTTGCCCGCAAGTCAAGGGTACGAAGTGATCTTGGTGGTCGTGGATCGCTTAAGTAAGTATGCTCACTTCATACCCCTTAAGCATCCATTTACAATGAAGAGTGTGGCTAAGGCCTTTGTGGACAACGTGGTGAAGCTCCATGGTTTCCCTAGAACCATTGTTACGGACCGGGATCGGGTGTTCATGAGTTCCTTTTGGAAGGAAGTGTTTGCACTGCAAGGGAGCAAAATGAAGACAAGTTCTTCATACCACCCGCAGACCGATGGCCAAACAGAGGTGGTCAACCGTACCTTGGAACAATACTTGAGATGCTATTGCCATGATGAGCAAGCAAGGTGGATGGACTACATGTCATGGGCGGAATATTGGTATAATACAACATACCACTCTTCCATCACACTTAGCCCATTTGAAGTTGTGTATGGGAGGAAGCCTCCTACCTTGGTGGCTTATGAGAGGGTACGGCTAAGAATGCAGAAGTGGAGGAAGCTTTGATCACTAGAGATGAGATACTAGCCAAGGCAAAGAAGGAGCTTAAGAAGGCCCAATCGAGCATGAATAAATATTATGATAAAAGGAGAAGGCTAGAAGAGTTTGAGCCCGGGGACTTTGTGTACTTGAAGCTTCAACCATATGGCCAAAAGACAATGAAGAGAAAGGCAAGCTACAAGCTAGAGAAAAGGTACTATGGGCCATTCAAAGTGGCTGCCCGTGTTGGAGTAGTTGCATATCGGTTGGAATTACCACCAACCTCAAGACTTCACCCGGTGTTTCATGTGTCTCTCCTCAAGAGACGAGTTGGGGATCCTAGCTTGATTGTAGAGGAATTGCCTTCCTTCGATGAGGAAGATAGAATGCTACTACAGCCCGCAAGGATTCTTGAATACAAAATGGTGCCACGGGGGAGAAGTAGAAGAAAGATCTGGAAAGTATTGGTGCAGTGGGAGGGCTACCTAGAGAGGAAGCAACTTGGGAGGATTATGATGACATAGCCTTAAGGTTCCCACATTTTACCCTTGAGGACAAGGGTACACTTAATGGAAGGGGGAATGAAAGGATCCCAAGTGAAGACCATGGCCTACACGGCCACGACGAGGAGGATAAGTTGCGAGATGCGGCCCCAGTGACACCCATTGGCGCCCCTGACATGCCCACAGCGCGCACGGCAGAAGCACATGACACGCCCATAGCGCGCGCGCCGAAGCACCACAGCCATGCATGGCATCAGCGCGCGCGTGCGCAAGCGAGGCGCACCAGCACCCTTGACAAGCCATGACAGCCCAGCAATGCCCATGCTTGGCAGACTAGCCAGCCAGCTGCAGACATGCCATGGCAAGCCCATGGCCAGCACCAAGACTTGCCTTGACATAGTGCCACAGCAAGACTTTGGCCACCAGCCAAGCCAACCAGTAGTAGATGATCAAGAGTGGCTACCCACAGCAGCCACCTCCGGCGGCGGAGCACCACCACTCTTAGCGGTGACCGAGCGGGATGTAACGAGCATGGCCTGGGGAGTCGAAGGAGCATCACCACCCATGGAGGAGAATGGCGGCGGCGCCACCGTGTAGGGCGGCGACAGCGGCGAGATCAAGTGCATTATGGAGATATCTTCAGAGATTGATTTCCTTGTGGTGAGTGATTGAATAAATCATATCTTCTAGATTTAAGATATTTCTCCTAAACTCTAGAAGATTAGTTTTCCTTTTCAGTTAAGTTGTTTTAGGCATGTATCGTCAAATCTCCTTGATTCTAGGAATTGTTTCCTTAGAATCTTGAAGATTTGATTTAGATTTGATTTGATTGGGTTGGTAGGATTTTGTAAGCTCCTGAGGATGCCTATATAAGCAACCCTCAGGAGCATTAGTATTCATTCATTCAGAGAGTTGTGTTTGTAAGCTTAGAGAGCTTGAGAGTGTTGGCCAGGCATAGGCACGTTTATGCCAATAGACTTGGGGGCTAATAACCTCTTAAGTTTGGGCGTGCTTGGGCTAATAACCCTAGTACGAGTGTTCTTGTGGTTCGAAGGACTAATAATCCTTAGACCACGTTCTTCGTAATAACAGTGAGGAATTCTTCATTTCTTGTGTGTTAGATCCTATTTACCACGCTCGTGTGTTACTGGAAACGGTTCGGGAGGATCGATTGTGGTGTTGGAGCGGATCGCGTGGAGGAGTTGGAGATTGTTTTGGAGTCCTTGACCGGGGACCCTAACAAAATGTTAGAAAGCGTGGTACTGGTCAATTCCTGACATTTTACTGCAACTGAACCTTTTGTTTCTGACTCTTTGTGTTTTTTGGAATAAGCTTCCACCACAAACCCCCACCCACCTAGATCTTAGTAGATTTCTTTGAAAAGTAAAAGACGAATGCTGACTATTGGAAAAATATCTCAAAAGCTGGTCTCCAGTGCATAAATGAATGCTAACTAACAAAACCAACAAGCCCTCTATACTCACCGTAGCAGTAGAATATTGTGGGCAACTGAAGAATCTTCGTCCAGGATTGAGTTGCGTCTTACTGAAACTTATTCGAGCACTACTTTCGCAAAAACACAGAGGTCTCACGTCGGGCACCTTTCCGTCACCCCTTCCCTGACAACTAGATCTATCGTCGCTCACAGATGATGGAGATGAGCGTCTTTGCAACATTTGGGCTTGATTTGTAGAGGAAGGGCTGCTCTGCTTCGGCTGATTTGGGGAGCCGAAGTATGAGTTGATTTGGGGAGAATATAGACAAAGAAGGGAAGCCAAATGTTTTGTTTCGGCTGATTTGGGGAAAGAATTGGTTGAACGAACTGACTTTGGCCACTGAATTGGGAAGGAATATGGGCGAAGTAGACGTCGAAGAAGGCAGGGGTGCTTTAGTAAGGTAAGAAATTTTACTAAATGACATGGCAGGGGTATTCTGGTAATTTTAGGCACTTTGCTGGTGTGGCATGCACATTAGGCGATGGTGTACACGTGTTGAGTTTTGAGAGGAAGTGACGTGGAGGGCGTTTGACACGTCATCAAATTCCGTCAGTTTTTGGATGGCAGCTGGACGGAGGGACATGGATGGGAATCGTAATAAACCTTAGGGACGGCAGGACAATAAAATTTACCTTAGAGGCATTGCCAGGAAGAAGTTATACCCCAGGGGCACGCGTTATATTTTAGCCTTTTCTTTTTGTTTCCAGTGCTTAAGTTGAACGTGTTTTTTTCTGCTTTAGGGAAGCAGTTCGGGGACCATTCTCTCGAATCCCATGAAGTTTTTGGCAGCTATCAATGAAATAGGATTGCCCAGCTTTGACCTATCAGACCTAGAGGAGGTACCTGCTTTTAATATTCCTAGTATAGCCGATAACTGCTCAATTTCTTTACATTGGTTGATCACGTAGCTTTGGATTGGCTGAGATTAACAAACATGTGGACAACTTGGTCCTTGGTCTGTTGCATTGAACCATGACCTTAGATTGCGTCATATCTGGGTTTGCACATGAATTAAGAGAACCATGACATAAATATGTTGGAACACCGTGGTCATTGTCCATCCACACAATGAAAAACCAACACGTACGGGTCTGTGAAACCAAGTCACAATCTAGTTCAGGGTATAGCTGAATTGTCCCAAGTCGAATTGACTTCCACCTGTATTTGTTTTGTGAATATTCCAATCCTGGCTGCTTCATGATCTCTTGCAACTTTGATTTTCTTGTGTTTGTTTTAGTTGATAGTCTGAGATTATTTTGCAGGGATCTATAATGCCAGTTTTGCAGTGCCTTAACACCTTCAGAGTGTATTTCAATTCATTTGGGAGAGAGAACCCTCAAAACCATTTGAGAAAAAGATGGGATCTGTCGAAGGTAGACTCCTGTTGAGACCGGAAATTGATCATTCCCAAAGAGATGAGTTGTCATGTAGACAACACTTGGCTGGAAATGGAGGAGCTTTGAAGAAAGTGCACACCAAGAAAGAATGGAGAGAATTCTCTATTTTGCATTCAATATACGAGAGATTATTACATAATACAAAGGGTAGTGATCTGCTTATATAAAACTCTGTTAAACTGAGCAACGTCAGGTAAAATAACAGAAAGAAATAACTAAGCTAACAGCTAAGTAACAGCAAACAGCTAAGCTGATGTGGCAGCTTAACCATCACGAAGATGGTTAGCGTTGAACCATCTCTAATACGCCTCCTCAAGCTAGAGCATGAATGTCAAGAATTTCCAGCTTGGAAAGAAGAAAATGAAAAGGAGCCTTGCCGAGTGCCTTGGTAAATAGATCGGCTAACTGATGAGAGGAATCAACATAAAATGTGTTGATGATGCCTTTAGCTAGTTGTTCTCTAATAAAATGACAATCAATATCTATGTGCTTGGTACGAGCATGATGAACAGGATTGGCTGCCAATGACAGAGCAGATTGACTATCACAATATAAGGAGGCAGAAAAAGAATGAGCAATACACAAATCACTAAGAACTTGTAATAAACAAATGACTTCACAACAGGTGGAAGCAAGAGCTCGATAGTCAGCCTCTGCGGAGCTTCCGGAGACTGTATATTGCTTCTTAGAACCCCATAAGACTAAAGAATCCCCAAGGAAAATGCAAAAACCAATAATAGACCGGCAGCTGTCTACACAAATTGCCCAATCAGAATCGAAGAAACCTTTCAATTGAACTGAAGAGGACGAGGGAAAATATAAGCCTTGAGCAGGACTACCCTTAATGTATCGTAAAACACGATGGGCTGCGCTAAGATGAGACTGACCAGGTCTATCCATAAATTGAGCAAGTGTATGAACTGAGTAAGAAAAATCAGGTCGAGTAATAGTTAAGTAGAGTAAGCGACCAATAAGACATCTATATGAAGAAACATCCTCCAAGAAATCATCATCAGCACGAGACAACTTGAGTTTGGAATCCATTGGGAAGGAGGCAGGCTTGCAACCAAGGTAACCACTATCTTCAAGAATCTCTAAAGCATACTTGCACTGATTAAGGGAGATACCATCAGTGGTTCGAGCAATTTATAAACCCAAGAAATACTTCAACTTGCCGAGATCTTTGATTTTGAATTGTGCATCCAAATAACTCTTAACTTGAGTAACATAAGCCATATTGTTGGATGCTAAGATTATGTCATCAACATAAACAAGAAGTGCAGTAAAAGAACTACCATCAACCTTAGTAAACAAACTATAATCAACTTGAGATTGGTGATAACCAAGTAAAAATAGGGCTATAGAGAGTTTATGGAGCCATTGCTGACTGGCCTGCTTAAGGCCATACAAAGACTTAAGCAATTTGCAGACCTTATTCTCTCATTCTTTAGCAAAACCAGAAGAAAGAACCATGAACACTTCCTCATCCAAATCCCCATGCAAAAATGCATTGTTCACATCTAATTGTTCAAGAAACCAATTCTGTAATGCAGCAAGTGCTAAGAAACAACGAATGGTTGTCATTTTTGCAACTGGGGAGAACGTTTCAGAATAATCAACACCTTCGCGCTGAGTGAAACCCTTGGCAACAAGCCGAGTCTTGTACCTCTCCACAGTACCATCCGCCTTATATTTCACCCTATAAACCCATTTACAGCCTATAGCCTGCTTACCGAGAGGCAAGTCTGTAATGACCCAATTTTTGTTATTTTCAAGAACGGTCATTTCATTCAACATAGCTACTTGCCAGTGTAGATGAAGGGCGGCTTGTTGATAAGACTTAGGTTCAGGATGAGTCATAAGAGCTAGAGTAAAGGCTTTATGAGATGAAGAAAGATGAGAGTATAAAAGATACCTGCTAATGTCATATGCTGAACCAGAAGACTGTGGCGAGGAGACTGAAGAAGGTGAGCTGTGAGCAAAAGACTGAGCCATTCTGCAGTGGTAGTCTTTAAGGTAAGAAGGAGGGTGGTGAGTTTGAGTGGATTTTCGTGAAGAAACAGCAAGATGCGTAGAAATAATAGGTGAAGAACTAGGTGGAATTAAAGGGGAGGAGGTATGGTCAGAAAGAGAGTCGACAAGAGGAGGAGTATAAGAAAAGTGATCGGGAACAGAAGAGGGAACAACAAAATCAGGGATGTTAGGAGCGGAAATAGAGGGAGTAATGAAAGGAAAAGAGAACTCATGAAAGACAACATCTCTGGAAATGAAAATGGTTTGAGTTTTGAGATCAAGTAATTTGTAGCCCTTAACAGCATAAGGATATCCCAAAAAAACACATTTGCTTGCCCGAGCATCAAATTTGGTTTTGTGGGGAGATGTATTAGTGGCAAAGCAAAGACAACCAAAGACACGTAAATGAGAGTATGAAAGTGGGATAGAAAACAGTAGTTCATAAGGGGATTTGTTATGTAGCAAGGGAGAAGGGGATCGGTTGATCAAATATGTGGCTGTAAGAACACATTCACCCCAATATTTAAGAGGTAAATTAGATTGAAATCTAAGAGCTCTAGCTACATTTAAGAGGTGTTGATGCTTGCGTTCAACTATCCCATTTTGTTGAGGGGTGTAAACACAGCTTTGTTGATGAATAACCCCTTTAGTAGAAAAGAAAGAATCCATGCCAAATTCAAGGCCATTGTCTAAATGAAGAACCTTAATTTTGGAAGCAAATTGTGTTTCAACTAGATGAAAAAAGGATTCAAGAATTATCCTAGTTTCAGATTTAAGTTTCATGAGAATAACCCTTGTGCAACAAGTAAAATCATCGACTATTGTAAGAAAATAGTGATGACCATGAGTGGTTGCCACGGCAAAAGGACCCTATATATCATAGTGGATAAGGTCAAAAGGTTTGGATGTTTGAATAGAACTAAGAGGAAAAGAATTTCTATGCTAAGAGTAGTTGGCCATTAGGCAAACTAACAGTAGCATTTATTGGTTTGCTAAGAGTAGAAAATAAAGAAAGAGAACAAACCATGTGATCGGTTGCACCACTATCAACAATCCAAAAATTAGATGAATGGAGATTTGTAAATGAAGAAGAGGAAAGGCAGTGAGCAACATTGGGACTAATTGTGTGTAGTGTAGGACTGATACCTGCCATATTAGCAAAGCTAAGAGATGAAGAATCAAGAGGAGTCTTTGGCAGAGGAGAATCAGGTTTCATTTGAGATTGGAGAAGGCACAGGAGTTTGCTGAATTTGCTCTTGAGAAATAGCAGAACTTGAGTTATTAGCAGTAGCCTCTGTGCTTGCAGAGGCTTGATGAGCCGAATGATGAGAAGTACCAACTTGATTGTTGGAGGAAAACTTCCTCCAGCCAGGAGGATACCTGTGCAGTTCAAAACACTTGTCTCTAATATGCCCTTTCCGATTACAATGAGTGCACAGAGGTCGTTCTTTCTTACCATATGAATTGACTTTATTGAAATTCCTTCTTTGAACAGGTGCAGCAACAAATTCAAATGCAGAAAAATTTTAAGAAGCAATCATAGCAACATTATCATGATTGAATCCTGAATTTCAAGTAAAGGCACGTTGTCTTTCTTCTTGAATAATCAAGGAATAGATTTCATTCAAAGAAGGAAAAGGCTTCATCAGTAGTATATTTCCCCTAACAGTAAGATAATATGTGCTTAAACCCATGAGGAATATCATTGTCAATTGTTTCTCTTCTCGAGCAGTAATGGTCTTTAAAACATTGCAGGTACACCCATGGCAAATTCCACATGAACAAATCGGTATAGGAGAGAACTGATGCAACTCATTCCACAATGATTCCAATCAAGTGAAATAATCACTAACAGAGGATTGGCCTTGGGAAATACAACTGAGTGATTGTTGCAGTTCAAAAATCCTAGGTTCATTACTTTGTTCGTACCTCTCTTTGAGCAATTTCCACATTTTCTCAGTTGAATCGATGTATAAAATCACTTGTGCACTTTCTGGAGAGGCACATATCCATGAGGAGACCATCAAATTACATCGATACCAGGCGTTGAAATTAGAATCGGTTGGAGCAAGTGCTGGTATGCTTCCGTCGAGGAATCCAAACTTATTTCGAGCGCCAATGGCCATAAGCATGGCACGGCTCCAAGAATAGTAGTGCTTGTCATTGAGAGGCGAAGAGACAATTGGAGCATTAGAAATGTCACCAGAAGCAATGGTGTAAGCACTATCAAGAATAGGGCGTGGATTTAGGGAAATTGGATTGCTACGTACATCATTAGAGACAGGAATTTCGGAATCTGGCATAGCTATAGTGTAGTCTTGGAAAAAGAAACTTTCAAAGAATCAAGGAAATCAGAGTGCGGAAGAAAGCAGAGCAAATAGCTCTGATACCATGAAGAAAGTGAACACCAAGAAAGAATGGAGAGAATTCTCTATTTTGCATTCAATATACGAGAGGTTATTACATAATACAAAGGGTAGTGATCTACTTATATACAACTTTGTTAAACTGAGCAACGTCAGGTAAAATAACATAAAGAAATAACTAAGCTAACAGCTAAGTAACAGCTAATAGCTAAGCTGACGTGGCAGCTTAACCATCACGAAGATGGTTAGCGTTGAACCATCTCTGGCAAAGATATGGCCAAATTTGATCATTCAGGTATGCTTGTCAGTATCTCAATTGATAGGGAACAGAAATTTGTGTATGACACCTTGCTTGTGGAGAACTGTGTAAATCTAGATACACAGGTACCGTTTGTTTTCCTAATATTTTAGGACATGAAAATTTCTAGCAAAATAAATACACTCTAAAATTTTTAACTTTTACACATACATAGTCCCAATAAAGTAAAGATTCAAAATTTCGGGAATATTCTTCGAAATTTTGGCAAACAAACATGCTTGTCAGTATCACTGACTGTTTGGAGGAAGTTGATTTGGCAGTGCTGTGGAACGAAATTTGTGAGACTACATTGCAGTAAACTGTTTCAAAGCAGGTGTTTGCAGGGATAGGGAGCGGTGAAGGGGTTCAGAATATCACTCCAAAATTTTTAACTTTTATACATACATACTTCACCTTTCCAAACAATAAAGTTTGCAATTTCATTATTCTTTGAAAGGCAAACCACTGGGAGAGAAGGGGTCGAGTCAAGTATGGCTTATTTCATCTTCCAGTGGCTGTTTGGAGGAAGTTGGTATTTTTGTGTTTCTTGTTAATGAGATGCTTCAATGCATCACTTTGACGTAATTTTGAGGACACGTTGCAATAACGTAAGGACGCTAGCTTTTATTGAATTCTTTTTTTTTTTTTCTTGTGTAGGGCCCATCAGATGCTTCAATGCATCATCTTTGACGTAATTTTGAGGACACGTTGCAATCAAAGCAAGGACGCTAGCTTTTATTTGATTTTTTTTTTTTTTTTCTTGTGTAGGGCCATCAGATGCTTCAATGCATCATCTTTGACGTAATTTTGAGGACACGTTGCAATCAAAGCAAGGATAGCTTTTATTGATTCTTCTGATGCTAAAGTTTTGGAGATGGTGAAGTCAAAAGATTTGGATGTAAGCTTTTAGTTTTCCTCCAATTTTCATGATACAATTTGCCCTTTTATTTAAAAAAATTTTCTTATGTTTCACTGCTATTTTTTCCACAGACGGCGCCAACTCGATTACTTTTCGACGTAGCAAATAAGATTTTGGGTTAATATATCTGTTAGTCCTGGGGTTTAGACTTTTTCCAAAATAGTTTTTAGGGTTGAATTTGTTCCACTCGAGTCTTTGAGCTTTACCCCGTTTTTATTTTAGTCCTTCCATGCATTACTTTGGGCTCAGTTGCTTAACGGAAAATTCCTACATGGCAGACGGACGCCACATCATGTCCAATAAGAATGCTACACGCGTCCATCTACCTACTCTCCACCTGATCCTAATACCCCATTCCTTGTTTCTCCTCACCTTCAAGTTGTTCCCGTGCCCTTTAGCGAATTCCTCGACCCTTCTCGACGATCTTCTCCAGTGACTCAGAAGATAGGGATCTCTCTCCGTCATCGACAGAGTGGTTCGACCCCTTGAACATACCGTATTACGAGCTAATGAGGTGCCTAACACAGTTGCTGCTACTATTCTATCACCACTGTCATCGGGAATGGGTCAAGCTCAAGACATTGGACGAAGTGGTCCAGAGTTTGTTGGTAGTTAGGCCTCTTTTAATTTCTCATTTTCTCTTTCTGTTATGTTGCCCGGTTCGATGTGCTAAGCTGCAAGGATGGCCTCAGCCCACTTCCTTCGCACTACAAAGTTGCTTTAGAATATTGATAAGTTTCTAGGTGCGATGCTATTCTCTTGATTCCTTTGGCAAATGTATATAATTATCGGAACTATCTTAGGCGAAGAAACGCTTTCAAGAGAAATCTCAATGGATTTATGATAGTCCACAAGACAGAAGGTATAGAATACGAATCATTATTACTTTGTTACTTGCGTGTTTTAAATATAGGAGAAACTTGAGGAAGGTTGAAGAAGGAGAAACTTGTGCGGTTGTCGTGGTGCCATTTGCCTCATAAATGCATGACGAATCTTCCTTCTTGTTTTTGGCATATCGTTTTGGGTCATCTTGCGAGCGAAACGACCACGCAAGGGTTGCGCAATATACTTTACCTGTGCGTGAGGATTGATGCGCCGACCTCCATTAATGGACGACGAAGCTATTTATGAGATCGAACAAAATAAGGGGCACCAAATTAGTGGCGGATGTAGGGGGGCGCCAGGCCCCGGTTGGCAAAAGTAAAAAGTTTGAATTTTTTTTTTTATAATAGGCACCATTAAAAGAATGACTAATATTATTTAAAGACTCAAAAATTAATTTAAAAGTTACCTCATTTAATAATTTATGTACAGTTTTGCAGTTTAAACTTACCATCTACTATGTTTAATTTTTTTTATGTATCATGCACTTAACAAACAAAAAAATTTCTTTAAAAAGGACTCAACCTAATAAACTATTTGTTAAATTACGTGAGAAAGTACTTATTTTTTTGTTCAATAAAAAAAAATTCAGAAAAAACCTCTCTAATTCATTCCATTTTTATCCCTATTATTCTTGATGTTTCTCAACTCTTATCTTTGATCAGTTGAGATTATTTTAGACTTTGTATTGTAGTGCTCTTCGGGTTATTCTATGTTTTTTGTTGTGTTTATAGTTTTCATTATTCTGTCTATAATAATTTTGAGATATCAAATATGAAAATACGAATTTGGATATAAAAAACTAAAAAAGAAATAAGAAATAGACAAAAGTAATTCAAAAAAGGATATCTTGATAAGTTTGTTATTAATCAACAAAATATTATTTCAAGTTCACTAAAGGATTAATAAATGATAAGTCTTCCACTTTTTATAGAACTATAATACAACATTGAAACAACAAATTAAAATGAGACTAACAAGGTCTACACTCATGAAAATGCCCAAATTTTCTCCCTTCTATCTCTTCTATTAGCAAAGTAGGTTCAAGTCAAACTTTGGCTTGCTACAAGCTAGGCTCAGGACTGCAGTCAGCTGCTTCCTCTGTAGTCATCAGCTCGTTCTTGACAAATTCGATCGGGGTGTTAATAATCTAGTGTTTTTAGTCCTTAATTTTTAATATTTTAACTCTAAGACACTTTTTTGCATTACATAGTAAAAAAAAAAGTTGTCATTTTCCCTTAAGAGTTGGCCCTCATTCATTCCTGGTTCCGCCACTGGATTGCCACTAATACTATCCCTTGTAAATCTTCTTGTACATAGCCATTAGGTTTGGATTGTTGAACAGTAGGTACCCCGCATTAAGATTCTCATTCTCATCGAGGAGGAGCTTCCAGGCTTCAGCTCATGATGAAAGACACCATGTGAGTGACAATACCTAATTTGATGTTGATTTGGCAACCTAAGGTGGTAAATGAACTGGTGTAGCATTCTTATTGGGTACATGATGTGGCATTCGTCTGCCACGTAAGAATTTTTCGTTAAGCAATTGAGCCCAAAGTGATAGAAAGACTAAAATAAAAATGGGATAAATCTTAGGGACTTATGTGGAATGAATTGAACCCACAGGTGGAGGCAAGGGGGCGAACAGGGGCCACTGCCCTGGTTGGCTCTCCCCCAAAAAAATGTTTTACACCTAATATATATATATATATATATATTTACCAAGCCTACTCCCCTTGGCCCACTGAAAACTCAGCCCACCCTTGCCTGCCTAGATGCCTCAACTCGCCCCCTTAGGCCCAAGCAGCCCAGCCCAGCCCGTTAATAAGCCCAACCTTTTTTTTTATATTTTTAGTCCTTAATTTTTTATATTTTAACTCTTAAGACAATTTTTTTGCAAAAATTTTTTTTTTTTTGGTCATTTTCCCTTAAGAGTTTGCCCCCTTTCGATTGCATTCTTGGTTCTGCCACTGATTGAACCCTATGGATCATTTTGGAAAAAGGCTAAACCCTAAGGACTATCAGATATATTAAGCCTAAGATTTTAGATGACAGCATGGATAAACATAATGGGGACGCACCAAATGTATGGCAGTAAAAGGATGCATTGATGCTATACAACAAAAGCATGCCTTGAACTAAGACATTGTTATGATTAATTTTCCTTAGGCTTAATTGCACTTAGTGCCTTGAGGTATACAAAGGTTGCAAATGAGCTTTTGAGGTAACGTTTTCAACAAATAGACCCTTGAGGTAGAGTTTAAGTCAAATCGAAGCCCCTCCGTCCATTTCTCGTCAGCCCCGTTAATGGCCATTGCTGACAGAGTTTTAAAATCCACATCGTAACAAATTAAAAAACGCCACCTGTCCAGTTAAAACATCCAAGTCACATATGCGCCTAGTGTCTGCTAGTTTACCGTGCCTAGTTAAAAAAGGAAAAACAACTTAATGACCATTGCAGACACCTAGCACAGATGTAGCGTGAACGTTTTAATTGGACATGTGGCGCTTTCTAATTCGTTATGATGTGGATTTTAAAACTCTAACAGCATGACCATTAACAAGACTGACGGAAAATAGACGGAAGGGTCTTCTTTGATTAAACTCTGCCTCAAGGGTCTATTTGTTGAAAATCATTACTTCAGTGACTCATTTATAATCTTCGTATACCTTAGGGGCCTAAGTGCAATTAAGCATTTTCTTATTGTTTGCCATTTGTTTTTCCCAACTGGTGGTTTCCACTAATTTTGCAGCCCGTGGCGTGGTTGTTGAGAAAAGTCTTGCAAGTGATTGAAGAGCGAATTTCAACTCGAGCAGAAAGCTTCAAAATCGTAAAATGCTTCAGACTTCTCTTCTTCTATTTTTGGTCAAAAAATCACAGAATATGTTTCTATGCTGCTCACTAGCAATAAATGTGTTTATCGTTGCATGCTTGCAGCAAAATAATCTTTGTAAGGTTCGTGAGGAGAAGTACCAATAAAGAATAAGAGTTCTTGAAACCCTTACAACAGGTACTACTGAAGAAATTGAGGTAATCCTAGTTTTCTGCATTTAGTTATTATTTTGATGAATTTACTTCAAACTGTTTTTGTCTCCTGCAGGTTGTCATGAAGCAACTTCAGGAGATAGCGGTGCTGTATTGCTCTTGGCCCTCTCTTTATGTTCCAATATAAGAACACTAGTCTTTTTGTAGATCTAGATCTTTAATGGTTGCCTTATTGTTTTAGCAGTCTGAAGTGTCTCACCCTTCCACACCTGCCTTCTCTCCTATATCAACAAACAAATGTCGTCAGTTTTAAGTACTCCAAAAGCTCGTTCCTCGAATGAATATTATCTAGCTTGTTCCTCGAGGGAGCGTTTGTTTACCAAAATTTTGGAGAATATTGTTAAAATTTTGGAGAATAAGTACCTTGATTTATTATCGTGGGTTCTACAAATTGATAATCATGTATGCCAATAACGTGCTGTACTGAGGTGAAAAACTCAGTCCATTTATTTCCATTTTCTAAAGCAAGTAACCATATTAATAGTTGTCATTGTGTAAATAAGTCAAATTTTATTCCTTGTACAGCTATATCTTATATGCTTATCCATGATGCAAGTGTGTAGTGAATAGTTGATTAAGTGCGGGTTATTATATCTTCGCCGAAACCTGAGTTAGAAGAAGCAAGTGTCGCCTTTCTTGTGGAAAATAGATAATGATCAGGAATTTATCGTTCTTAAGTAATAGGTAGAAATTGTGATAACTTTATGACACTGGAAAGCGGATAAAAACAACAAACTAACAAAAATGTGGATAAAACTTTATATATCTTTCTTTTTGCAAAACAAGAACCACGTCTTCAACGGTTATTAGTTGTTTCCTCTCATTCCAGTGGTTAACAGTCTGCATATTTTGCAGATTGAGAAGACCAAACTAGAAGAGAAAAAAAAACTGGAAGAGCAGGATGTAGTAAAATTAAGGGAAGAGAAGGATCAGTGTGATGTGGAGATTTTGACATTAAAACAAAAATAGATGAGGCCAAACGGGCGCATGAAGACCATTGCTTGCAATTAGAATCAAATGCTAAAGAAGCTAATCTTGCGTTGGAGAAGAAGCTAAAGGACCTTGAGTGCCTTTTCACAGATTCAAGGAAGAAGGTAGAAGAACTTGAGTCATTTGCTGCATCTAATCACGGAGCTGGAAAACGAAAGAGAGAATTTACCAGAACTTTATAGATCATCAACATGGAGCTTTGCAGGTTTGCCTTGATTCTCATGTTCTTGATCTCATAAGTTGCGGATATTGATCGTATGACACAGTTTTGTTTTGTAGGAGCTGAGGGCAGCTTTTAGAGTCCATAAAGCATGAAGTCCCAAAAACCAAAAAAAGTTACCCCAAGGAATTCAATTACTTGGGTAGGGATTGTTTGTTCATTATTTGTGCTACCGCATAGTCGTCCATTATCTTTGTCGGGCATTTTTTCATGAGTAGGTTCTCTTGTACACAGAATTGAAGCTTAAAGGATTAGCTGATGCAGCTGAAATTACCATACAGTTCTAGCTGAAAACCGAAGGTTGTATAATGAGGTTCAGGACTTGAAGTACATGTAAAAGGTCTTATTGGTTGTTACTTGTGTTTGTTAGTTCTTAGCTAATGTCTAATTGTTTTTCAATTTCCCCCTGACCTCTTAGCCAATGTCTGTCATTTCAAATTCCTCCTCAAACCACGGTAAAATGAGATACTTAACGTACTCCAAACAAGGGTTGCCTTCCACAATCTTTGGAGGACAGTAAGCTTTCTTTATCTTCACATTCACTTCAGCCTACAGCCACCAGCAAATAATTGTAAGGGCTAGTTTCATACCACATTATTTACGTGTTCTACTTGGAACTTTTCTCTATCTTCAAATTCACTTCCACCTATGACAGTGAGGATAACAATTGTAAGGTCATAACTAGCTTCATGATAAAATACCCGTGTCGTGCTATTTGCAGCTGATAAAAGCAATCTATGCCCGACGTAAATAGAACTTTAATACCGCTTCCTAGCACCCTACCTCATCATCTTCCATAAAAATCGAGGAAGATGGATCACTTTTTGACATCTTATCCTGCCCTTGCTGTAAACCAGGTAACATGTCTGTAAAGAACCATTAAGCAAAACTGATGAACATCATTCACATGAAAACATCAAAGGACACAAAAATAAAAATTGAACTAGTTAGCACAAGAAACTAGGAGGATACGGAGTGACAAAATAATAGGCTTGTTCTTCCTCTTGATGTCATCACAGTACTCCCTAGCAAGTACATTCACTTTCCGTTGATCCATTCCCAGTTGGCAATGTCGGCCTATTTGACCCAACAAAAAAGACAAAAGATAAGGAAACTATTTCGCATAGTTAACGATGAGTTGCAAAGCAACGCAACATAGGATCTTCTTTTCACTCTCTTATGGACAGTATATCCACAAAGTTCAAACTACAAGACAGAGAAATCAAAGTCTCTAAAACAAGGTGAAAAGCAATCAGGAGCCAAATGAAAAAATTAGAATAGGAATTTCTGAGTACTTTGCATAAATGACAAATCAGTTAAATCTCATATCGAGTCAGTATTTATAGGGAGATGGCATAAACATGTAATGGTTGTTCAAACTCAGTACTCAAACGCCACTAATGAGTCAGATTCACAAGAGTGACGATCCCAACCTCTCCACTTGTACGTGGCTTCCTCTTTAAACCAGGATGATTGAAATCAGGATGTACAAGAGTGAGATTAAGATGTGTAAGCACAATCACGCTTAAACTGTATAAAGACATGGCAATTGCCTCTTCCTAAAATCTATGAGAATCTTATGATAGTAGTGAAAAGAAAGACCAATTGAACCCAGATAAGCATTTTATTTGTGGCCCCCAATTTTCAACTACTTAAACATTAATATATGTGAACTTATAGAGGTATCTACATATGCTAGAAGTAACTCTGCTGCTATAGTCTCCACACAACTGAAGCAAAGCATCAAACTTTTGCTAAACCCAGTGCAATATTCAAGCAAATGAGGAGTGCAATATATAGTCATATATAGTCTCCCCTCAACCGAATCAGGCCAGCAGAGTAGTCTATGCACAAACTAAAAGCAAAAGGCATGCACCTTCAAGAAAAATATATCAGCACACTGCATGCATGGATAGAGAATTTGGGCTGCAGTCAACTCATCCTGCTCACTTCGACCCATAATTTGACTGCACCTGTGATGAGAACCGCCAGCTATATGTCAAAAGGACAATTTAATGCCGATTGAAAACCCATACAACTGCTTACCTGATGATTCTTGGGAGCTTATTCCTTCGAGCTATATCCATAACAATAGGCCAGTACTCATGTGCCCTTGAATTAATCTCCTTCGACGACCACAAAAATTCTACTTTTCCTCCTTCCAGATCCATTCCAACAGCTTTCCAAATCTCAATGAGGTAGCGCCCAACAGTCTCGATTTTCTTCAAATCACCCTCATCTTATTATTTAGCTGGGCAAACCAATCGCAATCCATATTTTCACTCTGCAGCCAGTAGATGTCAGCTTGTTCACACTTATTGTCTTCATAACTCCCTGTAGAGCAAATTAGCAAACAACCCATTTTGGATCTCAGACCATAAACCCCATGGTAACCAGAACATGCCCCACGTGCACAAGATTCCAAGAGCCCCTTTAAAACAGTGATCCCAGCAGAGAATTCATTTATTGCAAATAAGATAAAACAGAAACTTCAGGAGAAACTTAAAAAATGAAAAAAAAAAAAAAGTAAAGTGAGTTTGGATATGTGAAACCCACCATCCTGTTTATGTTTCTTTAATGTAATAAAAGTGTCAAAACTAAAAGTTATGAGCATACACGGCCATTCATACTCTTTCCAGGAGTATTTGTGCAAACATGTATGCATCCAAAAATACACAATGCACCTATCTTACTACATATTTTGTACGGATGACCATATTACATTAGAATTCATGGCTTCTTCACAGGCACGCCACAAATTACGACTTAAGGGAGGACAAAGTCGCCCAAAAAGTCCCTTAAAATAACCCCTTAAACTCTAAGCAAATGAATGCCTAATCCGAACTTAAGCTATGTTACACATTATAAGCCCCAGATTATTTACCACACAAATCTATAGGAGGGATGAACATCTTCCTAGAAAGGCATTTTCTCGTATGGTAAAAAATCGAATTAAACGGAAGTCTCTGAAAGGTAATCATATCATAATCCAAAAGCTTCTACACAGAGTAGGCGGTAGTACCTGAGCGATGTGCATTCGGCCAGAGGGCTCGAACCCGTCGTAGCAAACTGGTTCGGGCTTGTTGGCCAACAGATTTCGCAGCTCATCTTCGAGAATACACTCCTCTCCCACACTCCTGACGATTTGGTACTTCTCCTCCAAACTCATCCTACATCAAATTTATTTGAAAAACTTAAAAAATTAGATTGCCTACTAGTATAGAAGAAAGTCCGGATTCTCAATGAAGCAAATTTGAGCTAACATCCGAAGAGATTCCTACTGGTTGGTTGGGTTCGAGGAGCTCGAGGATGGCCCGTCAGCGTGGGAGTCGGAAACCGAGAGGGATTGAATTGCCGCCACCGTCGAGCTTTGATTCTGATCTGGTGCTTCGGTCGCCATTGGAGCTGCAGAGCGAGATTAGGGGGCGTTTGGGTCTTTGGGACTTGTCTAAGAATTGCTTGTTCGGAAGTAGGAGCTTTTTGGGCGACGGCGACGTTGCTGACGGCAATTATGTTGAAGTCACCTGCGGACCAACTTATTTTTAATTTCTTTTCAGAGACATAAAACATTGGATTTTTTTTTTTCACCAAGAACACAATTCTAATGAACAAACTAAATATGACATAATGAAAAAATTAATTCAAAAATCTAAATAAACAAATATTGGTTTTTTCGTTTATTTTGGCCTAAACATTTTTGTGTTCTTTTGAAAAAAAAAATCGATATATTTTTCAGAAGACACAACTCATTTGTGTCTGTTTTTTTGGTAAACTGTAATTATGACTTCCTAATAATTCCCAAGGCAACTTGTGCCATGTTTGTTTGTCATAGAAAGGTAAAGTTTACGTCTAACCAGAAGGGAAGTGAGGACGCGATAGCATATATAATAGCAGAGGTATAGAAGTCCTAAGATTCACTGATACCGAATACATATATGGAAGAACTAAGAAAGGAACAAGTGGTATTCACTGGGTACTTTGGCTCCTGCGCATTATAATACAGCAGCCTTCTAATTGCATCATAAGACCAAGAGAAGCACGAACAAGGCTCACCGCCAGATGCTCCTAAGGAATGCTTGTGTTTCGAATTTTTGAATTGTGTGCCCTCCTTACCAAATAATTACATTACTATGAAGTAAGAAATACACAATGGATAATATTGAATTGTGTACTTTTGGATGCATATATTTTTGCACAAATACTCCTGGAAATGAAGTGGAATTTACAAATAAGCATAACAACATAAGTTCAACTACCAACGTATCAGATCTGCTCGTCAACAACTTCATAGTCTAACGCTTTATTTGACACTTTACACTAAAAGTAAAACAAACCAGTAAATCACATGGTCTAAATATAATCTACCATACAACCAAACTTCCATATACTTATCATTCTTTTTCTTTAATATTCTTATAAAATTATTTCTCCTTGTCAAGCTCATAATATACGATTTATATACTCTATTGCTAAAAGAACTTTACTGCACCCGTTGGATCCCACATTTTTTTTATAATATCCGGACTCTCTTGCGGGTATCTAATTTTTTCGTTACTGTCCCAATTCACCTCTGGACCACGAGGAAGCTGATTCCAGCTGTGTAGTCCAATTAATCACATTAGCGATTATAAAATTGCCTTAGAGATACTCATACATATCTATGTCATGGTCGTTTCGGTAATGGCATATGGTTTGCGGAAATATTTTGTCTCCATACAAGGAGGTTAAATGAATGATTCTAGAATAATTTACGTGTTAACAAGCTGACATCTGCTGGTTGCATTTAGGAAAATATGGTGATTGCCGATGTTTGCTCCGGCTAAATAATAAGCATGAGAGTGATTTGAGAAAATCGAGACTGTTGGCGCTACCTCATGTGAGATTTGGAAAGACATTGTTGGAGGCAATAGGATTGCGTGTGCAAGAGCAACAAACAGCGCAATATCGCTGTATCCTATTATGTGGATCAAGGTACGCTCTGCTCATGGGAGATAATTCAAGGCACCGATATACTTAAAAAACTTGACACTGCTTCGATGGAGTATTACTCGGAAAAGGCACTGAATACAGTGCTCTCCTGAATAATTCTTCATTCAGTAGATGCAGTTTCTGATGTACATGGGTCTTTCTAATATCCAAACTTATTAAAATATGGTGCGGTCGTTCTGACGTGCCTTTACCATAGCTCGAGCGAGAAGCATTCTCATCACAGGTATTGCATCATAATATTAATCGATTGGTTCAACGATGAAGCAGCGACGAACTCGCACTGTCCTCTTAAGGTGTTCTTCCATAATCCTCTACCATAATGCCATGTGATCGATCGTTCCTCTTTATGTGCTGATATATTTTTCTTGAAGGTGCATGCCTTTTGCTTTTAGTTTGTGCATAGACTACTCTGCTGGCCTGATTCGGTTGAGGGGAGACTATATATGACTATATATTGCACATCCTCATTTGCTTGAATATTGCACTGGGTTTAGCAAAAGTTTGATGCTTTGGTTCAGTTGTGTGGAGACTATAGCAGCGGAGTCACTTCTAAGCATTATGTAGTAGCAATACGCTCTATAAGTTCACAATAATTAAAGTGGTAAGTAGTGAAAGGCGTTGGGCCACAAATAAATAAGTTTATTCCGTTATCTGGTTCAATTGTCTTCTTTTCACTGGTATTCATACAAAATGATATACTTTCATCACGCAATCTTTTAGGCGATAAGAGAGCGCATTCAACTTGCATTCCTAGAAGTATTAACGCATGCCTATTTCACTAAATACATAGCTTTTTACTGTGAAGGCCAGTGCACTTGGCACTTCGCATTTGAATCTCACTCTTAACATCCTGATGTTCACATACATACTTGTTTATGTTTGTAAAGACAAAGAACATAGTATTTGAATATATCGGGCCACGTAGTACAAGCTCAGTTAAGAAATAAAGGCTCATGTTGGTGAAACTACAGCACTCGTTTAAATATCCGCGGACGTCTTAAAATTAGTGGATAACGGGTATGATAAGTAAAATATCAATCTATCATTTTGGATGACAGGACCCTTTACCTCTATAACTTATTCTAAGTTTAGTCATAGGCAATCTTCCTTATAATAAATCACAATCATTATTAAACTTCGGATTCTAGTCTGAGTATTATTTAACTTGAGTTTTTGTTCATTTAACTTAGTCCAAAATGTACCGAAATCAGAGAATAATTCTTCTATTATTTTTCCATTTTTTCATCGTATCGCCCTTTATAAGATTGCTTTTCTTCAACCGTTGTTTTTTAGAGGACTTTTTAATTTTCTCCTTAATCCACATGTCAGTTGTAAAGTGTTATTAAATCTTTATGTGGAATTTAAAGTCCAAAGTGAACTGCTTACCAATTATAGAGAAGATGAAAAAAGAAGAATCCGTATGGTTGCGTTTAGACTTTCTGACAAACTATGATGTGTTAAAGTAATGTTATTCTATATGAGATATTTTCCTATCTTCTCGTGCTTTATAAGAAACTCTTATGCTTGATCAAAAAAACGACCGAATCAACTCTCGCGCCAACTGGAATGGTATTTTGACTCTAATTTATCAAGCTGAAAGTTGTAAATTTTACACACTTTAAAGAAGAGATGCAAGTACTGTCCGTGTGACATTCAAGAGAAGAACAAGCCTATTATTTTGTCACTCCGTAGAAGGTGACTCTGTTCGTAATTGTACCCATACATACTAGTTCAATTTTTATTCTCTATTCGTTTGGTACACTTTGAGTTTTTTCCATTGCGAATGATGACTGTACATATATCTCTGTTTGCTACCTTTAACTCGTTCTTTTATCAAACAAATGCCTCCGGTTCACAAAGCCAAATCTTGGTTCTCCAAGAAGTCAGTACGTTCAAATAAATCCGCTGATTCCAATCGTCTCCCGTCGATTATTTATCGGCAAAAATGATGTGATGCCTATGACATTCGGCTCTCAGAATAAACCGAAGTTCCCTAGAACGAAGCCAGAAAAAAAATTTCCTTATCAATACTCTCAAGATATTTCACACAGATCCGCGAACACTTCCTATAGCATTCGTTAATATCAGCCGACAAATAGCAAACAACAAATGACAGCGGTATTTTATCCTATTGAATAGTATAATTTTTATTGACTTCCATTCGTGACTAATCATTTATCCTCACTGTCATATGCGGTAGTAGAATTTAAGAAGATAGAGCGAGAATGAAGATAAGTTTTCCAATTCAGCACACTGCGTCTTGTAGAGAATATAAATGATGGTATGTGTATGAAACTATATCAGCACCTACAATTTATTTCCCGATAACAAGTCTCGTTAGATCAGTGCATTGATAAAGTTAGAATTTCATCGTTGAAATTATAATAGATAAAGCTTACTGTCCTTCCAAAGATTGTGGTAAGGCAACACCCTTTTGAGTTGGCGTCTAACGTTAAGTTACACACAATCCTCGCATTAACGAGGTCTTAGGCGGATTAAAATCTCCTATGACACAAGAAATCTATTGCACACAGTATCATTGAGGCATAATATATTAAATTGTTCGAAGAGAGAAATTGAAAAACAAAGTTTAGACAAGATATTAGCAATAGCATTACTAATTAAGCAAAACACAAAGTATACAACAAACAACAATACAAAAAAGACACAATATCATAACTCTACTTTGTACTAAGCATGTACTACCTGCCTAGAACTGCTCTTCCTATTACACACCTCGAACCCCGTTCATTTGAGACAAGCTTTAGAAAAAAACCCCAAATTGCCTGAATTGCTGAATTTCTAATCGTCCAGCTGCATCAGCATAATCCTTTAAGCT
>CM025852.1:3425160-3525687 GCA_003952965.2 Morella rubra
GTTGATGCGTTTTTAGCACTTGCCCACATAAGGGTTTGCAATAAGACATATTTTAATAACAGGTATATATGCGAGCTATATATATATATAACCTAAATTTAGGAACTCAAGTCCCGGACAGTTGGCGGAAATTGAAGGGTTCATGAAAAGATCGATCGAGGACTGATAACTAATGAATTTAGTGCCTGTATGTTTCAGCCTTTTGCAGTACGTGTCGAAGCCAAAAAAAGAAAGCCTTCAGGACAGTACTGAAAAGATAATCGGTGGGCAAGTCTGTTGATTTGAATGGTATTCAGTACATACTTTCAAATTGATCGGTCATGATGTATAATATTCTTCATGGAGTAACCTTTTGCCTAATTGGCGCGCGA
The DNA here is from genome assembly GCA_003952965.2 of Morella rubra. Classification (NCBI taxonomy): domain Eukaryota; kingdom Viridiplantae; phylum Streptophyta; class Magnoliopsida; order Fagales; family Myricaceae; genus Morella; species Morella rubra. Next base: position 3,425,532 of record CM025852.1, read on the forward strand.
CAACCTTATCAGTTTTAGATAGAATCTTTCTGGAATCAAAGCTGATCCTCATGCATGCGGTCTTTTCAGAAAATCAATAATGCATGCCATTAGAAACGCCAGCTAAAGATTTTGTGACATCTAATGACGTAAGTGATCTCTCACGCAGAAAACACATGACAACCGCTTTGAAGTCATATCCTTAATTGTCAAGAGGAAAAAAGCAACACATAATATATTCCCTCGTAATGGATATTATGGAGGGAGGGTATATATATATTCTGTAATACCCCGTCTCGAAAAGTTAAGCGAGCAATTTAAATTTTAAACAAAAAGAGAGGTTAAATACTATTTTTATTTTTGAATAGAGGTTGAATCGTATTTTTGAATTTAAAAATATTGAGATGAGATGTGATTTATATTTGAATTTAAAGATTTGGATGGAAATTTGTTCTTAGATTTGAATTTAAATGTTAAGATATGGATAAAGATTTCTTTTATGTTTAAATTTGAAAGATGTGGATAATGATTTTGTATTTGAATTTAAAAGTGACGGATAAAGATATGTTTGAATTTTAAAAATTGAAGAGATTGAAATTAATAAATGGTCTCAAAGAATGTATATTGGAGACTAAAATTTGGATTGAGGTGGTACTACTAAGTTTTGAGATATTGTTTAGCAATTATTTGAAAAGTTTTAAGGGTTGGTTAAGTGTTTGAGGTAAGTGGTTACTTCAATGAGATTTTTAAAAGTATATAGTATTTTATATGGTTTTGATGTACTATTTGGGGAACTGAACAAATTTTGGGTAAAAGATGATTGTCGAGATTTCTTGAAACTCAATTGAAATATTTATAACCTGTTTTGTTAAGCATACTGTAAATTTGTCATTGTACTGGTGATATATCTCTGTGGTCTGTGTGGCCAATTTATCCTTATGGTTTGTGTGGCCAATTTGATACCCCTCATGGTATTTGGAGGTCTTTGTGGCCTGGGGTTTGTGTCATTGAGATGTGGTCTGTGTGATTGAGGTCTGTGTGACCATTGGTGATTTCCCTATATTGCGTGGCCTTAGATATTTTTGTTACAAATTTGTATTTTGGTTTTAGTATGGCTCACAATGATTTTATTTTGGATTTCAGTTATTGTGAGAAAATTATCTTTTCCCCAACCCCCATTGACTTGCTACTTACTGAGCTAGTCGTAGCTCACCACTTATTCTCATATTTTTAAAGTTGACAGAATTAGAGGAGTTCGAGGAGCTTCAGATAGATTTGTATTTCGAATGAAAGAGTACTTTTGGAGATTAATTTTGAAAAATTCAATATTGTAATTCTTTTGGGAGATCTTCATTGATATTAGAAATATCGGATATGCTAATGTAAATTTTAGGGCTCGAATTGATATTTTTAGCTTTTTGTGGTTTATGAATATTTTGCTTAGGTTGTACAAATTAGTTTTAAAATATTGAGGGCCTAGATAAATGATTTGCTATGATAAAAATGCCTTATTTTATATGAAAATCTATCCTTTGGAGTTTGGGCCGGGGCCTTACATATTCCGTGCACTTTGTATTAATTCTCAGTAGCATCATTGATGATGAGAGTAAATATATGTTCGGACCCAACAGCCAGCGAAGAATCAAAGACAACCACATATGAAATACCCAATTGGCAAGTGCGGCATGACATGACCAGCTCAGTACTTGGCCAACAAGATCACTTAAAAATCTATTACCACAAATCATGGCCTTCCTTCGGTCCAGCAGTACTGTACGATCATGTGTTTGGTGGAAAACAGTTGCCACCTAAAGCACGTAATTGTCGGCAAATCCCTGAAACAACATGGCCTTGGCACAAAACCAGAAAACCACAGTATACTATATATGTTGCCTCGAAGCTCGTATGCCATAACCCATGAGAAAATGTTGGAAGCTCTCGTTCACTTAAAGATTCGAAGTATTTAGTAAAAAAAAAAACTTAGATTCGAAGTGAAATCTGATTGAAGATAGTTGTTGACCTATAACTGCAAAGAGAGAGCAGACTCAGCAGAGATCATGACGGATCATACTGAGAATAGATTGACGTGATACCCATCATGCGCCCTCTTCAGTGGACGCATGGCCCATAAAAGTTGAACGATGGAAACCTGTTCGATACTAAAGATGGCACACTCCTATGTATAAATATATAACTATTTTGGGTGTATGTAGTGACTTTAGATGACAATAAATAATAATAAAAAAAATGTGACAGAAAGTACTTTCATCGAATAACTGAAGCTCGATTAGTAAAGTAATTGAATCATATAATACAGTCGTCAGAATATTGGACCGTGGTGTTGTCTCAATTAAACCCTAATCTTTCGACCTTTGTGTTAATCAATTTTATGACATAATGAGCAATATGTGTGGCCTATTATTGTACGTACTTCGTGTTAACAATTCTTTTTTTATTTCCTTCTATTGTTTTTTTTCCTGCATTATCTAATAGGTTTTCTTTTAAGGCATTCTGTGTTATCTATGATCAAGTACTCCATGTACTTGACTCGTAAGAAGTATTAATTCTAAGAAAATGCAAACTACGTATACTGCACTATACTTTTCGAAGGGATTAATCAAGTATGCTTTTCGAAGGGATTAATCAATTATACTTTTCCATGGTCTAAATATTTTGTTATGAAGTCTAAATTTTCAAAGTTATATTCTATTGAGTTTATTTCAAAAAAAAAATCTAAAATTTTATTTAAAAATCAATTTTGCCCTACCGGATGGGCTGCCGATTGAAAAAACCTCTAAAGAAAATAAATTTTCAACCTCTTTGTTTTGACCGAATTCACTACCAGACGGCCGGTTGGACTGGTAAGTGAAAGCACATGCATCCATTTATCTTGCCTGATACAATTGTTCTTTAGCCCTAACATTTTAGGCTATTGTTTTAAGCGGATTCAGTACCAAATTCACATCTGGTTGACTGGTACTACAACTGTCAAAATATTCTAGAATTAAATTTAAAATTTTGTTACACTGTCAATGGTAATAGGTACCGGATCCACCGGTATGTGCTTACCAGGTGACCAATAGTTCAATGTGTATGAAATTTTTTAAATTCAAATTCAATTACAAAATCAACGGTCACAGGTACTGGATCTACCAGTATATGACTCATGGTCAACCAATAGTTATAAAATTTATGGACTTTCATATACGACTATTTTTCAAATGGGCTCTTTAAAAGAAAACCTTTAGAGATATTTCTAGGCTTGCTAAACCTTACCATTTCATCTACAAACTTGTTTAAGCCTGGTTTTCAATTTACAAAGCTTTCACACAAAATTAATCACCTTCAAGCCTTCTCGATTGTGTGAGCTTGTGAGATAGATATTTGATTGTATCAATCTGATCTTTTACAGAGTTACATTGTAAACTTTTATTTTCATCAAGTAGAAAAGAGTGAGAGCACTCTTGTGATCTTTGGTGATGGCATATAATCAAAGGGTAAAGGTTGGAGAAGTTGTTCTCAAGCTTTGGTTTCAAATTTTTTCCCTTGGCTAGAAGGGGTTATAATGGCAATTTTCGAAACTCAGCTATGAACTTGAGGGGTGGACATAGACACGATTGTTGAACCACTGAAAAAATCTAAGTGTTTTAATTCTTAATCTCTTCTCTTTTAATTACTTACTTGTTTGAGATTCAAATATACTTGCCTTTTTTTTACATTTTCAAAAATATTTTAAAACTCAATTCACCAGTTCCTCTTCGCTTGTTTTAATCTTAGAATTTCAAAACCAGATGCAAAAGTGCTAGTCAAGATCAGTGATTTTAAAGCTTATAGGATATAGCTTGGTGCACCTAGTAAGGCTACAAAAAGTAGGACTTGACATCATGTGATTCCCTTCCTTTTCCCACTATTTGGTATGGGACTCATGACATCATATGGCTTAATTATTATTTCTGTGATGAATAACCCTTGTCATTATCAATCCATATTGTGATTGTGATGCCATTGAGTTGCAGCACGAACAAGCTCTCAATCATTGGCTACCAGCTTCTCACTTAATCAGTGATTACTCATCTCGCACCATTGCATTAAGATAGTTTCTTATCGCTCAATCAAGTACTGGAGTTGGATATTGAGCACTTGTCCAAATTTCTTTGGTTGTGTACTAATTGTCTTTGCATGATTTAAGAGCCTCTGATCAACTTGCATACCCCTTAAAGCTAGTTTTATAATCTTAGTACGCTTCTATATCATGTCATCGTGGATAAAACCACGACATATTTATCTGCTTACCATAATTTGTGTCGGCAGTCTTTTATTTCTTGCTTTCTTTCTTTTTTGTAGTAGGCAACTGTAAGTCACTATATATTATATTTAAATACAATATTGTAACCCTATTATAATTAAATATGATACGATACATTATCAAATAACAAAACATATCTATATCCTAATTAATATTTTTCATTATTTTCATTCTTATTCGATCAATGACTATTGATTGAGAGAATTTTGAATGCGAAGCGTCAAGCATAGAAAGCAGCAGGAATTAAGATATATATAGAGAGCGATGTTGCAACTTTAGGGCCTGATCCATTCGAGACAGACAAGGCCAAAATCTAGAGCAGTCCCCATAGCCGCAGGCCGGAAACCTCTGGGGCCGAACATTGTTCACCTAACCGAGCCGGGGTCTCTTGGCCTCAACATTAGCTACCGGAGCGCAAGGGACGATTGGATCCGTCACAACTCCAACTATATCATAAAGGGGCCTCCAAGATGCGCCCACATGCAACCTTGGAGCCCCATGTAATATTTCGGAAAAAAATCGTAATAAGCTTATGTTTATAGTCAAAAATTAAATTGAACTCTATAATTTTTAATTTATTTGCTTACACCCCATAAATTTTAAAAATAATCAATCATCGATCTCTGCCTTTAAATCAGACGAAAGGTGATGTGAATGGATCGAAATATTCTTATAAGAAAAATACAAAATAAATTTTAAAAATGAAATAGAATTTCTATATTTTTATTTAGAACATATTATTTTTATTTTTAAAATTGTTAAAATGTTTTTAGTAATTTTATCTTAGAAAGGTATTTCAGTCAATTTTTTGCTTAGTTTAACAACTAATTACAAGATCGATGTCTTTTAAAACTTATGAAGGAGACAAATTAAAAGTTATAAAATTTAATTTAATTTTTACCCATAAATAGAAGGGTGTTGTAGGTTTCACCTAACGTTCTACCTAAAGGTGACATTTTGGTCCTCTTGAAGTTACTCTTATAACCCAAACGTACACATCTTGGGCTCCGAAGACGTTTCTCTTGGAACCCAATTGCCTTGTGTCCATCATCCAGGTGCGGGGGTTTGGATTTGTCCCAAAGTAGGGCCTCGTTTTGTTCCTTGGTCCTGTAGTTCTACTAGGTCATCACATTCTAGCCCAAATTTGACAAGAAGAAACCAGAGATGCAGACAAACCCAATCCCATACGTAGAGTTCTAGCCTGACTATAGCGTCTAAGCAGTAAGCACTACCAAACTAGAAATAATCGTACTGACTTATTGCCTATTTGGCAGTTTGGCACCTTTACTCTTTTTTTAGGGCAACTAGAGGAAGAGGAAATAAACACACTGCAAGAGACTGCGAAGTGGTGGTTCAATTGGTCTTGATGTTCGATCAAAACTGGGTTAGGGAAATAAAGTTTTTGGATTAAACTCCTCACGATCAAGATTTGTAAGCCTACAATGACAATCTAAACCTTCCGGTTTAATAGCTATAGCTCAATCTAAGCATGTCAGCGGATGAAGAGCTTCGATGATCACATCCAAGAGGCAGCCGATCATACTTAGTCGTCCCCTTTCATCTTTTTACTTTAAAAAATAAAAAACACACAACAAGAGAGTTTGGCACTGTTACTCAAAAAGTATGATTGCCAACCCAGTAAGAACAGAAATGCCGAGACCATTCGTATTGGAAATATTATTATTATTATTATTATTTTTTTTATTTTTATTTTTTTATCAAAGAAGAACACTAACATTACAACCAGAAAAGAGTACAAACAAAAATACAGACCCATCAAGGTGGATCAAAACCATCAAAAGCCCAAGGAAAACTAGAATGGAGCCCGCAAAATTCAGGGAAACATTGGCATGCGAACCAGGTGTGTTACTCAAGGACTTAATATGACAAAGGCCAATCTTTATAATTCGGTTGATGATGGCTCATTGGGGGAGGAGTCCAAATGAAAGGGTTGGCAGTCCATAGAATATACTCTGCAAAACGGAGGCAGTCAATCAATATAGATTTGGTCCAAACTCTGATTCCCCAAATTATGGCTTGCCCATCTTTCTCACTTTTGAATTTCAAGATTTTTCTTCGTATGCATTTTCCCTTACGTTTGGTTCCCCCTTTTCTCAGGAATCAACATCACAAAAGGTACCCAAGCTCACCCACTTCGACCTATCCAAATATCTACGCCTTTCCATCAACTTCATTCGCTTCGATCCACCCTTTGGAGTTTGGACACCACGGCGGTCCAAAAGCGGAAGGGCATATCAGTAAAATGACTAGGTCTCCGAGGATTCGGTTTTGTATAAAACATAGTTACTACCATTAATAGAAACTGTGAGGAGTTATTATATTCCTCTTCTCTGCTTAGTACACCATAATTTGGTTTACTTCATTCAGGTCTCTTCCAAAAATCATTTGTCTCTAGGCTCTCTCTCTCTCTCTCTCTAGCTTGCGTTCGCTTATCTCTGGCTGAACACTGAACAGAGACTCCATGGCGACCGGAGCGTCGGTAACTTCATACTCGATAACCCACCGTTCCAAGCAAAAGATTTACCAGATTCCCATACCCTTTTCTAAATCAATCCCCTACTGGCTTAGAATAACTTCAACAACCCAGTTACATGGAAAGAGCCGGAAAAACAATAGCTTCAGAGTGTGCTTGGTCATGGAGAAGAAAGCAGAGGATGTCATTCAAGTTGGAAAAGAAAACGCTGTCAAGTCCGCTGAGAGTATACAGAATCAGGTCGCAGCCTCATGTCTGTCAGAGAGGTTAGCAAGGAAGAGATTCGAAAGATACACGTACCTCGTGGCAGCGATCATGTCAAGTCTCGGAGTCACTTCCATGGCCGCTATGTCTGTTTATTATAGATTTTCCTTGCAAATCGAGGTACAGTTTTCTACTTCATATTTTCGAGTTCTTTTCTCTTCGCATCGTTTTCTTTTTCTTAATATGGGTTGGTTACGTTTGATTGACAGGGTGGAGAATTTCCACTTTTCGAAATGCTTGGAACATTTGCTCTCTCTGTTGGTGCTGCTGTAAGTCAGATTCTTTCCACTAATAACCGAGAAAAAGACTCTGATACTTCTAATCAATTAGTGCTGATAGGTTATGAGAATATTATAATCTAAGTATTAAACGGTGTCAAGTCTGATGTTTGGTATTCATTGTCTTTCGCCCATCAACTCCATGGGTGGGTGGGTGCTTGAACTTAACAAATTCGTCAATTCATAATCCTGTTTCTTAATTTAACTAATTATTTTCGGTGTGTTATTGATCTGCAGGTGGGGATGGAGTATTGGGCGAGGTGGGCTCACAGAGCGCTGTGGCACGCTTCACTGTGGAATATGCACAAGGTCGGTCATAGAATTTTGGTGCATTTTCCTGTGCAGAGTTTGAATTTCAAGCCTTTTTCTCTTGCATGACTATATAGTTGACCAATGGAGTGCTACACTACGTGGGATTGATCTTTTGCCATGGTTGGTTTGGTTTTTTTTTGGCTTTATTGCAGTCCCATCACCGACCCAGGACCGGCCCCTTTGAGCTCAACGACGTTTTCGCCATAATCAATGCGGCTCCAGCCATTGCTCTCCTCTCTTACGGGTTCTCTAACAAGGGTCTGATTCCAGGACTCTGTTTCGGTGCCGTGAGTATCTCTTCCTCCCGACCACGTCGTTTTCGTTGCTTACAGGTGAAGTCACCGGTCTTAGTTCCGGTGACGTGGCGAGAATTGTCGGCCCCACCTAACTTTGCATTTTGAAGCGGTTGAATTTTGACTTCTGCATGACACGTTTCCCTGAATATTTATTTATTAAATTACATTTCCTTTCTAATGGTCTCTCTCTGTTTTCTTAATTCTTTCCTTTTTGGTACTAAAAACAGGGTTTAGGAATCACAGTGTTTGGGATGGCCTACATGTTTGTGCATGATGGACTCGTCCACCGTCGCTTCCCAGTTGGGCCAATTGCTAATGTCCCTTATTTACGAAAAGTTGCTGCAGCCCACTCTGTAAGTTATACCCTCCCCAGTCCCCAGTCCCCCAGTTCAGTATCTAGGAATCACAAGTGTTTCGGTATTGCTTCCTTAATGTTTCCCCCTTTCCTTTTCTTCTTTCGTTTTCTTTCCATCCATTCTTTCACATATTACTGTCTCCTAATTCAGTCTGATTTTTCCTTTTTCTTACATATATAGCTGCACCACTCGGACAGATTTGGTGGAGTGCCGTATGGGTTATTTTTGGGTCCAAAGGTGGGCTCGCTTTCTGATGAATTTCATTTCTTTTTCTGTTCGTTTCATTAAGTCTGTCATCAAATAAGAACGGGTTACAAGGAATGTACTAAAACATCTCTAATGCTATTGCAGGAACTAGAAGAAGTTGGAGGAATGGAAGAGTTGGAAAAGGAAATTCAACGTAGACTTTAGCCAATCCAAAGGTTCTTCTACTGATCAAATGTTGAAAGGAATCGGTTCACGATTGTCCTGATTTGGGTTGGATTAAAGAGCATTCTTAGAGATTCTGTGTATAAGCGTTTGGGCCAGTGGAAAGTGGCTTCCTCCTTCTTTGGTTAATCAGACCCTCCAGTCCTAATTGATTCATGGAAAAAACCAAAAGCACTTTCACTTTCTTGCCTGTAAGCACATTAACTTTGCCAGACATGAAGGGTGAAAAACAAATATGGGAGAATAATAATTTGGCAGAGGCCTTTTGCTTGCCGTGTATATTCATCCGTTTACACAGAAACTGTACAACAGAGTATTTACAGAGCATTCCTAGAACAACTAAAACTATTACAATCACAGTCAGCTTAGTTCATCATCCGAAGCTTTATCACTTTGTTCACAGGTGAATTATTTGGATTTGATGGCTTAGCAAATGGAAATTGGCCTAAACTGTCGTATTGTCCCTGTTTATGGAGAAAATCTACTGCCGTGCCACTGCATCAAATTCTACATGTACAAGTAATATAAGAGAAGGTGGAAGAAACAATCTAGCTTCTTCAAGTGAAGGTGGACTCTTTAGAACTTGTAGTCCAAGAGCCATCGAGTGCGATAACCTAAGGCATGACGTTTGAGGTTTGGTACAAAAAGGTTACTTTCATTGACTAGCCAAGGTTTGTAAGCTGCTAGATCAGAGTTTCTCCACTAAATCGAGACTTAAGCAACAAGCTGCTGCTGCAAAAACCTGAATCTGGCGGCTCATACTGCCTTCATACATTGCATATTCCATTAACATCAAACCCAACGAGTAAAGTCCATTCCACTGATCGAGATAAACATTTTTGCACAGTGCAAGTTACACCTAAGGTCTACTATAGTCCCATAGTTATCCAGTATATGAGACCAAAAAAAAAAAAACCCTAAGCTGGAGGAAAACAAAAGTCCCACCTCTATCTGGGCGGGTGCCTCGAGTTTTTGGAGGCTTTTGTAGGTCATGATGGACACGCGTCCGACGGATGCGAGACCATCGGCCAACTTGCTTGTAGCTTTTGAGGTGTCGATCCAAAACTGGTGCGCAAGCCACTAAACCTTGCGACCCGTGTTGTTTACTCACATACAGGGCCACACAGACAGAGCCGTGGTCGGTCATGAAGTCCAAGAGTGGCCCTCAGTGGCGGATTTACGGGGTGAACAACCGGTTTGCCCAATGCAAAACGTTAATTTTTTAATTTTTTTTAATATAACTTATATGTCTATTTTAACCAAGCTAGCCCCCTAGAACCCAACTCAATCTCTGCCCACAGTTCATTTAACCTCCTTTTATTTTTGTGGGTTTGTTGCTGCATCATAGCTAGGCATGTAGGAATCAGCTTTGTGGGGATAAAAATTTAGACGTCGGTTTATTTGAAAACCAATCACTGATTGCTTCCTATCATATGTTCCAATGGCTTTTAGGCTTTTCAACCTATCATATGTTCCAATAGCTTTTTGGCTTTTCAAGCTTTTTTATTCGGGAGATGCTTATATTTCAATTGAGATCTTTGATAAGTCATAAGTGATCATATCTTTCTACAGCCTTTTCTCCTTGGTGTTTTAATTTTTTGCAGCCATGGTTTATATAAGGATAATGTATTTCATGTCACCTTTTACAACCTTTTATCATTGGTTTCTTAATTTTGCTGCCATGGGTTATATAAGGATGATATATTTCACAGCCTCTTTTTTTGATTTTGAGATTGTTGTACTCCAAATCCTTTTGCATATTGTTGTGGCTATTGGTTATTAATTAAGTTTTGAAATTATATTGAAATTGTGATTAGGATTAAGTTGTAAAATTGTAATTAGGACTTTGTTGTCACTTGTGAAATTATATTGATGAAACTTGTAGTGGAAGGGGCACAAATTAAGAAACCAGTCTCGCACGATCAGGTGATACAGAGCCATAGGATCCAATTGTCATCTCTTAGTCTCAGCAAATAGTACAATATGTGTATTTTAATATAATATATTTTTAATATTTTTAGTTTTTAATTTTCAATATTTTAACTCTAAGACATTTTTTTACATTACGTAGTAAAAAAAAATTTCCTGTCATTTTTTCTTAAGTGTTGGCCCCCCTTCAAAATCATTCCTGGCTCCGCCACTGGTGACCCTCGTAGGGCGATTACTCTCCCGTCACCTCATAGCTCCACCAATATTTTTTTATTTCTCTACGCTGTATTTATTTTCATTTGGCCTGAAGAGTGTTACTTTATGATGCAAGACTAAGACTAATGTCGGAGTTGCGAGGATGATCGTATTCCTTGAACATGATCCAAGTTTATATCTCTGATTATTTTCAACTTAACCAAACAGGGATTAGAGGCGGAACCCGGAAATCCAATGCAAGAAACAGCTCATGCTACATCCAACTTGTCACAGGACACAAGCAATTTCCTTTTTGTGGAAAGAAACCAATGTGGGTAGTGATGTTCAAAGGGATATCTTGACGTGGTCTCAAGGCAACACGCCACCTGCAGGGAAGAGATAACGTGCAAGCCATGAGTTTAAAAGCGAAACCCTTGCAAATATCAACTTCCTTCGAGAGTGATACAAGCAAAGGCTTTGAAAAGGGGGACGTGCAATGCAATGAAGCTAAAGCAAAAGGGATCTCTCAACGTGTCCAATCGCCCTCTTGGAGGCGCCTGCAAATGGCCCACCGCCGCCGCCGTCCAAAAAACCTCACAGTAAGCATCCAGGAAATCGCACCCCAGCCCCAGGGTTTACCATTATGTGGTTAACCATTTGACTGGGCTTTGACTTAAATTGAAGCCTGATCCCCGAACACGGCCTGGTCTATGTGATGTATAAAGGCAGCCCAGCCCATGATAACGTCTACAGTTCTTCCAGTACAATATGTAACCACGTGGCAGACAAGGCGTTCTCTTCCAGAATAATTCAACGTATTTTGAAGTGAACCAAGAACCTAAACAATTCCCGAACCTTCTGTGGCTCTCCGACTCCACATCAGACGGAACCTCCCAACGTTGTCGGCTCCAAGGTGCGCTGCATAGTAAGTGAGGCGGGAACCGTAGTCTGTACTTGATTATTCACTGATCCCTCTGCTTTCTCACTCAATTTGCCATCCACTCGTAAGTCTATTCGCCTGATGTTATGACTCTGAAATTTTCATTTAAGCTGCGTTTGATTTATTCATTTTTTGTGTTATGTGGGTGCTTCTTCCTTAATGCATGATCTTTGGGTTAGGGACGTTCGAATGCGAATGCTTAAGGCTCATGAACAGCCATGATTGTATGCTGGTTGTTTGAACCTGATCTTCAGATGATACTACTTATGCTTCTTAGACCCGACTCTGTCTCCACACTATTCCACGAGGATCCTTGGCCATGCCTTGCTTGATATATCTTTTAGCCTGTTTCCACTTTGCAGGTTGCTAGTTTGTTGGTATAAGTGTTGCTGGCTGAAGAGGCAGGCACCTAAGAATAAGAACAACCTACATGCGTGAAATAGCTGTGTTTTTGCAGGCAAACTGCAAATTTAAACCACTCTACCCTATGACAGGATCATGGGGTATTTACCATACTTTGATGCTCTTAATATTGTAATCGTACATGCACTTTCTTTTATCTGAAAACTATATGTCATTAAACCAGGTACAGTGGCCATTTCAACGCCAAAGAAACAGGGTAAGGATAATCCTGGGGAAGAAGGGACATTTACAAAAGAAAAGACTGGTCCTATTGTCGCCTTAAGGAGGCCTCCACCACTCCCACCTGTTCTTGGACCACTGGTAGCTCTCTCATTGTCAGAGACATGGTCAGGTCATGATAGCAATGATGACTGACAGGTGGTGTGAAGCCACTCCTGTACTGCTGATTGGCCTCAATACAGAAAAGAATCCTTTATGTTTGTACATTGTCCTCTACTTGAAAAATATCATAGTAATGTAGCGCAAAAGCTTAAATGCGGACAGAAGAACTCGAGCTATGAAATTCCAAAGCTGTATATAGCCTTCCAGTAGTGGATTGACGAAAGGTGCCACAAGTATGCTGTAAATCCTTAATATCCATTGCAGTATGACATGGGGACTCTTTAGGAACCCTGCGGATCACATATATGAGTATTGTTTCACCTCGAGGATATATTAGGCTCATGATAAAACTGAAGTTTTGAAATGTCAACAAAGTCTTAACGTACATTCAGTGGCCTTTGGGAAATCATCAAATAAGGATGTCAGAGTCTTCAACAGAGTCTGAATTTAACGACAGAAGCTCATCACTTGATTAACAAATTCCACGGGTAAACAAAAGCAAGATGTAGTTGTCGATATTCAAAAAATTGTGGAACTGAGATTTTATTTTCTGAGAAGTATGGTTTGCAGAATTACCAGAACTAAGACTCCTGGTTTGATTGGTGATTCAATCACAACCTGCGCATTTCTGCATATATGTACCAATTTGTCATGAGCGTTTTATATTATTTTTTTTGTGAGAGAAAGAGAGAGGGAGGGTGGGGTTTGGTGCAACTGAAAGTATTGAATTTTCTATGCCTGATGATCATTCTTTCTCCCATCCTTGAGCACTCAAAAAAGCTGCAGCCTTTGGTGAAGGGGATCTGTGACTTTTTCCATTCTAGCAAATCATAGAAGATCCCAATCAGTGATTGCTTATATTTAGGCAGATAACAACTAGATGAAACAAAACAAATGGGAAATACCCAAGTGCCATTTTACTCCAGCTGTGAAGTCATCTCCTTCACAAACATGTCCTATGCAGAACTTCACATTCTGACCCATGGATGCCGTAAGTTGCTCCAAGAACTGCATAACCTCCTGCAATGATGGTTCATTCTTAAGCCCTGTTATGGTAACCAAAAGAAACAAAAAAACCCAATGCTTGTTCAGAAGACTAGTAAAAAGATGAGACCTTTTTCCCCTGTAATGGTTGGGGAAAGGAGCAGTCCTCAATATAACACTCTTCGGATATGATCTCGCGTAGTTGCTTCAAATTCTTCTCATTGATGCATGTGTAGAATTTGTTGATTGTCTCTGATGGAGACGGTGAACTTGACGTGAAACTTGAATTCCTGTTTGATGACATAGCCACGACGAGTTTCCGGTCTCTGGACAATCTGTTTGTTGCCTGCCATCTCACACAAATGCCGTGCTGAGTTATTCTCATGGTCTGGTTCTTTAATTGACAAGTTGCCTTGAAGGGCAAGGAGCCATGGGCGGGCCTTGCCAATGTTTTGGAGCACATAAGGGGGCACGGAGCTTTGCCAGATAGATTGACAACACCAGCCATTGCCCTCCAAGAGGACGAGACTGGCCAAGGCAACTGTGGTATCGAAGCATTGTAATTAAGGACATGAAATTTGGGAGGAAAGGAGGATTATTACATGGTGCCGGTGTGACAGCACAAAGCAAAGAATAAAGACCCGTCTTTTGCTTCGGTTCAAACAAGGAATCTCTATTTTTTCTGGTTTCATTTGTTGCGATTTCCACTCTGTTCTTCCTTGTGATGAAATCCAAGAATTTGCTCGTTTGTCACGATGGTGGCTCCCTTTGTATTTAGGACAACCGAGTATTCCATATGGGGTCACGCAAAGGACAATGTTATCAGCTTTTGTATCCCGTTGGTACCTCGAGTCTTGGATTTATTTGCCTGAACTTACAGAGAAAGAAAAGAATGCATGAAAGATAATTTTCAATCACAGCATCTTTGCATTGGCAATTTTGGCAGTTGCCAAAATTGCAATCAATTTTCTTTTTTAAAGGCATCACAATAATCCTCTTAAGAAATCTTGCAATCAATTCTAACAAAATATCAAAATAGGACTTCTACCTTTCCTTGAATTTGAGGGGGTTTTCTTTCCTCCAGTTACTGATTGATGCATCCAAAACTCAGCCGGGTAAAAAGGAAATTCACTGGCCTTCAAAGTTTTTTCTTCCCTCTTGCATGGGAGTTTTGGCAACAAAAATCAAGTACTTTGGATTTCAAAGTCAAAGGCCGCGACAATCTTGTTGGACCTAATCGTAGGTTATGACAATTGGAATCGCACGACCGGCGCGGTGTGGGGTGCAAGGAGGCACGCCAGCGTTACTGTCTGGCTAAATTATGCGTAGCTTCAATAGACTGCAGCTTTAGGTCTTAGCCTCTTAGGAATCGTTTTTTTTTTTTTTTCCTTTTTCTGAGCGGTCGTGGGAATCATTTGGTAATACAGCAAAAAGTTTAGGTCCAATATGCATTATATTTTCCTTTCTTAAATCGTTGACAATCTGAATAGGGTTTGCTTCTGGATTTCCAACCTGTTAAGGGTGAAGAATTTTCTTTTGCAAGTGTTGGTGAATACAGAGAGGAGCATGGCCCATGTGATAAGACAAATATTTGAGGGACGGACGGACGGCTGCCCATGAAAGCATAAATATGAATTGACCATTGAGATTGTCAAATGTGCATGTCGAGTCCTACAAGTCAAAAAGATCTTGCTTTATTTGAAAATTAATGCATATGATCCTGCGGCACATGGAGGGAGTGGGCAGAGGTGTCGGCATGCAGGAGCAAGATGTGTCCCTGTTTCTCGTGTAGCAGCATTATTGATTTTCTGGGTGAAATAAGCCAAAACCAGAACAACCTTTGGCAAAAGGGAGACGGAATGACAGAAACAGTCCGGTAGATGAATATCAACAAGAATCTCAACTCACCGACTAGCTGAGACGATGGTTGCTCTCCATCAAAATTGCAAGCTCATTAAGTAACAAGGCTGAAGCCTAAATGGTCACGGCATCGGTCATCATCTTCATCGTCGGTCTCTCACACTCTCTGTCTACAAGAACGCGATTCTCTCGTGATAAACACCCAGTTGACCATGTGATCCACCACGAAATGTACATATAATTGAGCAAGGTAGCTTGACCTTTAGCTATTCACGCAGATACTTGATGTTACCAAAGAGATCTCCCTGAAAATAAGGCCAATATAAATATGAACCCTGCTCCCTGAAACCCGCCCAAATTGGATTTAAAATAACAAATCATAGCTGTCAAAATAACAAAAAAAAGCAATCACTAAATCCTCAGCATTCTAAATAATTCGTAGTACGCTGCGTGCCTACTAAAGAAATCCAGAAACCAGCTACCAGGTCTAGAGAAGAGAGCTCCTAGGAATGGCTTGAATCCACACGTGTTCATGACCAGACAGGGTCAGAACCATCCTGCACAAAAAACTATGGATTGTAATTTTAGTCAATCAGTCATCAAATCGTCTTATGAATTCAAGTTGTCTCGACTGAGCTGAAAGGAATCTTGTACAACCAGACAATCTAGCTGGCATGCTCTTCAAACAGCCACCAGTCTGAAAAGGCTGTTTTAGCTTCCCTCACCCAGATCAATCACCCCCAAACAGTGGTATTGAAGCGGGTAGATTGTGTGCCTATATAAATGCACAACCAATGCACTTTGGTCATATAGCCACATTTATCAAACAGGAATACCTCGAAGGAAGAAGGTGAAATTGCCTTTTGTTTGCACAATGAGAAGGAGTAACAAGGTCAGTGATGTTCCAGCTACTGCAATCACTAAACGTTTGCAGGGCAGCAGGCCTCTTCCAAAAAGGGGGCAGGTAAAGTCCAGGATTGCAGCATATGTTTTCCATTCGGTCCTCTCTGTACTCTCTAGAGGCTCTTCAGATAGTCAACACTCTAGCAGGAAAACCTAAAGGAGGGAGACATGACAGAGAAGATCAGAAAATAGATCCACATCAGACACTGTTTAATCTCGTAGATTATCTGTGTAATTTACTTCAAAATTGTTCCTGTTCTACTTACTTTTTTTTCCCACTGGGTAGCCTTTCTCTTCTGCAAATGGAGTCTTTCTAATAGCATAGATTCTACCTTACGGCAAAAAAAAGAGGTATACAATATCCATGTATGGCAGTTAACAAGTCTATAGCAGTTAAAAGGGCCAGCAGAAATAATAATCATATAAGCGAAGGGACGCATGAATTGGAAATGCAAAGTCCTGAAACAATTTGAAATGTCATCAATTTACAGGACAGCCTAGGTCGTAAGACATCATATGACAGCAGTGTGCTCATAAAGTAGGCATCAGTTCCCTTGAAATCACCTCCAACTTATTAAGGCAAGAGATACATATCCTTCTTTTTGGGAAGTCAGACTGTTGTATAAAGTTAAATGAAGAATTCCCATCAATGACCTATATATCAGCCAATTCCAATGCTTAAGGGCATTCTCCACAATTCCTGTTTGCATCATATAATACGAAACTGGGTCCATGAAACGAACCTAATATGAATGTATGCCTAAATCCAGACACAGTTGAAACACTGCTACGTCCTCATCCATCACAGATCACTTATCTCCCGTCCTCATCCACTTTCTACATAAAGAACCATAAACCATCAGAAAAATAATTTGATCTTCAATATTATCTCCAGCCGACAGGTGTCCCCAATCATATAAGAGCCAAATACACATCTTCAAATCATGAATTAATTATCTCCAACCCACAGATGGCGTTTGTTTATTGAAATTTTAAGAAAACTTCTCAAAATTTTGAGAATCTTTAGATAGTAAAATTTATTTGAATTTGTGAAACATTTCCTCTCTCATATTTGAAATTATGTACTCTTTATCTCTTTCTCTCATCACCTAATTTTCCGGACATACCTAAATCTCAAGTTGGTCCTGAAAGGTTATAGTATGTTTAAATTGTTCGAAATTTCGCAACCGTTTGTTTATTGAAATTTTAAAAAAAATTTTCAAAATTGAAATCTTTATGATAGTAAATTTAGAATTTATGCTAAACCCTAACTAAATCTCAAGTTGGTCTGAAAGGTATCCAGTACAGCTATATATTTCCTTTCGCGCAACCCAACTCCCCACTGAATCCTGCACCCCTCGGCCCGCCCAAACACTAAAGCCGCCCCTTGGCCCACCCAAAGACAGAGCCCAGCCCGCATTTTATTTTTATTTTTAATTATCAGAGGCTTAAAAAAAAAAAAAAAATTAAAACCAGCTCTCTCGCACGGACTCCCTCTCTCGGCTTCTCCCGCACAGCTCCTGCACCGGCGACCGGACAGAAACCATCGACCGGCCCTCTCCTCTCGGCTCACTCCCTCTCAGCCTCTCTTTCTTTCTCTCGGGATCTCTCTCTCTCAGCCGCCCAGTGCCTACCGATAATTGCCGCCGGCCCGCCGTGCTCCGGTGCTCGTGCAGGTATCCCTCTCTCAGCCTCTTTCTCAGCTAATTGTTTATTGTGAATCTTTGATTTGTGAATGTGATTAGGAATTTAGGATTTAGGGCTTGAAAATTGAAATTCATTAATTGTTGATTGAACAAGCACGAAAGGAAAGTCTGAAGGTGTGTTGATTACTAGCTGACTTTGGCGAGTTGTGCTGAATTGGTTCACTAAAGTTTAATGACTGTTATGCATATAGTTGATTGTAGCTAATTTCTATTGTTTTTGTTTGTTCTGGATTTGCTCTAGTGAATTAATGTTGGTACAATTACAAAAACAACTCTAGTTCTTTTCTTAATTGGTTCACTAAAGTTTAACTCTTGCAATTTGGAAATTTGAGTTTTTGAGAGTAATGCTTCGTATACATTTTATATTATTTTTGTAGTTACGTTGATGGTTTGTGCGGCAGCTGTTATCATTGTTTTCCGTTGTTAATTTTGCTGGTATGAATTTTAATTTCTGGTGAAATACACTTGCACAGATCGATGCCATGTTCTATATCTGTTCCTTACTTTTGTAGAGTGCACTCATAATGGTGGAAGGCGGTGGCTGTTGCTTCTCACTCATGGCTTCAAAAACTGCCGTCACTTTCTTCCTCATTAGCCTCACCTTG
Source organism: Morella rubra (assembly GCA_003952965.2). Taxonomy (NCBI): domain Eukaryota; kingdom Viridiplantae; phylum Streptophyta; class Magnoliopsida; order Fagales; family Myricaceae; genus Morella; species Morella rubra. The sequence continues at coordinate 3,444,112 of CM025852.1, forward strand.
ATCCTGATTCGTGTCCTGTATGTTATATACCGGAGTGGCCGACCTCTTCAAACCAAAGCTCCACGAGCTTTCAGCACTCTCATTGTTTTAGGTTCAGGTGAGCCATGGAGATATATTCATTTGCAATTCACCATGGAAATTGCGTCAATATGTATGGTGTTATCTAAATTGGCTAGTGTTGCCATTGTGTAGGGGGTCACACAGCAGAGATGCTTGATCTGTTGTCAGTGTTGCAAAAGGAGAGGTTTAGTCCTAGGTTCTACGTTGCTGCTGCTACTGATAATATGAGCCTCGAAAAGGCTCGCACGCTGGAGAAGTCCTTGGTTGAGGTAGTAAGTAATAGATTGCTCTTCACTTCATTGCTTTTTGTCTTAAATGCTAGTCCGGAAATGGTATGTGGAAAGTGTCGATCTTTGAGTTGAATAGAGAGGCTACTTCTTTTACATGGATAGAGCCAATCTGTTGATTGATTGCATCAAATGGTTTTAAAAAAGGCTCTCTTTCGTGAAGTTTTGACAATTTGGTAGGACAAAAGCTTTTTTTTGAGCATTAGTGTCTGCACTGAACGTGGGAGCAGTAACGAGCATTTTAGCCTTGACTAATGATTATATTTACCAGTTGTTAGAGTCATTTACCTCTGAGATACTTTAAAAGCAACCGTTGGAGGATTGATAGTGGTTATGTGTTGTGAGGTAGCTTTTCTGCCGTACAAGGCTCTTGAAATCGTTTCTGTTCCATTCCTTATTCACTAGGTAAGTCACAGTTACATGATATTAGCTGATTGTATTGTTTATCATTTTCCATCAAACTTTTTCTCGCTTTTTACTGGTCACTCTGTTCATTCTAAGTGCTTTCCATTATAAGTAAATGTTCAAATAAAAGAGAAAAAAGAAAAAGGAAAGAGGAGGATGAGAATTGAATGAGTTAGTCAAGTCTGATTACCATTTATAGAAGGCTAGAACAGCGGATTGATCATTGACTCAAGCACGTATTGCCAGCTTCACATTACAACATTTAAGTGACAATTACATGATATTAGCTGACTGTGTTTTGTATCATTTTCCATCCACTGTTTCTAGTTTTTTACAGGTCACTGTTGATTCTTAGTTGTTTTCCTTTTAAGTAAATGGTCAACCCAAAGAGGGAAAAATTTTTTGGAAAGGACTATGATGTGAATCAAATGAGTTGGAAAGGATTATATTGCATAGCTTTCATATCCGAAGGGCATAGTTTTTCAGCATTTCCTCCTCTCAGACCATGAGAGTATGCCAATATTGTGCTTCTCATTGAGAGCTGAATCTGCGCTGCATTTTATTTTGGTATCATTGTTGCAGGTGTGTCAGCAAAAGTTTCATTTTTGAAATGGTTTCTACTGCAGACCGGGGTAAAGGTGGTAGAGACTGCTCAGTTCATGCAGATCTATCGAAGTAGGGAAGTCGGTCAATCATATTTGACATCTATTTGGACAACTTTAATAGCTACAGCTCATGCTCTCTGGCTAATGACTAAAATTAGACCCCAAGTGGTATTTCCTCTGTCCTTGTTTATAATTCAGACATGTATGTTTTCTACAGATTCACAAACACGCACACGTCCACACACACATGCTCCAGGATGTAATTTAATTATGCGAACTCAATAGTTTGGAATCACTTTGTGTAACCTCAGATTCTCTGCAACGGGCCAGGGACTTGTGTGCCATTATGTGCAATTGCTTTCTTTTTTAAGGTGTGGGTGTACTCAACCTAACCTTTTTTTCCCCTTTGTTTTGCTATTCCATATTTTTCTAAGATCAAGATGATATTGGAGATAATCCTTCAACACTTGCTGCAGGTTGTGGGGATTAGATGGTCATCTGTTTTCTATGTTGAGAGTATAGCAAGAGTGAGACGGCTCTCATTGAGTGGCTTGCTTCTTTACAAATTACGAATCGTTGATCAGTTCTTTGTGCAGTGGCCACAACTAAAGAGACAATATCCGCGTGCTCATTATGTTGGTTGTCTCATGTAGTTGATTGAATGAATCTGCCGACTCTGGTATTTTTGCCTCAAACTCCAATTTTTTGCAATGCCATGGATATTTTCGAAGTATGAATCGAGTTGTCTGTGTTTTTCTTCTCCAGTTAAAGTTGCTCACTTGTTAGGATAGAGTAAGTGTCAAAGTTACATATGTAGTGAATAGTGAATACCAACTATGAGGAAGAGGGAGAACTACTTGTAAGTTCTCATGACTCCAGGTACAATATATTTTCATGATTTTGTTTTAAATATTTTCGATCATTCCGGAGAGAGAATTTTTCAGCCTTGCTGTGGGAATTGTCTAGATATATGCTTTTAACAGAAATATACATGGAGTATAGAGTGATTGAACTTCTTGTAAAAAATGTAGAGATGTTGGTTGGGTCTTGTTTTTGTAACAGCGCTCTCATGATTCTCTTTCTTGGAGCTATCTGTGATACCTTCCCTTTTCTGATGTTACAATTCCATATCTTTCCAAACAATTTAGCACCCAGATAAAATATCTTACATTTGCAATAAATGACACTGATGAAAAGAGGCCAGATAAAGTCAAGGATAGCAGCAAAATGCTCTCCAATCTATTGTTTCCACTTTTTTTTACTACTACACGTATGATTACACTCCAACGTAAATTCTCACTACGAGGGGCCACAGAAGCATTAGAAATCTTCATTCGCATGTAACCCTGCATGTCATTCACATGTAAATGATCTTCGGTTTTCTTATACCGAAGATCAGGGCTATCGCTTGTGACTGGCAAAATAGTGCCACCGTAGGTCAACAAAACTCCACATGGTTAATTGCTGGAAAATAAGAACGAGTTCCTCTATCTTAGGGTTCATATTTCCAGTAGAAAGTCATCGTTTTGTCCCAATGTTGGTGACACTATTATCTGCTCATACAGCCTTCTTAGCACCATGTATATTTCTGGACTCTCAGGATGGGAAGTGTCACCAGCAAAAATGTAATGAATGGATCCTCCAACTTGAATCCAACTAGAACCAGGTTCCTTCCGGACCACTTTTTCTTTCATTTCCTTCTTCATTTTCCCAACAGCATTCCACATACCAGCAGAAGCATAGAGATTTGATAGAAGAAGATAGGCAGACTCATTTTGAGGTTGCAGCTCAAGAAGTTTTCTGGCTGCAACTTTCCCCAGATCAACATTCCCATGGATGTTGCAAGCTGATAGAAGAATCTGCCATATATAAGCATCAGGGTGAATGGGCATTAGATCAATCATTCTCTTTGCATCTTCAAGGAGTCCAACTCGACCAAGCAGGTCGACCATGCAGGCATAGTGTTCTAACCGCGGGATTATTCCATAAAGGTGAAACATCGAGTTTAAATAAGAATATGCTTCTCTCACAAGTCCTGCATGACAGCAGGAAGTAAGAACTCCCAGAAAAGTTATCTCATCAGGTTCTATTCCGGATTCACACATCTTACAAAGGAGTCTGGAAACTTCATGAAAACAACCATGTTGAGCATATCCCATTATCATGGCATTCCAAGCAGCCAAATTGTCTTTAGATGTAATTTTGAAAGCCTTCTCTGCGTCACCTATGCTTCCACACTTACAGTACATATCAACAACAGTGCTTTCAATGAAATTATCCTGCTCAAATCCAAATTTCAGACACAGAGAGTGGACTACTCTTCCTTGTACTAAATCTGTCATAGCACCACAAGCTTTCAGAACAACACTGAAAATTGTGCGGTCTACATCCATATGCAAACTTCTTGAGATGTGAAACAATTTTATAGCATCAGCATGACAACCAGCATAAACCAAAGCAGCAGCCATTGCATTGATATTTACTAGATTGATATTATCAATTTCTGAAAATACCCCTTTTGATTCAGGAATTCCACCACATCTGCCATATGCTGTTATCAGGCAACACACCATAGAACCATCCAACATGAAGCCGCATTTAATCATATGCGAATGTATTTGCATTACGCACTCCACGGAGTTCGTGTTCGAAATCACTTCAAGAATGCTAGCAAGTGTATATTCATTTGGTTGAATTGAAAGATCAAGCATCTGAGAAAGCACCTCAAGAGCCTGACTACTAAACCCATTCTCAGAATACCCAGCAATGAGAGAATTCCAAGAAACAGAATCTCGATGAAGCATATAATCAAAAACGCACCTTGCATCATACATTTGACCACATTTTCCATACATGGATACCAGTGCATTGCTAACACAAATCACCTTCAAAAGCCCCAACTTGTGACAAAGTGCTTGGACTTGCCTCCCAGAATGTAACAACCTTGTGCTAGTGATGGCAGACAAAACACTGATCATTGTATACTCGTTGATGTCCAAGTCTTCAGAGTGCAAAATTTTAAACAATTCCAAAGTTTCCAAGCCATCACAGGATGCTCCTATCCTCTCAGTCCAAGACACAACGTCTGGGTCAGCAATTTCATCAAACACCCTAACAGCAGCCACTTTATTTCCACGCCTAGAGTACATGCCAATAAGTGCATTATTTAAATGTATCGACCCACCGCATAACAAACCCATCTTAAGGGAAATCCCATGAACCTGCTCCCCATCTCTGACATCGATCAACGCTCCAAGCACCCCAGTCAAGCAAAACTCATTCAGCTCCATACCCAAACCCCTTATCTCCACAAAAACTTCCTTAGCCTTCTCAAACTCCTCATTCCACACAAACCCACAAACCATCGCCGTCCAAACCACATTGTCCAATTCCACACACTCCCTAAAACACTTCTCAGCCTTTTCAACGTCCCCAGCTCTCGCATAATTCTCAATAAACCCACTCAATAAATACAAGCCCGAGCCAAACCCCATTCTCAAACAAACCCCGTGGGCAGCTTCATTTTCCTCCAAAGTTTCACACGCTTTTACCAAAGAGCTCAAAGTAAACACATCAGGTTTAAGACCCAGATGTCTTAACGTGTTAAAGAGCTCGAAAACGGGTCTAGGTTGGCGAAACCGGGCGAACCCGGAAAGGAGAGCGTTGAAGGAGACTGTGTCGGGGTTCAGCGTGTCGAAAAGGAGTTTGGTTGCGCGTGAGAAATCTCCAAGTTTCGACAGTTGGGAGATAAGGGTGGTGGAGAGGTAGGGGTCGAGGGACTGACCGGACTTGATAAAGAGGGCGTAGGTTTGGTCTGTGAGTCTGGGGTCGGGAAGAGAGGCTGTGGAGGCTTTCAGGGCTTGTGAGTACAGACCGCCGGTGAGTAGGGTTTTGATGGATTGACTGAGCCTTCTCATGCATGGTGGTGGTGGCTTTTCGCTTCCCTGAATGTCGCGGGCTCGTGGGAATTACATACAAATAGAGACAGAAAGATACTTTACACCATCTTGTAAGGTTACTCGAGCTTTTTCTTTGCCTTGTTAAGGGCCCGTTTCAGTGTGAGGTGTTACCCACACGAATTGAAGTTGCTTCGGTTTATTCAACAAAAAAAAAAAACTGCCTCGGTTCTCCCACCAACAACTCCCCCCCCCCGGTCACATGAAGCCAACAACTGGTCTTGAACATTTGTTCTTAGATATCTACGTGATTTACTTCTGCATCAATTGGGACATGGATTAGGATTTTTTTGAATCAGGGCTCTCTTCGAGGTTTATGTCCAGAAGAAAATCACCACTATAACCTCTTAGCTGCTAGCGCCCAAGATGTTTTTTGCATCATTAGAAACGAAGCAACTTCAATTCGTTCTAATGCTAAATTGGAGCGAATGGAGTCTTCTTCTAATTAATACTGTTAATTAGATAATTAATCCATTTTTATCTGTAAAAATTATGAAAAATGTATTGGTTAAACTTATACGAAACCTGGAATAACTGTTCATTGACAAGGGAAAATGCTGGGCTCAGTTGTTTTTGCACTTTTATGTCTTTATTAAACTAGAATTTGGAATATTTAAGGTTAGAACAACATCATTACCCATCAAAACCCTCACACCTTCATTATCACTTGCATGCTAATGGAGTTGTGGTGACGGTCCTTCTTTTTCAGGGTAAGTAGCTATGGCTCAATTCGAACATTTTGTAGCTAGTGGGGTTGTGACGACGGTTCTCCTTTTTTGAGACAGGTAACTATGGCTCAATTTGAACATTCTGTAGTAAGTGGGAGTTCCTATGGTCATGCTTAAGGGGAGTTGGAGGTTACGGTGACAGTCCTCCCTTCTTGAGGCAGGTAGCTATGACTCAATTCGTACATTCTGCAACGAGTAGAAGTTCCTATAGTCACGTTCAGAGGAAGAGTTGGCTACACTGGTAGCTCCTTTATATTTTTTTTTTTCAGTTAAAAAAGAATGAGCACCGAAAATTAGTACCCACCAAAATCTTCGGACTAACCTTAACGCAGGTCTAAAAAAGTTTCCAATAACTTCTCCTGGACTGGACCTCTCCATTTCTCACATCTCGCCGTTTGAGTGCTTGATTGGGCCTCGCCCAGCAATTCTGATCAGGCCCCAGATCGACACCAAAAAGGAAAACACAACGCGATGACATGTCCAGCATTTTCCACTTTTGTTTACCAATCTAATTGTTACGAGGAAGCTCGTATTATGTATTTTACTGACTAACGGATAGTTTCCTTAAAAAAAAAAAAAAAAGGAATAAGTAAAAACTGAGGGAAAAACGTTATTTTTTATTTTTTCAAATGAAGGACGACTTGAAAAGGCTTCTTATACACGTGGCAAATGGCTTAAAGCCACCTCAAGTACTTCCTCCACTAAGCATACCTACAACGTTCCACAAGGCAGCACATATCAAGACGCAGAATTGACAGCACAGAGAAGAGAGTCCCGTCTCACGTGTGGGACCCAAACGCAAGTGCTTCTGCACGCGTCCAATCATTACACAATTTTGGGCTAGCCCAATGTTTTTTTTTTTTTTTTTCTGAGTGTCTTATTCTTTTCCGGGTTGTGTTTGTTTCGAGGTAAAATAAAAAAATATAAAATAATATTTTCAGCTGTAAATATACTTTAAAAAATAATAATAATTTTTTTAAAATATTTGGCTGATCTATTAAGGTACCGTTTATTTTTTAATATTTTAGACATGAAAATTTTCAACAAAACAAACACACTCTAAAATTTTTAACTTTTACACATACACACTTCACCTTTCACAAACCTCAATAAATCTCAATAAAGTAAAGATTTCAAAATTTCGAAAATATTTTAAAATTTTGAAAAAAAACACTCCCAAAAAATAATTTGAAAAATATAATTTAGTGTTCAGCTGTATTGATATGCACACTTATTTATACACACAGAGTGAATTGCTGGGAGTAGGAATTAAGCTGAAAACAAACAAACAAACAAAAAGGGACAAGTACACTTGCTTCAAAAGCTTTTTGAATTTCCCCAACTTTACATTCAAAAAGAAAAACAAAATCCCGAAATAAAATCCATCCAGAGAAGTTCACTCGTTTGGATCCAATGTGTAATACTACTGAAAGTTAATTTCTTGCGAAATATTATCATCTACATAAATCAACAAACTCAAGATTTTTAAGATTAAGTTGATAAGCCAAATATCATTTTTGAAAGAAAAAAAATATCGCCAAATTCGGAAAAGCCTATGCAGTAGTAGTTAGACATCTAAGTAGTAAGGACACCTTATTTTTAAATAGAAAAAAAAATAGATTTTCTTCCAATTTATGACCAATTGTTGTCTTTAAGTTCGTGTCATGTCCAAATCTGAGTCTACTGCACGAAATTGAAATTGAATAAACTAAGGTGGTTGCTTGAATGGTCCAAATATAGAGTTTAAGAATTTGTTTCTTCCAAGTTCTTTGGTTTAACGGGGATCTTCTGTAATTTTTTATCCGAATTGATTGTGCTGTGCAATTTAGAGAGAGACAATATAAAAGATGGTCCTCATTGTAGGACCCATGTTGCTTGAAAATTTTATATGAGCAACATTACATGGTGTGAGATTTACCTTTTATATATGTATCTCACCAAATTATACCGTGCAATTTGGACAGAAAATCGCAATAATCCTGATTCTTTTTTATTTAAATCTTTCTAGGTACAAACAATATTTTGAGACTACCCTTAATAAAGTTAGCTTAACCTAACTTGTGCGACTTGAGACTTGCACTTATCATAATGTAACAGTTCGTTTACTAGGTCCACTTTGATAAGCTTCCCAAATTAAGTTTCTATTACTTATAAAATTTTTTTGAATAAACTGCTTTGAACGAAGCAAGCCAAAAACAAACGATAAATTGGGTTCAATCTCACTGGCGTTGACGGAAAACCCAAAGAGTACCGACGCTGATTGCTTAAGTCCAAGACTCCAAAGAAAGGACAGCCTAAGCTAGCATCGCTTTCCTGAACTCCTCTTCTGAAGCTGCTTCGTAATCGTCTATTCGGTGGAGGCTTATTCGAGGACGGAGGACCACACGTATACAGACCCACAACAATACGAGGTAATTGTGGTACGCAATTTATTTATATCCATTGTCCAACTTACAAATAAAATTTATATATATATATATATATATCTCGACAGCTTATAAAATAAAATTAGAACATATTGTAGGCAAGCTAACTTGGGAAATTGACTTCCAATTTTCTGATAAAATTTGAGATCTGTTTTCGCTGCCGATTGATGCAGGCAGCTGATTGGGAATTAAATTTGACTTCCTTTTGGATCCACGCGAATATTGTCAGCCACAAATCACTGCACAGCAAAAGTAGAGTAAAAGTAGGTTATAATCTAACATGCCTTAATTAATCATAAAAATAGCATCGCCGACCTAGTTTTTTTGAGTTGTTGGCTCCTCACAAATTGAGTATATTTTGAACGGGTCTATCGGTTACGTTGGCGCGAGCTCATTTATTGTAGAAGCAGATGAAGCGCACATATAGATATAAGTACTCAATCCCATAATACACTTGGCTTATTTAAATTGAACATTTCTGCATATCAAGGTCTTTGAAATAAATAATCTCGAAAAAATACCCTCTTTTTTTTTAAAAAAAGTCGCTTTGTCGGAGTCAATTCAGGCCACAGACGAAGTGCGCGCACAAACTTTCTTTTGGTCCAAACAAGGGATTGGGACCATTGACTATTACAAAAGTTTTGCAAAGTTTTTTTCTTCTCTGTAGTGTTCGAGTATTGCATGCTGACGCAACCCAATTGGCAAAAGGCCTTTGGCTTTTATGTTAAGCACATTGATAATTGCGTGACAAATATTAAATCACATGAACCCATGATTACAGGCTTTTTTTTTTGTTGGTTTAAATCGAGGTTTAATCGTTAAATTTATGAACTTAACCAAGTAAAACACTCTTGTGATAGGAAACATTAAGTGTGAAATATTTGGCAATTTCTATGATAGTCACAAGGCCGTCATTTGACACTAGCCATATTTAATCAACTAACAAGTGTTTGTGCGCGATCTTCTTTTAAGATTCAAAAAAAGAAATACATTTCAATTGTAACTTAAAAAAAGTTACCCTGTTGAAGTGGGTTTAACAATTATGCTATTTAAAATGTTCGAACAAACTGTTTTTTAAAATTGTTTAAACTGACAAACTAAATTATGAATGTTTGGATCCTATAGATTGCTTTGTTAGCACACCAGGTGTGGCATGCTAATATAGTAAAATATATAAGTAATTAATTACATTTTCTTAGAAAAATAGTTTTTTTTTTTTTTTTTATCTCGATATCTAGATTAATTTAAGTGTATCTAGACTAATTTCAAAACTTGTATATTTCTTATCCTACACAAATTTATTCTAATTTACAGTTGGGCTAAGGAGTTCAAAAGTTTGGCATTTCAAAACATTAAATTTTGACATTAATCTAGGTAACCATTAAAGACCAATCTGGTGGAGTTAAATGCATTTGATTTTCGAAGCAGCGAACATTTATGATCTACTGTGGAGAAATTGAAACAATCATCACTATCTCCACGAGATAATCACAGCGTGACGAGTCAATCAGCCCGTAGGATGCGGGAGAGATGGTTTCTCTGTTGTCCACCAGTTCTTCATCTTTATACGATTCAAGAGGTAAGCTTAGCCGTGGGACCCTATAACCACAACAAAACCAGACTTTGAAAGACGCTACGCAGAACGACCACACGTTTCTAAGATCGAAAGGCATCATTCCTAAAGTCTTCCTTAAGTTATCTGTTCCTGCGAGCAAGCACCCCGAAAAAAAAAAAAAAAAAAAAAACCACCCGAAACAAGGACAATGACATTAAAAATAGTGTATTTCCTAGTGAAGCTCTTAACTCTATTCGCAGGGAGAGTGTGCAACCTGGCACCTCTGCTGCTTTTCTTCTTCTCCTTCTCATTCTTTTTGCTTTCCCCAAATTTTTCTTTCTGGGTCTTTATTAATCTCCCAGATTGCCATTTTTTATCACCAGAAGTTGATAGCATGAGGGCTTTATTGGAAACTAACACATACGGATCTAGTCATTGCTCCAAACTCTTTTAACATTTTTTGAGTGGACAAAGCTGTGGTATTTGTCTACATTTCAGATTTCTAGACACCAGAAAGATTTCGAAGATGAAAATGACGCAGAAGGATTCGGAGAAGGTGATTTGGGAACAGATGAGGAGTCAATCTGTGGGCACCCCCATTGCCGGGTCGGGTCAACAATCGCGGGTCTTGCCCAGGCTACTGGTCTGGCTCATCCTCTTCGTCTCGGTCACTTACATCGTCTACACGTTGAAGCTCGTCTCCACCTCTCGAGCCTGCGACGACGAGCCTTTCTCCAATCCCAGGCACCACGTCTCCTCCTCTTCTTCTTCGACAACGAATACCACTGCCACCTCGGTGTCATCGCAGTCGATTCGGGACCGCACGGAGGTCGAGACTTTGCGGCACGGGTCCCGAGATACCCAGAGGACGGAGCTCCGGAACATCGTGTTCGGCATCGCGGCATCGGCCAAGCTCTGGGAGAAGAGGAAGAACTACATCAAGCTCTGGTTCCAGCCCAAGGAAATGCGAGGCGTAGTGTGGCTAGACAGTGCGGTGAAGGCCGACAAGGCCGACAGGGATGACCTTCCTCCGGTGAAGATCTCCGGAGACACGAAGAAGTTCTCCTACTCAAACCGGCAGGGCCACCGGTCCGCGATTCGGATCTCGCGGATCGTGAGCGAGACACTCCGGCTCGGCCTGGAGGACGTGCACTGGTTCGTGATGGGCGACGACGACACCGTTTTCGTGACCGAGAATCTGGTCCGGGTCTTGAGGAAATACGACCACAACCAGTACTACTACATCGGGAGCTTGTCGGAGAGCCACCTGCAGAACATATACTTCTCGTACGGGATGGCTTACGGCGGCGGAGGTTTTGCGATCAGCTACCCTTTAGCCAAGGCACTCGCCAAAATGCAAGACCGATGTATTCAAAGGTACCCGGGGCTGTACGGCTCCGATGACCGAATGCAGGCTTGCATGGCCGAACTCGGTGTCCCACTCACCAAAGAACTCGGTTTTCACCAGGTCTGTCGCTATCCAACTCGGACTTTCTGTCTGCTTTTTTTCCTACCCCGTACGTTTCCTTTACTCGTCGGTGGAGTTTGTTTTTGAGTACTTAAATAAATTGATATTTGTTTTCTGTTTTGATTGTTTTTGGCATTTTTCATTTCTTGCTTCTGTGTTCTTTTATTTTCCGCGTCTGAACCCCGTGATACTTTTCCAGTTTTTGTTTTTTTTGTTTTTTTCTAAAGTGATACTTTTCCAGTTACTGAAGCTAGAATCTTTCTTTTTTTTTTTTTTATCGCCGAGATTAGACGATACGAATTTGTGTAAAAATGGGTGACCTTTGCATTGAATTCCTGAAGGCAGAATTTATTGCGTGCTGTTGCTGAGTTATTAGAGAGCTCGTCCGAGTGATTGGAATTTCCGGTATATCTGTACCGGGGAAAGTTCAGACGAGAGGGAAATGTTTGGGATTGTGTGCCATTCCCGTTTAGTATAGTAGACCAAAAGAAAGGTGTATATTAGCTTTGGGGTCATTAGGTCAGTGCTGTCCATACCTGGGGGCCTGGGCTCATTAGCGACGCGTTGGGACCCACGTGTGAAAACGTTGGACCTGGTCTGTCCCTTTGAAATGCAACACCCACGAGCATTTTCTGGGGTCGTTGAGTTCACGTTCCTCCTGGTGAACACTATGGAGTGAGTGAAACCTACTATACGCTTGCAAAAAAGATGAAAAAAAAAAAAAAAGAAACCTCCCCCACATCACATGCACACAAACAGTCACAAACACACGAGCACAAAAAAGTGCAACTTCCAAGAGAGAGCTCTTCTGCCCTCAAACTTTAATTTATTGTTTTATTAATGACAAGACTCAGTATCGACTTAGTAATAATGGTATGTCTTTGGGATTTTAATTTCTTCCCAAATGTACGCATTTAGTAATTAGTGGCATTTGGCAAAGGGAAAATGCCCTCCAAAGAGACATTTTCGATTGGTTTACTAATTATAACAAGGAAAGTTAATTTGAACCATTTCTTTGAATGGTGTTGTTTTTGGCTTTCGAGAAAAGACAAAAGTTAAAATGGGTGCTCCCATCTGCTATTGCTTGGACTTTTGCCTCTGATATTTATCTGCTAAATAACCCCTCTTAAGCTTGCCCCTTCAGTGAAGAAATTATTGAACGCCAATTTTTTTTTGCTTTTGAGGGTACACATCTGTCCGAAGCATTGGTATTTAGGATTATCTTTGTAGCCCAATGTCATTTCCACAATATGGTTCTGAAAGCCGATGTGGGGTATCCTTTTTGTTGTCTTTCCTTGGAGCTATTTTTTTTTAAAACCTTGGTGGGATATTATTGTGAAAGATCAACAGCATTACTTCTAACAGTGTTTTTCTCTGTTCATGGTCAATGACATCAGTATGATGTGTATGGGAACTTGTTCGGGCTTCTTGCAGCGCATCCTGTGACACCTTTGGTATCATTGCATCACCTTGATGTGGTTGAACCCATCTTCCCCGATGTTTCTCGGGTTCAAGCCCTCCAGCGGCTTACCATACCTATGAAGTTGGACTCAGCAGGGCTCATGCAACAATCAATTTGTTATGACAAATCCAAGACTTGGACCATTTCAGTTTCATGGGGATTCGCTGTTCAAATATTCAGGGGAGTCTTTTCACCCCGTGAGATAGAAATGCCTTCAAGGACATTCTTGAATTGGTACAGAAAGGCTGATTATACTGCCTATGCATTCAACACCCGTCCAGTCAGTCGTAACCCCTGCCAGAAGCCTTTTGTATTTTACCTGTCAAAGGCAAGATTGGAGTCCTCAATGAATCAGACGGTGAGTGAATATCTTCGGCATCGTGCCTCTCACCCCGAGTGCAAGTGGAAGATGGCTGATCCTGCAAAGCTTGACAGAGTGGAGGTTTATAAGAAGCCTGACCCCCATCTATGGGATAGAGTAAGTAGTTTCTTAGACCTCTATTTGCTTTGTTGTTATCAAAATTGCCACACTCTCTCCAAGTTTCGCATGGTTTTCATCAATCTACAAGCAGAAGTTTCGATTCTAGCAAACAAATTTTTAGGTTTCATTTTGTTTTGATTTCTCCTTCAATTTGAAAGGAGTAGTGGTTGAATTGGATGCATAATGTTCTTGTCACCTGGGATGATCGCGCTAGTTTGCTTCAAAAGCAATTTCAATGTGCCAAAAACATATGATTGACTCCATCTGATACAACCAACAAGAAATCTGTTGTGGTCCTAATAGCCGAGTGGAAATATTGCGAACTGAAATTAAAAACTGAAAGAAATGAAAGTTAGTAAACTGGGATGGTACTTGGATTAATATTGTTTTTTCTTTTTGGTATTCTGTTTGATTATAATGAAGTGTTTTAATATGTTTTTTCTTTGGCTGTTGGGCAGTCCCCTCGGAGAAACTGTTGCAGAGTCATGGACTCGGTGAAGAAGGGAACCATGGTGATAGATGTGGGTGTATGTGGGGAAGGTGAGATCAGTGAAATATAGCCATAATTGTTTAATTATAGGATATGAGCTTCTTTTTTTTCTTTTTCTTCTTCTTCTTCCTCTTCTTTAATTCTTATTAGTCTATTTCTTTAATTTTTTCTTCACTTCCCAAATTTTGCATGCCTGTTCCCTAGTTCCTTGGCAAACAAACATTAGAGGAAAAAAGAAATTTTTATTGTACAAAATTTTTGGTTATACATTGTAGATGACTGAGCAGGTAATGTTTTTGTACTTGTCCGTTCCTGAAGTAGTTAGCTCTTTAACTCAGTGCTATTTCGGATGCCACAAAAGAAAGCTGAAATTCTTTTTTTACCTTCTCTTCCAAGTTTCGACCAAGTTATCTGGCTATTTTAAAACCCAATTGTATGGAATGGAAAACAGGAATTGGATTCAAAGTGCCAGATTTGGGTGAAGTATACGCCTAGTTTCCTATTCCAAACAAAGACCTGTCCTATATGGTTTTCCTGGCTATCTGATTAGTTCTAAGATTCTCCGAGTCTGGTCCCTGGTCCGTTTGGGTGGTCCTGCTCTTAACAAAAAAAAAAAAAAAAAAACAAAAAAGGCAATTCCTGGGATAAAACTGACGCTTTCAGGAAGACGACGGTGGTATCTCAGTCAACATAAGACCCAATGGGTGGGGGACCTTAGACATTGTTTATTGCATTGATTGTTTCTTCCTGTTTCCAAAGGTCGTCTTTTGAACGACTTCGTCAATGCTTGTTGGGTTCTGTGGTGGGGATTATTTTAGTTCAACTTGATGCCCACCATTCTTCAGGGCAGTATCGACAAGAATTACCGGAATCTGCATTATTCTTATGTCCAATTTTGTAATATACACTTCCAGTGATTGATTAGATTATGCTTAGCGCGTGTTGCTGTGGGCGCGTGTGCGGGTGCGTGCAAGTAGAGAATACTATTTCGGAGTTCGATGTTTCTGAACTTTCCAGAGTTTGATGTCCCTTTCTCTCTCTGACATGGTTTTCTCCTTTGTTTTTTTTTTTTGTAAAAAAAATGCAAGAAAAATTGAGTGATATTCCCCATGTGAATATTATCTGATTTTCTTTTCTGGGCAATATTTTTGTGATTGAAATGTCCCAAACTTGGGGATATTTTCAAGGGGACGGAGAGATGGTTTCCAAAAGATGGATGCTTCAACAGATGTAACACGTGACTATGATGTATCGGACCAGACCAGACCCAAGTGATGATATCCATGAGTGTGACACATAAACTAGACGCAACGGTCGTGATTCGTTTGTCAATTATTGATAATGTAACTGGTCGTGGAAATTGTAAAGTAAAATGCAACTTTGACGGACATTGTCTTCTAAAAGGCCATAGGAGGCAACTCATATGAATCTGCTGCAAAGTACCAAAAAGCAAATTCATGTATATAACGAATATGCGAGTGGAAACAACATGGCCCAAAAGAGGGGGATAACCAATATTTGACAATCGAATTCTGACCAGAAAAAAGGGAAGTGACAAACCTAGGTAGCCAGAGGCCCAGCACACATCATGAAGCTACAACTTTGTTTGCAGTGAAACGTGTCGGTAAAGGTAGAGCTGTGGCTGTGTGTGCAGAAGAACAGTCATAACCAGAGCTAAAGTACATGTGAGGCAAGCGGCCGAAAGTATCGAAGGCCAATGATCGCCTTGTAGCATGAAAGCGATCTTAACTATTTCACTTGAAAATGTTGAACTGAGGGGGCCAAATTTTCTCCAATGTTGGTGAGACCAGCGGGCTCCATTTTAACAAACAGTTCTGTCGCCATCTGGGCTCAGAAAGGGCAAGTCTCCGGGAAAAAATCAATTTCCTTTGTCGAGTAGAGGGCCGTGGACCCGCCACCGCCCCCCAACCACTCGAGGCTGGTCCATAGTATTCATGTTTTCACACAGAACGTTGGGACCTATATTCACTCGGTGGCGTTTGTATGCTTAAATTTTAGAGAATATTTCTAAAATTTTAAGAATTTTTTAGATATTAAGATTTATTGAGTTTATGAAATTTTTAGAGTGTTTTTGTAGGTGTTTAAAATTTTGAAATTTGTTTGGTTTGCTATAAATTTTGATACTCCGAAATATTGGGCAAACAAACACCGCCTATGCACCCGATGTAATACTGAGGAGTCAGCTCACCTCAACTCCCCCCCGGCAGCATAAAAAATGTCCCCAACTCGTAGGAGAGTTAGCACAAGTTGATACCTTCAAATATCAGAATTATTCTAATCCTTCCAACAGCCATGACA
This sequence comes from Morella rubra, assembly GCA_003952965.2. Lineage (NCBI taxonomy): Eukaryota > Viridiplantae > Streptophyta > Magnoliopsida > Fagales > Myricaceae > Morella > Morella rubra. The sequence goes on from CM025852.1 coordinate 3,460,354, forward strand.
CATTTTGGGTCCAGCAGTATAAAAAAGTAGAGAAATTTTTTTGGCGTTTCAGAGAACTCAAACGTCACAATTAAAAGAGGTAAGTTCATGGAAGGATTGATAGACGGTCAGCAGTGGCAGAGAAGCACTTGAAAACAACAGGAGGGATGAAAAGATCTTCCCTCCTTAAAAAAAAACATAAAAAAAAAAAACTCCTAAGTACTTATATAAGATGTTTTTTTTTTTTCTAGTCTACTTAAATAAAAGGTTGATTAACAGACCGGTGAGTATTTTTGAAAGTTATTGTAGTGTTAACCCAATTCATGCAGATACTCGATCAGATCCGTCTAAACTCAGTGCTAGTAAACAGGTACCAAATTTCACTTGCTGCCAAAAAAATCCTTTCCTCTGACCCAAAAAAAATTCGAAATGAATTCTACGAAGCATTCCGACCCTCTCCTTTTCCTCTATTCTACAAGGCAGTCCCACTTGCTGCACTATGCACGATAAAATAAGCATCACGTTCCGTAACACAAATGAATTAACCATAGATTCACTGACGCATCATAAACCCAACTACAGAGTACTGACCTAATATATATATATAGCACTTGAACTGTACCCACCCGTCTTCCTCGATTTTTTTCAACTGGAGGATAAATGATGTTAAAGTGGCTCATTCATATATTAGATGATTCCAAAGTCTGACAGACGAATTAATATTTCTTCCAAATGAATAAACAGTGTGCCCCTTTTTCTTTATTTTGTAAAAAATAAAGAAGAATACCTACTAAAATTTTCCCCAGCTATGAAACAAAACCCAGGGCAATTTGTACCCATCAATGAGGGCAGGTAGGAGAGACAAGAAAACCACAGATTCCAATTATACAACATTCCTTTAATCCGCCGAGAATAAGAGAGACTAGATTAAGGCCTGGACTCCAAATTGTTGCATTTCCCTTAACCTCCATATCGGGAAGAGAGCGCCGTCTCCAAGTTCTTCAGCATCCACAAGTTGCATTGCCCAGGCATAGTATACAGTGTGGATCGTGTCCTGGAAACACCACAAAATATATCTGGATATTATTTCTGATAACCAGGGCAGTCGATATAAGGAGAGGATGTCAAAATGCCTTGAACCAAATGGTTAGAGATGGCATCCACAATATGGTATAAACAGAGCTAAGCTAATATAGACATGGTAACATGGTTAGAAATGAAGATAGACGCTTTATTTGGTCTTCACAATATCAGCCTGAAGTCCACACGCATTAGATACCAGCTAACTTGGACTCCATACTTCGCCCCTGAAATTCTCATGTCTGACACAATTGGACGGTTTTGGCTAAATCAACACTCCAGAAGGCGAAAATCCATGGAAAACATGCAAATGAGGTTCTTAGCCATGGACCAGATAGCAAAAGCAACATTGAGCCCATGGACAACAATCAGAACCCAAAGAAATACCCAAAACCACAATTTTTTCAGAGGGAAATCTGTTTTTATTCACGTTACCTATTACGATGATACAGTTTAGTTTGTCTATTAATCTTCTAGCTTTAATTTGTAAAAATATTCAACAACAGTGAGACTCAAAATTTTGATCTTTACAAATTCAGTCAGCCAAGATAGAAGAAACAAAAAGGTAAAACTTCAGAATGAAATTGAGGACTAAAGTGAATAATTGAAATACAGCAGAAATTTACGACCTTGCATCATTTCCTTTAATCGTTGGACAACAATAAAAACTTTCCTACACTGAATAATGGACACGAGATTCTGACTGACAACACACGATTTGAGTCTGTAAAACACTAAACAAACAACCATTTCTCAAAATGAACGTGAGCTGAAGAATCAACTAAGCTACTTACAAAAGACCTAAGGCTCAGGTTGTTTTGAGTTAATGATAGAAATAGTACACCTATATAACAACAATTCAGAAAGATAGTAACAACGGTAAGGAAACAATGGATATCACTTATAGTTTTAAATATGCTCGCTCTTGTGGATGACATAATGGTTGAAAAAAAATACCTGGCCCCCTTCTGTTATTGAACCATGTCTGTCACGTACACAATAGACCTGCTGTGATTGGAACTGTGACAATTCCACAGAAAAAGGATCATCAGAGTCAGCTATTGTTCCCACAATAGAATTCTTAAAGATTCTAACTGTCAAATTCCAAGAAAAGAGAAATGCATACCATTAATATTATAATGGGAGAAGTACCCATCATTTTGGTCTCTTTGACTTCAACGTCTGATACATGCAGAATCTGCATTAGGAAAAGCCAAAATTAGTAACATGACCACTATACAACGTCGCCACGGTTAATTGTGCACCTTAAAAACAATTATCTCATCTCTCCAATCAGCATTTTGAGGTCTAACAAGGTCTGTGTATCAATGAAATAAGCCACTCTCGGTTAATTAACTCCGAACTTAAAGAAGTGTCGCCTTTGTCGGAAATCATTATGACCGCTTTTAGGAAGATTTATTCACAAGGCACAATAGGTAATCAAATTGATAACACCTCTATATTTCGCTGAAATAAAATCGACTCCATAATATGTCACCGAGAAACAAAAGTAAGCTACTTCTTGATTCCATAATGTAATAACAGAAATAGTATAAATGAACCCGAACGTGATGGTTATGGTTGAGGTACAAGCCAATTTCTGAAAAATGACAAGTCAAGCAGAAAGGGGAAGCAAGAAAAGTCTTAAAACTTGGAAGGGTAAGACATTAAAGTTTTCATTCATACCGTAGAGTTCTTGACATATATCTACATCTGGCAAAATATTCACGACCCTAAATGTTTGATGTTACAACCTCTTAAACTTAGGCGATCTTTGGCTAGAAGGAAAAATTCACCATTTTGAGTGAATATTTGAAAAGTAATTTTTTTTTTTTTTAATTCACAGCTGAACATTCAAAATCTCAAAAAAAAATTCAACACAAACTCCAACACCTTTTCATACAAACTCCAATACCTTTTTTTTAAAAAAAAAACTCCCAACACATTTTAAAAAAAAAAGTCAATCAAATCTTCTCTCTCTATACTTTTTCACAAACTCCAATACTTTTTTATTAAAAAATTCAATCAAATATCTTTAAAAAAAATTCACCAACTTTCTAGAAAACACCAATAAAACTCCAATCTACCTAAATATTCACACCACTATCAAATTTTCTACAAATTGAGGATTTTTTTTTTTTGGTAAGTTAAATTTTGAGGATTTTTTGCAACCGAACATCACCTAAGTATGGTCTCTCATAACTTGCACACAATAAATATCTATTCCTTCCCAGGTTTCCTACTTCTCAATTTTGTTTAAATATATTCCAGATGCTCTATATGCTAAAATATACTCTTTGAAAACGAAGGAAGAAGAGAAGAGAATTTGTCAATAGATTAACATCATGTTGTATGCTTGGGGGAAAATATATTCCCTACCTTGTTATCAAAGAAGATACCATTGCTTTGATAAGCCTTATGCTCAGCTTTACACCGCTCAATCACTTCAGGTCCACAATACTTCTTCAGAGTTTCGACATCGGCCTGCAAAAATAAATGTAGAGATGAGAAACACCAATGGCACATGAGCCAAATCTTTGTTGATTTGATATCATACAAAGAAAAATTGTCAAAAGGGACAGAATAGAAGGGAACGCCATCCCAGAATTCCTAAAGAGGCTCAGCATATCACCTTCATGTAAGCATGAAGGACTGGCCTGACTGCTTCCTGAACCTCTGACACAAACTCCGGTAAAGAGAAAGATCTAATTCACAAATGTTATATAAAGTGAACAAAATTAAATGTTGTTAAATTTAAAACATGACTTCTAATACAAACACCAGCGAGGACTTGAACATACGGATCTCGCTGACGAATTTCCTTGATTGATATTGCAGCATCTGTTTCTTGAAAGATACTTTCATTGAGACTGTCAAACAGAAGACAGACCAAATGAGCACTTAGAATATACCATGAAACACCTGCTTTAAGTAGCATTATAACATATTCCTAGAACAAGTGGACAAAGATTTTGAAGGCTGAAAACCATACTCCTGAATTTTGTGAACAATTGGGTTATCACTTGTTTCCCATCTTTCCCGCATGTCTTCTGCAATCTGCCAATGCAACCAAAACAAAAATATTTACAGTGTAAATTCAAGGGGTAAGTGTCAAGAAAATTAACAACACCATTTATAGAGAAGACTAAAACTGAATATCATGTCATCATCAGCTATGGAATAAGTACATTTTGACATGAACATAAAATAAACACAGTTACAAGTTCAAGGACATAATACTTCAACCCTTCCTTTTTGGTTAACCAACTTAAATAAATCTAAATACCAATCAAGAAATAAGTGGGATAAGCACTAAGTAATCATTTTTCATTCCAGTTCGATACTAATCAACAAAAACGATAAACAAGAAAACAGGCTAGATATATGCCATTAGCACCGAAAAGAGCAGAATTCAAGTTGCATTTTTATGGAATCACTTTCCCACTTTGTAAGATCTCTGAAAATTAAGACATCACTGGGTACAAGTTTAGTTCTGGTCAACATTTCTGAAAATTCTAGTGAAGCAATCACCTCTTAATTTTTCATATCTCATCTCCATCCCTGTAAGGAAAGCCTCATAATTGGACACTTTGAGGCTTTTCTTAAGACATTCCTAGGTACAAGTTTACTTCTTGCCAACCTTTCTGAAAATTCTAGTGAAGCATTCTCCTCCTATTTTTCACATCTCATTCCCATCCTCTATGAGAAAAGCCTAATATTGGACACTTATGAGGCGTTGATGGACATAAAGAAAGTTTCATCAATTGAAAGCAAAGCTGCAGGAAAGGGGACAGAGAGAGAGAGAGAGAGGTCAATCTTATTCAAAATACATCTCAACGGCTTGCCCCAAAAAGGCATGATATATTTCTTCAGAACTAACACATGGGAACGTGAAAAGTGGCAGTTAATGCCAGAGGCATTTCAACAAAATTTTGCAGTAGAAACAATGGAACCAAGCAGAATGGGTTAGCACTACAACAAGACAAGCTAGCAAATAAAAACAAGTAACATTAGATTGAAAATACCTCCTGACTCTTTGTGACAACAGGCTCACTAATCCCACTTATACGCTTGAATGCAGGATGACCTCGAAGCTTAAAAAAAAAAAAAAAAAAAAAAAATCTACTTCAGTTAAGAAACAGGAAGATACATACCAACAGGTATCTCTTTATTCGTTCAAAGTAGAGTGGGCAACAAGGATATAAATTACCTTCTCCTTGAGCGCCTCCCACTTTTTATTCCATCGGGACTGCTTTGAGGGTACGATAACAATATCAGTTCTTGTACTTCTTTCACCTTTTGATGTGGAAGGAGTTTGTTGCAGGTGCTTTTTCGTACTTGTAGTACCACTTAATTCATCTTTCACAATATCATATCCCTTCTTTGCTAAGCCAGTTATCTTTGCTTCCTTTAATTTCTGGAAGGCAAGAGAAACATTCTGGGAGGAAAGACTGGACTTAAATTTGCTAAACAAAGTTTCTGCAGTTTCACCAGATGCAGACTGCTGGTAATTCTCTTCTGCAGATGAGGCCTTGCTTCCATCTTTCATATCAGCACCGTGTTTAGCTGAAGCACCACAAGATTCAGAAGACTCTTGCTTCCCAACACCCAAAGTTTCTTTGACCTAGTCATATAATCCATAATAAAAAACTACTATTATCATCACTCGTCAATATGAGATACTTTGGAATACATAGGGGATGAGCCAAAGTTATAAATCGAATGCAGACCTCCTCTGTTGCAACTGAAATCTTCTCTTTCATGTCAGCAGAAACCTAAAACAACCACCAATACTATGAATCAGATAACATAGACCATAGTCACTTTAGAAACAAGTACTGATGACAAAGCTCACAGTTTTCTACGAAAAACCCTAAGACCTGTCCTAAAAGAAACATTTCAGGTTAAAACATAATTTGAAGACAGTTCCAATGATGAAATAACAAACACACGCAAAGAACTCAAACAAATTCACTAGCTACCAGAAATATTGATTGCAGAACACCAGAACTCATCATCAGGAGAATATATCTACTACAACTAAGAAAAACATATACAGCAACCTAAGTTGCTGTCTGTAACTTGGCTTGTTTGGGCACTGCAACGTATGGACATACATTTACACCTAACCTTTTTAGCTGTAGCTTCTGCCTCCGTCCAGACACCATCCACACGCTTGTACAGTTTCTCAGTCGTCTGCTTTGTTCTGCATTCGCCATTTCACCATCTCAATCCCTCCATTGAGTGTCCACTAAGCCTTGACATACAACAGTATGTCTCAGCCTGATAACTAAAAAAGCCAAAATTACGAAACATTAGGTGGCCACATTACAAAATTACCTATTTTTCAGTTCATCTTTGACCCCTTTCAGCTCTTCTGCTTTCTCTTTAAGCTCCTTGAGTGACTTTTGAAAATCTGGATTACTGTAACAAATAGAAGGACTGCTGAAGTGCCGAAGCAGACATGACAAATAAACTGGTGATCTTTAGCTTCAAAAATGTTATTGGCACTTGAGCCATTGTCATCCAGAAAACCAAAATGTCCTTCATATCTCAACAACTCACACAAAAATGAGAAAAAGAAGCATTCTAAGCATATATAACCATTACCTAACCCAACATATCCTCTGACTAGTCCAACTATAAAACCCTTATTTGGCATGTGACCCAATAAAAGCAAACACAATATTCCAGGTATACTAAACTGAAAATCATTCTAGGCTTAGCTATACTCTATTGGTTCCTCAATTCTTCAACTACTAAAGATCTAGATATCGGACATAGACTTCACTTTTCTATTTCCAAAAGTATTTCCCAGGCAATAAAACAACGTTACTATAAATGTATATTCTAACAGGCAAACTACCGAAAAAGAGTAACCGTTAAACAAAAAGAAGCAACCAAATAGAGTCCCCCGACAGAGTCCTCGTCTTTTTATTGCAACATACCCATTTCCCCCCTTCAAACAATGATCAGTCACCGGACAAATTAAAAATCTTAACATGACATCATTGTTAATCCTAATCTGTATAGAGAGCAAGGTTAAAAAGGAACTGAATAAACTAACTAGCATACCTGTTAGCTTCTCCTTTCATCTTTTCTGAAAACTCATTGAATACACTAAAACGACGATTCCCCACCGAACCGTTCATCGAAAGCAACTTTAAACTCGAACTCGAAGCCTGCCACAGATTAAAACATTTAGATAGAATTAGAGATACAAACAAAAACAAAGATATAAGGGTAATAGAAAAGTCCAAACCCTACAAATTTGAAACAGAACCAAACAAGTTTCTTCTTGTAGACGACTACAAAATGCCCGAATGTCCAGGAAATAACAAAAGCAATAATCAAAACCCAAGGAATAAACAAACTGTGCCAGACGACTACCTGAGGTGAAGAACCAAAAAACCTCATGTTACAGGGGTTCTGTGAAAGATATGTTTTTGCATGTGAAACAGTGGAGCTGAGAGGAGGGGCATCAGGGTTTTGAAAGTAGTATCTCTTCAATTGAAAGGACAAGTTTTTAAGTTTGGATTGGCGAATTCGCACCAAATACGCCATCCTTTTCACTTTCAGATGCAGATTATTGCATTATCTGCTGTCAAAATGCTTCCGAGTTTCGGAGAGAATAGTGTACGAGTACGTAAACCCTAACCGACTGGCGTGGAAGAGATTGGTGAACAAGGAATGCTACTTGAATTTGGGCCGAGCCTAGTCCGCAAAAAAGATTACCACAATTCCAGACCGATTCATTTGCTAATGGGCTCAACTTCGACAGTGCTTAAACCGATGGTGTTTCCAAAGCCCAATCTTAAATCCAAATCTTTTTCGGTTTGACACCGATCCTATTATTCCTGGTCCATCTTTGGACCGGCCCTCGTATTTACTTCCTCGGTGACAGAAAGATCAATTAGGAGGCAGGAGCCTAGAACTTCAGGTTTATACCATGCTAGTGTCCAGGTAAATTCAATTTGACCCTGCAAATCAAAAGTTTAAGCTATGTTCCTCAGAATTTAATGGCCTTATTTCCCCCCCAAATTCCAAAAAAAATGTGACCGCTAATGGTACTATAAACTTGGGCACCCCATGGGCTACATATAACGAGGAGCTGGAGCTTTTTAATTTAGGTAATGAGTGGTACTATATATATATAATATATATAGAGAGAGAGAGAGAGAGAGAGAAGAGAGAGAGCTAATTTTCTTCGATTCCACTTCTATTTTAATTAAATTTAGCGGCGCTTTCTTTAGAGCGTTGTCACGCAGTTGTCCGCCTAAAAGAGCCACTCGCTCTAGAGTGTTGGCACACAAGATATCAAGCACGTCGAAATTCTCTTCAGTCGCTTTGATATAAAAGTAACATTAAAAAGTAACAAAATCAAAACCAATTAACGTGTCAATTAATTTATTCCACTAGCATGTCTTAATTAAGCTTAATTATTTTCCTCAGAACAGCAAATAATTAACAAAGCTAGCTAGCGACAGCCCCAAAAAGAAAAAAAAGAAATGCAAAAAATGCACTTAAGTAAGATCGCACTCTATATATATATATATATATATATATATATATGCTAATGAAATTATAAAATAAAGCCGGGTTGGCCAGGGGTCGACGTCACTTATTGGCCCTCTGAAGTGCGAAAATGGCGCCACTGGAAACTGCATATACTCATATTTTCTTATTTGAAAGCCCTTTGGTTAATCCTCTGCATGAAGCCTGGGTACGGAATAAGCAGGAATATTGAGATCGAACCCAGAAATGGTCATCTGAACATTTCCCGAACCATGCCTTTTGGCTTTTGCAGCAGAAGACATAGAGATCAGATGTATACAATATTAGTACTACATACTTCTAGGTCACATTAATTAGTACTTCAGAATAGTTAACAAATAAAAAAAGCAAATTAAGAAAAAGCAACACACTGCAGGTTGAACATAATTAAATGATGCCAAATATCATGAGCTAGGTACCAAGGATACGTTACGTACCATGCATGCATGATGCAAATCCTAATGCTTCGAACGTAAAGTACTATATAGACGAGTCTAATACGTACGTACGTAGATATAAGTCAGGAGTCCATCGATGAGTTAAGGCTAGCTGATATTTAATTATGTTATAAATGTAATTTTTCTATATGTATATGTGTATATATAATATATATATATATATATATATATATAAAAACTCCAAGTACTGTTGTTTGTCTTCTGCAATGGAGAAATTCTATTAGTATTGGTGTTACTTATCCATTGGTGCGCATCTCGCCAACTTTAACAAGTTGCACCTCGAAGGAAGCAAATAGTCGATGAAAACCCTAATGCCTTTCACACTAACCAAAGGACGCCATGGTTAATGAAAGGCACCTTTTTATTCGGAAAAGCAGCAGCATAAAACTACTCCAAAGTTGACAAAACATAAAGCAGGCAATGCGTATTGGGATAAAAATATCATCTCTTCATGCGGTCGAATTAGGGACCACAGTACCGACCGTCAAATGATGATGATATTCTTTAAAATTTCTTTAGGAATTGTCTTAATCTCCAAAACTAGGGACCCAACAAATGGTGGTACCTTATTTAATTGCTTTGTAGAGTTTTGGAACACAAAAGATCAACTTGTGCCCCATGGATAATTGACATTTCAGATTAAACAAGAGCCACAGATCATGATTCAATCACTTGGTCTGATCAGCAGTCCCAAAAGGACAGAGAAATGCTAACTACTAGTTCTATATGTAACAGCCTAGCTAATTAATTATAATTATATCTATGAGAAATAGAATCAGCCCAGCAGAGGAAACAAATATGCGTATATTCTTGCATCAATCATGACCAGCATTTTCCAAGTATATATATGTCCTAAAGGTAACAAGCATGTTCTCACAATCAAGAAAAAGTTTCCAAAAATTACCAGCCATTAAAGTGATTAGGCTCATAAACTGTAATCTAACCAAGTATAGCCTTATGTATGTATGAAGTATTTATCTGTACCTAAAGCAATTTATCTACCATCACCAATTCGCCAACCCTTGATGAGAACCAGCTTGTCTAGCCTTTCGAACCATCTGATTTATAAATTTGTTGTTATCCAGCCAAGTCGTGGAGTAGCTGCGCTCCCATCAAATTTCTGTATGGAAGATTCTGTCCCTCACCGTCCAGAAGCGAGTACTGAACCGGTTGGCATTCTTCCATTTGGTCTCTAGGGTAAAACAGAGAACTGTGTGAGGCAGGCGAGAAGGCTAAGCTCACCCCATTCCCACCATGCTGTTGCAACCCTAATGTCAACGACACTCCGCCGCCGTTGAAATTCTGATTAGCACTGTTATTAGCATAGGAAACCGTGCCAGCCGAGTGGTGGTTGTAAGATGAAAAGTCCAGTTCCATAGCCCCATATGTCTCAGTAACCCGCCCGAAACCGTGTTGCTGGTGCATCTGGTGGTTTTGGAGGGCTTTACTGGTTTTAGAGTCGTTTTTCTCTGGGGTAGCACTGATGATGGATGATAGGCACTCGGAGTCTATTCGGACAAGTTGGTCCTGGGTAGGTTTTTGATCCTCAAGGCGTGTCCCTGGCGGGTTTTGATTTTGCCGGCCATTGTCGTCAAGATCTGTAACCCCATCTGAGGAGCTCAAGGTGTTTTCTTGCTCTTTTGTCTCTTCCAAGTACATTTCTTCCACCATGGGCTTCCACAGCCTCACCCTTGCGTTAATGAACCAGTTGGATACCTGTTGAAACACTCGCGGCAACAAAAGGGAATTAGATTAATATATATGACGTACTTGTCAATTGGTAATACCGCTGTGGCTATGCATATTAAAGTATGGATCCTAAGAAGATATACCTTTTTGGCAATATATAAACTAAGTGATAAGAAAAATAAAACAAGTTTAGAAAGATGTGGACGTGCCTGGCTTCTTGACAGACCAGTTTGGCGGCCAAGATATGTTTATCAACGTCGCTTGGTACCTGCAGAAGTTCCGCAAGAACATAGTGTCACTTTTGCTTATGGGGATTGCGAGGGTGAGGAGTGTGTGCTTGAGAGAGAGAGAGAGAGAGAGAGAGAGGCGTCCTATGAAATAGCACTAGACCGACATAAAAGTAACATAGAGCGAGCGAAGCAAATATCCAGAAAAAGTTAAAATCAGTGATAGTAATATGACAAGGCAAAAATTGGAATCTGAATGTTGGTGGCTAGAAACTACCAAAAACCTCCTTTTTAGCAAGAAAAATTGCAGAGACGTTACGAAGAAACTAACAAAGCTATATAAAACAACTCCATGTATTGTCTTCTTTTTCTTCTTTCGTGAGAACGTCGATTCTCTTGTGAAATCGATTTTGTAATTTACCTACTTCAAGACTCCAAAGTTGAGAAAGAGAAAAGAGGTAAGAGAGATTACGGGTGGAGAAAATGCTCAAAAAGCCATGCTCGGAGAACAGAAACGGATCGCTCGGGAAGGCCGCGTTGGGGTCTCCATGGATGGCTCTCCATCATGCTCATTTGCTGAAACGCCCTCTGTTGTCTCAGTGTTTGGTCAAGAATCCTAAGCCTTGGTGTTTCGCCTTTGGTTGTGCCTGGTGCAACAGTATCCTTTTCACCCATGGCTCTCTTGGTTGCGTGAATCTGGTCCACAATCCCATCTTTCAAACATCTAAAATGCCTTGACATGGCTTTCGAAGCCAACGCGGAGTACACCATGGCTGCCCCATTGCCAGCCACGGCTTCGAATGATGACACCACGGCCTTCATTTGATTACAATAGTGCCTGTACCTTCTGTCCACCTTCAGAAGAAGAAAGAGAGAGCAGTGAAAGAAAGCTTCAAGATTTTTGCATGACATTTACAGCATAGAATATATTCCAGATAGTTAAAGAGTAATAAGATGAAAATAAGATGCCATGAAAGGGAATAGAGGTTTCTGAAAGTAAATGAATAAGCCCGAATTGTCAAGAGGCGGGCATTAATGAAAAGGCCCGCAGTAGCTTAATTAGTTCAAGAATCAAGTCCTAGAGACCACAATCCATCAACCACCCGGTAAAAGCTACAGCTTTGTTCGATACTAATCCACAAAAAAAGAAAAGAAAAAAATAAGAGATTTTTCCCCTCTATGTCCATATTTGAGGAATGAATGAAAAGTTGTGAGAAAAATGGCAAAAGTGAATGGATCTTTAATGGAGTAAAACAAGATCTGTAACATACATACCTCTTCCAGCATTGAAAGCAGTTTTGTTTTTCTCTTCTGCAATTCCATGTAGTCAAGGGAGTAAAGAGCCTGCTTTCTGGAAGAACTAGGGCCATTCTCGTCTTCCCACCGCTTGGCCTTGTGGGACTTCTGCTTAAGCGGATCAGTTTGCTTTGTTCCGAGGCTACAGAACTCGTTCAGAAGCTCCTGTGCAGGGACCAAGTACTTTGAATTCCTGAGATGGAAGTGCCCTTGATGAAGATTTGGAGCTTTTCCCAAAAATCCATCTTGCATCATCTGCTGCTGTACTTGGACGTTTGATGATTTTCCATAAAACGCATCTGATCTAGAACTTGAAGCCATAAACCTCATATCATCTTGTTGGTCTTGATGGTGATGATTCGTATGTCTCAACTCAAAAGATTGTACCCCTATAGTTGAAGGATTGCTTGAACTAAGAGAGAGTGAAAGCCCTTGACTAGGCCTTTCATTTCCCTCGCAAGGAAACACACACCTCAAAGAAGAATCATCAACGAGCAATCTATTCTCTTGCCAGCCTCCAGAATCATGTGCCCCGACTATTAGGTTCTCACTACTTGTTTCAGAAATCCCAGTTGTGAAATGAGGTTTATTGAACTCATCCTGATAGAAATCACTTGTGGATTCGTTAATCGTTTTTGAAGAGGAAGGACCAGGGTGGCTTTGAGACTTGCCAAAGAACCCTTTCCACATGATTGAGTTACCGTCGCTTTGTTGCTGTAGATTCTTTGAAAACCCTATCATCTCCATGCCTGTGGTCAAGTTGAAGATCTCTTGGTTGGCCTCGAAGCCTTGGATCTGGTTCACCAGATGAGTCTGAATGGTCGGGTTACTTGATGAAACATCCGAGTAACAAAACCCAGCTGAAGAAACCATGTTCCCGGATTTATCTTCACAGTGTTCTCGAGCCATGAAATGCAAATTTTTAACTGCGGTTTATATTACTTGCATGTAGCTTCAGATATCGGAAATGGGTATCGATTCTAGGATTACAATCCCAACAAGATCCACTCCTACAAAAGGAACCCAGAAACCTGTGTCAACCCATTGCTGAAGACCATCAAGCACAACAATCAAATTCTATGATGTCAAAAAAAAGTACCCTCTATGTTCATCCGATAAGAAGAAAAGAGGAGATGCTTCGTTTTGGTTTCTTATTTATTTGGAAACTACGGGATGAGAAAGAAAGGGAGGGAGATTACCGGGTATGGAACAGTAGACTATCAGGCTGTCGAGCAGAAGTGGAGGTATTTCTGTTGGTGGTGGACCTTGTTGGAAGGAACTGGCTAGGTGAAGGAAGGCGATGGGGAGCGGAAGCGTGGCCTCTTCTCAAGCTTCTTCTCTTAATAAGCCAACGCGGTATGCCATGAAAGCCAACCTCGGAAGAAAGATCAGATACATCTCGTCAGAAATAGAAGATCAGATAAGGGTGATGACGACCTCCGAGCCATGTTCATAATTTGATATATGCCTCTCTCGTTCTCCCTCTCTCTCCTCTCTCGCTCTGATCATGACGATGACCTCCAAACTGCGTTCATTATTTGATATACCCTCTCTCTCCCTCTTTCTCTCTCTCTCTCTCTCGAGCTCAAGTGGGTCAATGCACCATGGTATAAATACACCCAAAATGGACTTCTTTGAAAGAAAAACAAATAATCCCCTCAATTATTTCATAGCCAAGAATAAAAAAATGGTTATGATAATCTAGAAAAGAAAAGGCAATTCAAAATAATATATAAAATTTATAAAAGACTTTAAATTTATTGGAACTCAGTAAACTGCATGCCCTACTTTACAAAGTACTGATGGAGGACCAGGAACAACGAAAAGTAATGATCGTCCTTTTCCTTGTACACAAACTACAAGCCGCCACATGCACTTGTTCTGTTTTGCTTAAATGGTTTGCATAACCTCCCATCATTCTTTTAATAAATCCTAACAAAAGCCCAGAACAACTAGCAGTCTATTAAAAAAAAAAAAGAAATGGGGATTTTAGAGATCTTTGCAGGGAATGAATCCCAATAATTCGTTTCCTAAGTAGGAGTTGTTTCCAGGCTTTTTCAGATGGGTTTCAGTGAGGCTTCTGTAGGGAGTCTGGTGGGCCTGCTTATGCGTGTACTATTTCTTCTGAACCTAAAGTTTCAAGGCTCCTCTGAGACATGAGTTTTACAGAGAGAGTTTGAGTGAAAGAATAGATGCGCATTGGGTTGTACAAAATGTTCCCAAAATAAGGGACTCTGTGTGAGATGAGATGAGGTGGTCCAATGCTTCTCCATCTAATTCTCATTAATTGGTCTATTAAAGCACTCCACCCATCCTCTCTCTCTCTCTCTCTCTCCACATTGCATGGGACCGCAACTATTCTTTTTTATTTATGATGAAAATATGCAGATTCCACGCGCAGAATAGGCTGTTATCATCAATCACCACAAACCTAATGTCCCATTGTTATTTTAGACCTAATTTAGTTTAAAAATGCTCTCAAATTTTTAATATTTCTCATTGGTTAATGGGTCTATTCTGATTCTTTGGAAGAAAAAAGTTTACCCTTTTGTTAGATGGATTGAAATATAAAAGCACATAAGAAATTTTTTTTGAATGTCAAAATCCAATATTAAATATTGCAGAAGTTTGAGTAATAAGAAGAAATGAAATTTGACCATTTATCTAAAACTTTGAAATTCCATTCGTTTATGATCCGCCATTTCTGATCTGATACAAAACTAAATTATCAATTTTATTAAAAGTTTAGTTGGAGATGAATTTAATTATTTAATGTGTATGGTAATTAATTAACATGCCATTTTTATATTAGTGTTAATCCGTGATCACCCAATTTGATTTGAGGCCTCATATCCTTCCGAAAACGTTTTTGTTTCACTTTCGTTTTTTTGTTAATCATTTTCAGGAACATTTAGAAATACCTCTTCATTCCTCCCGTCAAACCAGCAAAGTACCGTACGTCCACCATCGAAACAAAGGTGATCCACACGCCCCAAGTAAAGAGAGTGTGGCTTTAGGAACCCATTGTGGAGGCTTAATTTTTGTCCGCTAAAAGCAGGTGGTCCTATATCAGGAGCTTTCTCCGCCGCTTGCCATTTGGTCCTCTCGCCCTATGCCCTACACCATGCTGACGATGTTTTCCTCTTTGGCTTTCCCTGCTTGGACTTTCTTAGAGTGGAGTAGGGGGACAGTACGCACTCCTGCGCATATTAGCAACTCCTGATCAGTCCTATATATAACTTTCTGTCAAAGAGAGACAAAGTTACTTTCAACCCCTTTGCCTTACGTGACTTTCCAGTGGCACCCTCAAAAGACGCGGGGGAGGGAGGAGAAAGACCCTTTTGAGCTCTCTGATTGCCCATTAACAGCGCTGTAGTCGGTACACTTTTTGAGGGGAGTTGAAACTTGTAACTAAGGGTTGTAGGCTAGAGAGGGTGGTCCTCTTCCTTAATCTGTTTGCATGGACCATTCTAAATGGGCTGGCTAATGGAGAAACTGTATCAGAGACTCAGAGTGTCTGTGCACCTAGGCAATCTATGCAGCTTTTTTGGTGGGGATCCAAGAGGGTTTTCATGGACCAAGCTAGAGATTAAGTGGGAGTAATTTGAGATGCAAAGTATGTCATGAATCGAGTGAGTGGTTAAAATTATGGTTGGGGCCCGAGGATTGGTGGAGTATGGTATATGCCATTATGGCTGGGGGTCCACTGAAAATTATGTACTTTAAGGGTGTACGGAGCTGATGTACTGTGCTAGGTCTATGCTGCGTTGCATTTAGCATTCTCTGGCTCGTTTCCCGGGATTATGGTTTGTTAGGAAGCCAGGCAAGCTATGAAGCTGATCAAGCTCGAGTACTTTTGAATTCAGATACGAGTTTTGTTTGAGCTTGCATGTCCCCCAGAATAATAAAGACGATAATCATGAATGCAATTGCTGGAACTTTGATGAGATTCATATGCCTTCTCTATCTTTGGAATTGCAGATCAACTGAAAGCTCATGGTCTGCAGAACTGATGACCTCACCCTTTTGTCCTTCCTGCTGACTTGAGCTATTCACGGGATCGAGCTAGCTATTTTGAACTTATATCAAGGGATAGGTTTAGGGGGTTACAGGTTCGTTTCTGTTTGTTTTCGTTGTGAAAAGTACTGTGAAACATAAGAAGCCAGCACAGGCAAATTGTGCCCTACGAGGGGCTGGCTTGGGCCCTTGTCACAATATATATTGGCAGTGATTGACATATGCCTTTAGCGGTACAACTTGCCAATACTCCAACCTCATAAAGTATTCTATAGGTGGAAGGAAAATGTTAGGGTCTTCTAAATGTGTGATTGTTACTTGGGATAATTTTCCACCGCAAGTTGAAATTTTGCTTTCCTGCCAAGGAAAGTGTGGGATGGCAATGAGGTGTCGTGGAACAGAGGCTGCCGAACAAAGATTAGACCCTCAACAACCTAATATTAAATTGCCCTCGCCATTATTATTTTGACCTTAATGCCTGGCCACCAATGATTTGGTGTTAAACAATTGTCCTCCTTGTCCCTATCTTTCCCCAGTTATCCTTCGACGCAGTTGGGTTGTATGGCGGCTGCATGAATTGTGCCTTGCTTCCTTCTTCATTAGCAGCCTCTAAAAAGCGAGGACAATGGCTCAAATGACGTTAATAATTAGCATTATTGTCGCTATTAGCCTAATTTTTCACGTTAAGTAGTTTAGTCTGATCCCCACCTGTTCTGGTCCATCATGCAGTCAGCTTATGAGCTAAAGTATGAAACTTCCAATTCCATGCTTTCTTCTTTAACAATCTCTCTCATCTTCTTCTTTTTCTTCGTGGGATCAGTGTGGCTAAAATATTGGACAAGCGTGCTTCTAATACAACACAATTAAGACAACCCACATGAAGTGTTTTTCTGGGGGCCACCATGATGTGAATTATGCAGTCCAAAATATGAGCTAAAATTGGCCATTTTTGTTCCCATAGCTGTTATAAAAAATTTGTTTCTTTTGGCCGCATCAAAATCTTCACCTATTTTTGTGCTTGAAATATGGACTGTCATGATCTCGTTGGTGCTTTCTTAGTAAGAAACCAATTCCAGTACTAGTCATCCCATCAAAACAACGGGTCTTGATCAAAGTGTTAAGCAATATCATGTCTCCGTACAAGTCTCGAGGGCAGTTAAGAGACAAAAAGAGAAGCTTACCCCTTCTTAAAAAATGTAGGTGAAAGTGAAAGTATGGACCTGCAGATATTATCCCTCAAATATATAGAAGTTGTTTTCTGGAACTAAATATTAATATTCCATCTGCTTCCATTTTTAGTAAATTAGCTATCATATATTTTTTATTAACTAATCTTAATTAAGTTATGATTATGTGCTAATTTAAGTGAGGTCTTACCTAAAATTGAACCCAATGGGACCAAGCAGAGCAGGGGATCATGTTTGAAAAATAAATAAACAAAGTTTACCCGGTCTCCTATAGCTTTGATCAACTTGAATAATCTTCATGATTTTGAAGTCGTGGAGAACAATATTTAAAGTGTAAGGTGTGACAATGACATAAATGGATGCTCATACACCCTGGCTTTGAGTCCCATTGCAGTACTTAATGTAATCTTTTGGAGTAGGCACATAAAAAATTCGGAAAGTGTAAACTTATTTCTAATCAACTGATCATGATAGGAATTCGTGAGAAGACCCCCTTAAACTAATGGAAAGCTTCAAGAGATGAAGGCAGCAAGGGGAAATACTAGTACGATTATACCTATAAGAAGATATCCTCTTAGACTAACCCTTTTAGGTTGAATGTGTATTGGCTATACTAATGATTATTGTATCATTTTATTGGTAAAATGGTTAAGTGCTCAAGGGTGTTAAGTTACTATTTTGCTTGTTTTGGACTAATTGTATAGCTTGCTTTTTGGGATTAATGAAACTACTTACCATTTACACCCCCCCCCCCAAAAAAAAAATCATGAGAAGACTAGTTGGGATATGTATATGTAAATGCCATGATGATCATTTTCTCGAAAGAGGAATGATTTTTCGAATTTCTATGTGAAGATAATATAATATAAAGAGTTTTACACTTCAAGTACTAATTAACATGTTCAACTAAGTTAATGAAATACGTCACAATCCATTGTAGCTCAAAGGGTGGGAAAGTTCTGTTGATCATATATCAAAATTTCAGGTAGTGGGTAACATTAGGACCACCCTAAAGTTGAAACTTTTAAAGGCAAGAAGTATGAAAATTTTTCTACCAAAAAGGCAGGTTGAATTGGATAAAGTCTCGAGTTATACAAGAAAAAGAGAGGCATTTCTAATTTTCAATATTCGTATATGATCTTTCAACCCTAGTAGTTATCAAGGCACTATATACCACTAAAAACTATAACGTCGACACCAATGATGTGATATCTTGGCGTTATGTCATACCGTTCAGAATTACTCCAAATGCCACGAAGAGACTGATTCTGATCGTATAATAATTACAGTCCAAATTGGTTGGTTGTTGGCTTCTCAAGGAAAATCAAGCAATAGATTATGAAAGAGGATTATATGAAAAGTGATTGTAGTTATGGTCGTCGGACAGTTCAGCCATCATTTTTTTTCAAAATCAAGGATATGTTCAAACAGCGCTTGCCGGAAGCAGTATTGCGGAACTCTGACAATAGTTTATAATGACATTACTCTTGGAGAGCTTTGTCCAAGACATTTAAGATGGATAGCTCCGTTTGCACTTTTCTGCAGCGGCATTTCTTGGGAGAATAGCACTTCTCTTGTCCTTCGTGTATAGGGGGGCTCCATTCCCTTGCAAACTTGTCTTTTCGTCTTGACTTGGTGATAGTACAATTATGGAGCACTATTTTCTCACTTTAATCCATTCATGCTTACACGGATCCTATGACCATGAAAGATTGGTTATACCGTGGGGGGCCATATTTCCTACTTTCTAATTTGTACCAAGAAGTCCACGCCGGTGGCGGCGCCGGGGAGGAGGGGGGACTCTGACAGCCCTGCAGGAACCCCCACCATGAGAAGGTTACAAAGGTAGACATCACTGGGTCACAAAACCAGGGTTACATTCTCAAGAGTCTATATCGAAATGGCACCCATCACTGAGTAGTGGCTCTCGGACGTGGCTGCTGCAGTAGTACTACTGATTGCAGCCAAATTAGCTGTTGTGCCAGCCTGACACTCGAATTTGAACTAGTGAACTCGATTTAAACCATTTGTTTTATTTTGCTCTCTCAGTGTCCGTCATAATCCTCCGAGTCCTTATCTACATACGAGGCGGTACCCATTAAAGGGTAAAAATACAAACATACTCGGTAGCTTAATTGATATTCAAAAAGGCCAGAGAGAGCAATTGGTAAATCATGAAAGAAAAGTGGAAGAGCAATCATAGGAAAGACCTTTGTTTGTGCCAGGTGCCAAATACCCCATGTAGGTCGACTGAGCTACATTATTGCTAGTGCGCGCATGTTAAAAAGAAACCAACCTTAACGAAAAGGCCATAAAGTAAAGAAAGAAGAAGCAGCTAGCAGAAGTACTAATTAAGTTTGACCCCTGTTCCAGAAGCCTTAGCAAGTGGGCGTTTTGTGCAAATTCCCTACCACATATGCAAGGAGGTTGTTTGGCCACGAGGCAAAGACACCCCCATTGAAGAAGACAAGAAGTACTGTCCTTAACTGAGGGGCTTCCAGGATTCATCGAGGGATCGAACATGACCAACTGGATGGTCCACCCTTTGTTTGCCCTACTGTATATAACTATCAGAAAATATCATCTACCCCAGCCTATAGCTAGCTACCCCCTCTCCCTTGCCCTCTTCGATCACTATTATAAGAACTTCAATGATTACAGAATCCCCTGTAATCTGTTGTTTTATATTTCAAGACCTACTCCAAATTTGTTGGAGAAGTTCACGGGTCGAGGATGTTGAGAATTATAACTAAAATAGTGAATATTTATGGATATGAATTATTACGTGGAAAAAAGAATTCATGTAACCAACTAGATCTCTAACTAAATTTGAAATAACTCTTAATTATAATAAGTTTAATTGGTTTAATTTTATAGTCGATCAAGTTGGGTTCGATCATATATTTTTTTAAAAAATTATAAAATGATAGGTTAATTTGAGATATCTTTATCATATTTGGCACTTCTGTTCTTGTAAATGCATATGGAAGTTGGTGGGTGATCTCGATATATATATAAGAATGGAGTCTCCCAGGAGAAAAATCAAAGTGAGGAACCCCCCGGCATGCTTCCAGCTTCATAAGTCCTATAAATCACTTGGGTTCTTAGCAAAATATATATATATATATATATATATTTTGTTGACTCTACCTTAGCCAAACAGCCTAAAATTTTTATAGTTGATCATTACGGTTATGTACCTATTGAATCCCTAAGTTTTGACCCATTTTAATAAATAGTTCTTGAGTTTGCAATTTTTATTTTAAACAAGTTATTTTAAATTTTTATTTATAAAATTAAGAAAAAAAACTTAAAAAAATTATAAGTCACATTATTTTAGTTTGAGTGAAATAAGTCAATTTATAATTTTGACGTATGAATCATTAACTTTGAAGATTAAACTTTAAGAGAAAGACTTTTTTGACAAAAATTAAAAATTCAGAGACGATCAATTTGAAAATCGAAAGAAGATTTGTTAAAAGGGATTAAAACTTAAAGATGAAATGGATACTAGTACTCAAGACTCAAGAGTCTTAAAACGTTCTTGACCATAAACTTATTAAAGACTTATAATTACCTATTCGTTCATTTTTCTTTCTTGTTTTTTAATTGTCTCGCGTTGTTATTATTATTATTATTATTATTATTATTATTGCTGTTGTTGTTGTTATTGTTATTGTTGTTGTGTGAAACGATTGTTTTGCATCATAATATATATAGGATGTAAGAACACAAGGAATGAAAGAAAATAAATTAAGCCCCAAATTCCCTTGTGACCAATGGATACACACTGTAATTTGGGGGATTTCTACAGGGGCATATATATAAGTCAATCAGGCAACCTGACTGCTACAGCATGAAGAAAGGTCACAGGCCAAAATGCGTAGATGGACTTCGAGGGCCACAATCAAAGAAGTGTCCCACAAGGCTTAGAAAATTCGACTGCCTCGAAGTCCTAGAAATAGAATTCTGGCTTCTATATACACTGTCCTTTTCTTTGTGTGGTTGCATGTACGTTTTGTGTGAAATGTGAACTCATAGTAGTTGTTTTGGGCCATCAGTCAAGGCCAAGTTAAAGGTAATCTAAAGTTTGGAATCAGACAAAAAAGTTCTTCAGCAATGACCAAAATCAATGACGTCATTTCTTTTTTAAAAAAGGAAAACAGAATATTTATCAGGTTTTGATTGGCAAGATTTTCCATGGAAAAAATAATAATCGAATTGCTCTATTCCATTAATTATCTTTTTAGCACTAGAAGGACTAAATCATCAATCTTCCTTGGCAACATCATTGGGTGGCTTCTAGAATACTTTAAGTATGATATAAAATATATTACTTAATTCCAAATGAAATTAGGCATCCCATATGCCTCTAATCTCTAATTTAATCAAACAATTTAAGGGGGGAAGATAATTTTAAGTAAATTAGAATACTTCCAAGATTGCAAGATATATCTTCCCCCCTATTAAATAAATGAAATTAGGCATCCCATATGCCTTTAATCTCTAATTTAATCAAACAATTCAAGGGGGGAAGATAATTTTAAGTAAATTAAAATACTTCCAAGATTGCAAGGTATATCTTCCCCCCTATAAAATTCTTTTCCTTCTCTTCCCTTGCACGAAAGGTGAGTCACCGACAGGACAAAAGTCAATGGAAATGACAAAAACTAAAGAGAAATAGAAGTCCAGGTCTCTTGTCTGATATGGGGATATGTACACCTGTTTAACAAAGGAGTTTTCTTTTCCTTATTTCTTTACTCCCTCAAGGCATACGAAAGCTTGTTGATCTGATTTTTTAAATAAGAAGAGTTAATTAACCATGCACGTTTGCTTAATAGAATAGTATTTTCTGTCTTGTCAATTACAAGAGTTTTCTTGGAGACTTTCGCTGCATTTTCCCATTGGAAGATTATAGAAAATCCCCTTTTTATAAGAGACAAATCTATTGAAAGCTACTCTTTTGTGGGTATATATAATTTTGCTGTACGAATTATTGTCTACTAAATAGGCTGCTTGACCGGGGATCTTGGTTTTATAAAGAGAAAAAAGATTTGGGGATCAGAGAGTATCCAAGTTGTAGACGTTGTAGGTAAAAAAGAACTCATGTCAATCTTCTGTGTAGCTCCTGGGACTTCTATATGCTGCAACTTTCAAGAGATAGCGATTAACTTTCAGGAATTTCAAGGGACAAGGCCATCGTTTTGGGTTCTTTTTTTTTTTTTTCTTTTTTCCTCGAGCAGTTTGCGTCATGAGCAGTAATGCATTACATCCGTATAGCATTAAAATATATAGTAAATACCCAATCATTTTGATCACTTGAATTCCTGCATGCATGCATGTACCTCCAAATAATATAACCCTCTTTGTCAAAGACTTAGCTATTTAGCCTAGCTAGACAAAAGAATAGCCTTTTAGCAATATTAATCCTAATTCCTAGACATAGCTAGCTATATAGCTGTAGTTGATCCTCCATGAATCGAACTGAAATCTCCCTTTTTAATCAACTTGTCCTACCACCATAGATGGTTGTTTTTCTCTGCATATATACCTAATTTCTTCCACGCTTTGCACAAAATACAATGACAGGTACTAAAAGTAAACCAAACCATGATCTTTATCTTGACTAGTGCTTTACATGACACAAGCATGACTTCATTATCTTTAAGCACTTCACATTAACTAACAAATACTCAAATTTGGGGACCTATAAGAGGAGTTAAGATGCTTAATTAAAACTCCAAGAAAACACCATCTTCGGAGATTCAAGATCCTCAAGAAAACCGAAAGAGATTATAGATCATATATAGTGCTCATATATAACTACTGTAAAGGCTAATATATATGCAGATGGCATTGTTTTAATTTGTAAGAAATAGTATATAGGACTAGGAGAGGGGCTGTAAAGACGAGAGGTATGTTTCAGTTTCATCAGATAAGCGCAGATGGGCCAGTCTAACCTAAAATGTTTCAATTCTCAAGCCCAAATTCCATCGGATAGGCCAACTAAGCACTGGACCAGAATCAGATAAAGACCCAGTTAACTCATCTACAGAATTTTTGAAAAGACCGTGAGTTTTACAACGAC
The DNA here is from genome assembly GCA_003952965.2 of Morella rubra. Lineage (NCBI taxonomy): Eukaryota > Viridiplantae > Streptophyta > Magnoliopsida > Fagales > Myricaceae > Morella > Morella rubra. The sequence goes on from CM025852.1 coordinate 3,483,929, forward strand.
GAGGTGCCACACATTCAGAAATTCACGGACGATGTTAGGTCAGCAATAGCCATCATACGTGAGATTCCTCATCCCTACAGGACAAATAAATGTGGGACCCCTGAAGAAGCAGCACATATATTGGTCCCCTACGTACTCCACCATTAAGCCACGTCCTTGGGCTAAAATACGCACCTAACTTCAATTTCCATGGTTAATACAAAAGTACTTGGTCTCTAGCGAAGAAATCATCAAGATAAGGAGCTGGGTCGACATGGTCCCTGTCTGTCTTCTACCAAAGAAAAGGATATGGTTCTTTGGTCCCCGTCCAATTTGCACCACACAGCCATAGCCATCATCAAATAAAAAGTTCAGCAACAACGCGCACGCAAAGCTTGTGGAAAGTGCGTTCCTTGGAATTATTATGGGATTGCCCCAAAGTTCCACCAAGGAAATTGAAAGGTGTTTTCAATGTCATGAAGGTTGGTAGGGCCACTCGTTTTAGCGTTAAGGGAGAGATTTCACTGCCCTCTGCCCAAGGGGACTGCACTTAAAACTAATTGCCGAGGACATCAACCGTCAAGGTCACAACCAGGATGACTCACCTAGAACTTCTTAGTACTTCCGCTGCTTTGTTATCTTTTTGGGTGGCTCTCAAGCTATGGCCGGTGTTTCTGCCAGTACTCTATCCTCAGCCTCAGTTCTCCCAATTTTTCAACCAAAAAGGTCCATTTCCAACTTCATCCAATGCTGTGAGAACCCAAGGGAGCCTGTTAAGCTAACCAGTAATGGGTTGGCTACTTTTCCGGAAAAGAATGCTCGCAGAAGTTCAGGTGCTAAAGTTCCACCTCCTAGGCCTCGCCGGATAATCCTGGTTAGACATGGACAAAGCGAAGGAAATGTTGATGAGAGCGCTTATACAAGAGTTGCTGATCCAAAGATTGCACTGACAGAGAAAGGGATGGCTGAAGCAGAGGAATGTGGGAGAAGAATTAAGGAGTTGATTGAGCAAGATAAAGTGGATGATTGGAAGGTCTACTTCTATGTGTCTCCATATAGAAGGACACTTCAAACTCTAAAAAGCTTAGCTCGCCCGTTCGAGCGCTCAAGAGTTGCTGGAATGAGAGAAGAACCTCGTCTAAGAGAACAGGATTTTGGTAGGTGTTTCATTTGGTCGACCTTGTTAACGTAGAAAAAAAATCAATCGACAACGACATTGAAGAAGTTGCATGCTGAGGAACAAAACCCAAAAGTTCAGTAACAGAACACTGAACAGAACTACCAAATTGGAAATTGTATGATAGTTCACTTTGTCATACAGATGAAAGACATAGGGACCTTGTTTTAGAGCCTAACCTCTGAATTTATTTCATCAGATCAATTGTAAATCCCCAAATCAACTGTTATTATTTTGGTCCTGAAAGGAATTCCTTATAACTTTTCATATTTTTCTATAAAAGGGAATTTTCAGGATCGAGAGAAGATGCGAGTAGAGAAAGCCCTCCGCATGCTTTATGGTCGTTTCTTTTACCGCTTTCCGAACGGGGAATCTGCAGCTGATGTTTATGACAGAATAACAGGTAGTTTGTTCATTTCGACAAACATTGCTCCTCGAATTATGACAAAAGGTTTCGCAACGTACGTTATGTGCGCATCACTGCAACAGGTTTCAGAGAAACACTGAGATCAGATATTGATATCGGCCGGTTTCAGCCACCCGGCCAACGAAACCCAAATATGAACTTAGTGCTAGTCTCACACGGTCTGACTCTCAGAGTGTTTCTGATGAGATGGTACAAATGGACAGTGGAGCAATTTGAAGGGATTAATAACTTGGGCAATGGTAGAATGATTGTTATGGAAAAAGGCTACGGAGGAAGGTAAATCCTCTGTTCTCTCATCAACTCCACGGGAAACATTTTAAACTATCATCAGAATATTACAAAACTCTATACATATCTGGGTTCTTGATATACGATCTGTAATCCACAGGTACAGTTTATTAGTGCATCACAGTGAAGAAGAACTCAGAGAGTTTGGATTCACAGAAGACATGCTGTTGGATCAGGACTGGTAAAAAATTTGTCCCGTCTTTTTACATTCCCAGATTCCTGACTGGTGGAAAAATCCTGAACATAGCAATCTTTTGTTTCTGTTTAGACTGACGTTGGTGTTTGTTGGCTTCTAACAAGGCAAAAATATGCAAAACCTGGTGAACTGAACTATGACTGCCCGACGATGAATTCCTTCTTCACCCACTTCAACGAGGAAGGTAGCTAGATCTGAGTTAAGAGGTAGTGCCACTTACCAGGATGGAACCAGAAAATTGACGCCGGGAGCCCCAAGGTGAATGCATGGGAGCCAAACACAAACTAGATACACATGACCCATCAGTTGTTCTTCAGTCTAATCCCTACCTCAATGTAAATGGTGATCTGAAATATGGATTTGTGAAGACCCAGAAACGTAATGCTTTCTGTTTCCCCTTATCCAGTGTTAGCTTAGAAAACTACTAGGTTTCCAAGTCCTACTTTCTTTAAGTAGCATCTCAGTAATAATGGCTTCCACTGCTCTAGCAAGCGACCTCTAAATTGAAACTTGAAGAACGGTTCAATGCATGAACGAAGTCAACCTCTTGCTTTTAGGCTTCTCAAAGTCTATTGCAGTACCAATCTGAAATGACCAATCGAACATGGAAGAGGAGCACAAAATTTCGGCACACCTACAGCTTCAGCAGTTTTTTGGTCTTTGGAAGTGTCGTTCAAGAAAATTTCACTCCCATAAGATACTCAGAAATCAACCGTACCCGCAGAAACCAGGAAATATTGGACGCAACTACCAGCTATGTGAGCCTCTAGCAAAATACGAGCTCCCACCCTCATTGGGCACAGAACAAACGACTAAGATAGCATGACCACAGCCTATAGGAAAGAGCAGATCTTCCTGTATTGGCAGGCTTCAGATCTTTGATCCTGCATTACAAATTACAATAATATCGCCACGAACACGAGACTTGATGGTTACTAACAGGCACACAATGGTTTTTCCCTGGATTCTTCTAAATGTGAAATTAATACATGGAAAAAAACGTTAACAACAAAACGTCATATTCACTTTTTGCAAACGGTGACACAAAAATGAACTTTTGCATTGATTTGAAAATATATTCGAATGGCCACCAAAGAGGCTACACACTCCCAGAATTGGCCACAAAAATAATATATATTTAAAATGGGAAGTCAAAACTGAGAAGCAACCACTAGACCTTGCCTAAAATTCAAAAGGTAATCAAAAGAGGGAATGCAAATCCAACAAGCACCGGCATATGGGGAGAACTGCAGGATTGGATGCTTTCCTGCTGAAAATTAAAAAATTTCACCAGGTTCAATATACTTCTCTACCTGCAGATGCGCCCAATGTGAAGGCAAAAAAGGGGCACTGGGTACAAATATTATGAAGGTCTTTTCCTAGGCGAAGAATCCTCTTCATCTTCCCGCATTGCAGATGTACTTGATTTAACATCATATTTCCCATTTCGTTGGTATTCATATGGGCCACCTTCTCCAGACCTTCTAGGTATGTCACCTATTCGGTTGTCCATGCCCCTGTTGTAATCTGTAGGATTCCATCGGCTGTGGAAATCAGGATCATCCTGAAAACGGGACCGTCCTGCCACAAAGTCATCCTCAACATTGTAACGAAATCTCTTAATAGGCCCGTCCATATCATTACGCGCTACAAGATTACCCGACCGGTATTTATAAACAGGTTTCCTTCTCTCATCATATCTTAGGCTGCCTCTACCAACCCCATCCATCTCTGATAATCTCCCAGGATGCAAAGATCTGTAGCTCCGAGGGGCATCAACCAAGTCATACCTGTCATCCCGTGGACCAAATCTCCCAGGTGATCTCCTGTCTAGAACTGAAGCACGTTGATTGTATCCATGCTCCCTGAAATGACCCAATCCATCCCTTCTATCTTCAATCCACCTTGAGTTATGAGTCGGGGAACTACGACCTCGAACTGACCTAAATCCAGCCACATGATCTGCCAAGAAGCCAGGCCGCTGGTGAGGTGACCGCAGTCTCTGCATACCAATCTCAGATCTAAAAGTAGGTGATTTACTTCTGTGTCTAAATCCTGAACTACCGGAAATGGGAGAACGAGTTCTAGATCTTGACGGAGATTTTGCACAGGACTGATGAGCATGAGTAGCCCCTCTTCTTTCAACAGGAGAGAAGCTTCTTTCTCTCCTGGCTGAAGGATGGGAATGGTTAAAGGATGATTCCCGGAAAGTGCTGGACACTGAAGCATGGTATCTCCCCCTAGATCCTCTTCCATCAACTTGAGGACCATATCTTACAGACCTGCCCCTGCCAAGAGTCAAACGCCTATAAGGGCTAATTTCTCTAGCTGGCCTAGCACTCCCACGTATACCAAAGGCCTCTTCCCTTCCAACTGGAGACCCACTTCTTCTAAAAGACCGATGTATACCATTTTCTGGCCCAAGGTGACGGAAAGCCATCGGACCATGATAACTGGGAGAATGATTACGTTTAGGGCCCCTGCGGCTTTCTGGAGAATCAAACCAACGATCACCTCCCCGACCTCTGGAATGTGAATGCCGAGAATATCCACCCCTTCCAAAAGATTCAATAGATCCAGACTCCCTCCCCAATCTAGGATTTGAATCATCAGCATCACTGCATCTGAAAAGCAAACATAATTAGCAACAAAATCAATCTACACGAGCTACACATACATACGGACAAGCCCATAAGAAAGTAGCAAACCACAGATAATACCTGCTTCCCTGCACAGACAGCTTCTCCTTCACAAAACATACGTCACGTGATGTTCGTCCTTCAATACGCGACCGCAAATCCCTCTTAAACACTACACCCTCAGCTATCCTTGCCTCAGTATCCTCAGCATCCAATTCTACACAATCACCATCAGTTTTCTTCCAGCTACTACCATCTCTAACTCCAGTCTCTACATCACAAGGATTTTTATGACACACTTTCATACTTAAACTACCTGATTGGATTTCTTTCCCCGCACCATCTCCCCTTGCATCAATCTCATTATTTCTAGTCACCTTGTCCGTACCCACAACCACTTTGTTGTCGACATTATCACTGGTACCAACAACATTACTTACATCTTTCCCTGTTAACTGTCCTCTGGAGAAAGGGGTAGTCGTTTTCACCACATTTTCCTTTCCAGATCTTGCCTTAATAACTTCTGTCGGGTCACTTGGATGAGGTTGGAAACTAGAGTCCTCAGATTTCTTCAAAAGTTGATCACCTTCACAACCCAAAGTGTTAGCATTGTCCGAACCATAGTCCATATTTTCACCTTCTATATCCTCCACACGATGATCTTCCCAAGCATGCAAAATGGATTCCCTGACCTCCCCATCTTCATACTGCGAATCATAATCCTCCTCAAGTTCACTCACTTCCTCAATTCCAACTAAATGACCATCAACATGACATAAATCAGAACCATAATCATTTTCCAAAGGCTTTTCTGGAGACACCTTATCAGAAATATTGACAATATCGGTGGGATAACTTAGGCATGAATCATGAGAGGGTGAGTGTAACGATGCCGCACACCTTTCTGAGAGCTTGAGTTCCTCTCCATCGAGATGCATTTTAGAACCACTTTCAGCATTCTCTTGAATAGAAACTTTGCTTTGTTGCACAGTCTTGTCCACAACCACTGTGGGCTGACCTTCAACCAGTACACCAGAGGAGGGCATCTCTATACACATGGGAGAAGATGTTGACGGGCCCACTTCATCTGACTTACAGGAAAAGTTTTTCAAACAAGTACCAGAAGGCTCAGATTCTTGGGGTTGACTGGTCTCCAGGCTGACTAGATTGGTAGGGGCAATGCTGTTATCGAGACAGGAAGTTGCTTCAGCACACTCAGCATTTTCATCAGTAACATCCCCATTTTCACAGGTAGCATTACTAGGCAAAGCAATGGGAGAAAAAGCAATGTCCTGCTTCTCAACCTGAGCACTAGGGGGAATGCTATCACAGGTGTGAACACCAGCAGTGCAGTCAGCTCCTCTTTTTATGCTAGCAGCATCAACGGAGGCTCTATTGATGTTTCCTTCAGATACACACATGCTTGTACAGTGATCCGTAGTAGGACGTGTCATCTCTGAACACAAATCCAAGCTTCCAACATGATGCAAAGATAGACTTTCACTAGTCCCTGAGGAGCCAGGAGCTACACACTGCACTACAGCATTTCTATCCCCACTCGCAGAAGTTTCAGGCCCAAATGCATTATCAGCTGGAACCAAGTCCACAGATGCAGAATTTGGGCTATTATCCTCTGATGTATGGAGGGATTCTGTTCCCTTAACTATGTCCGATACTGGTTCACAATCATTTACAGAAGAAAGCAACTGTTTTTGCAAACAAATAGTTATCGCAGCATCTGTGCAGGCATCAAAGTTCTGTTCCACCATGTCTGATTGTTGTGTTATCTCTAGGGTATCCCCCAAATTAGTTGATGTTGCCTTTTCAGCATCACATTTATCACTTCTGATTTCCGGTAATGGATGACCTTCTGAGTTCCCCACACTATCACTGCACGTACTGTTCGCAACAATGTCAACGTTGGTCTGATGATCGGAATTCTGATAGTTGAAAGGGCGCTCCCACGCATCCATTTCAGTATTTAAATCCCAATGCAACCTATCATCACGTGAAGAGGAGTCCTGCATTCTAACTGCTCCCTCACCTATCTCACTTAGAATATCCTTCGACGTAGCCATAGAAAGATCCTGCATGGATGTACCCTCCATCCCATGTCCATGAGGACGACAATTTGAGGAGGAAGTAGCAGCTCTCGAAGAGGCAGCAAGTTCTTCTGCAGGCATGATGGAAATACAAGAACCATTTCCTTCTTTAGAAATTTCAGCAGAACTTTGTTCTTTTGAAACTTCCTTTGAAACCAAACATGATCCGTTATTCATCGAACCTTCAAAAGTACCTGCATCCACAAAAGATTCTTCCATTCCTGAAGCCTCCTCAGCATGAACATCATCCCCTCCAAAACAGTTACAGGCAGCAGCAGCAAGAATTGAGATGCCAGAGAAGTCTTCACTCTCATCAAGTTTATCATCTGCCCTAACCAGGTTCTTTGCATCAATATCAAGCTTGTTATCATCCATTTGGCCCAAGTCATTCATGGAAGCAACTATTGCAACAGGTTGAGATTTTCCAAATGAATCGCGATGGAACTCCGGATGCAAATCACCTCTATACTTCAAGAGCAGTTCAGCCTCCTCAGAACATGGAGAAAATGTTCTCGGTGGTGGAGATGGAGACCTGAACAAAAATCTCCTTTTCTTGATCGGTACATGTTCTGCCTTTTCACTGAAGCGGCACCCAAGAACACTTACTCCGAGCTGCCAAATAAAACAGGTGAAAATTGTATCATTTGTTGATCACATTAAGATTGCCAAAAGAAACAGAAAAGACAAATAAATTTAGTATGTAAGGACCACCTTCTCAGATTCAGAAACTGGCATTTCCACAGATTTGGGGTCCTTATTGACCAGCTCTCCGATATTTTTCAAACTTCTTGCCAGTGATTTCCTAGCCCGCCTTGACGAACTCCTATTACCTTTCGTGATCTTCGTCCAAGTCAAATCAGAATTGATAAAACTGGTAAGTTCCAGACCAAAGGCACCCGGCATGCTATTCGATGACGACCCCCTCCCATTAACCAAAGGCTTTCCACCACAGGCCTTGCATGATGCCGTTGTGGTTTGTTTTCTGCCTATCTCAAGAGTAGAGGTGGACACCCCGGAGCAGGAACACAAGCAAATCTGCAAATCAAAACAAGATTCATCCAATCTATGTTGACAATGCTTAAACACATCCACAATCACTGTACAGGCATGTAAAGTGTCCCTAATCTATGTGAACCAAAATGTGTCATAATGCAAGGACAAAAATAATCCTCAATGCCCACCATGGTAAGGGACCTCTCATTGTCGACTAATCAGAGATGGAGAAAGTCCAGAAGCTTCTTAGACTACCAGCCTGTGAAACATCCAAGGCTCAGATCAGCATGATGCCCACGACCAAAATAGCGTAGAACTTTATATACAATACACTTAAAATAGTCCAATAAAATGTTTCTGTAATGAGCACTTTAAATTGATTACAAGACTCCAAAAATATAGCTCCCTTAACTGCATACTTCGCGGCCACATGAAACTCAACAGACAAATTTTTGCGTTGGCTGTAGCCAATACTTGCAATGTGAAACAAAGGATTTCAACGGAATGAATAACGAAGGGACCCTAAACAATGGCATATGACATAACCGGAAGGCAAACACCGTGAATGAACATCATCATTTCACTTGCAGCAATACCCTGACAATTCTAGATGGCCTTTAAACACTTCATAAGGTGCTGAATTTGAGAAAGACCAGCAGGCAACATAGAGAAACGCTAGGGCTCCAGACAAAACATATAACATAGAATAAGAGTTTCTTCACAACCAGCAAGACAGACAGAGCTGAACATTGTGACATACACAACGTGCTCTCTCTTATCATCAAATGCTAACCTCCTGACGCATAAGAAGAAAAACTATTGTTTTACTAAGATAGCAAAGCCACCTTCTATGCAAACCCCATCTAATTTTGCCAACCATCCAGGGAACCAAAACCAAACTCCCAGCTTTTGATCAAGCAACCCTGGATCGTGGCCTGGATATCACGAATGAAGCCGAAATCTCAAACATAGTTAACATAAGTTTCACGAAAAGCAATTAAGCAATGGAAGCGCAACGGGAAGACAATCGGCAGAGACGAGGAGATGAACCACAGATCTAATCAGATCAATGGGATTGAATTTGGCCCCCAAAACCTATCAATTCGTCCATACTATGACTCGGCGTTGATTTTCATAATCACCAGCAGCCCCAAAAAGGTTTATGAATCCAGGTACAGACTCCACAAAAGGAAGCGTGATGAAAAGGAACAAACTACTCCTTGCAATCACAGTCACAACTGGCCGTCAACAACCCAACAGCTGGTGAGTGCGAGGTAGATGGCACATCAAAAGACCGCGTTGAAGAGGGCGCCGACGACCCAGATGGCAGGTCCACTCTAAAGAAAGCCCAAGAACAGATCTACACGGAAAACCTAAACCACATGAAACTTCAAATCTTCGACCAGTTTGACGCTCATAATCCAAATCTTCCTCTAGTCCGATAGATCCAGCAGAGTCGGCTTCTCCGAAACATGCAATTTCAAAGCCCGATAAAATCGCTAGGGGTTTCCCGCCCATTCTTGCTCGCAATCCAAACAAGAACAACGACAAAAACAGACAACAGACACAAAAATCAAGAGCTAGGGTTTCAGTTACCTGAAATCAAAAACAAAACACCCCTCCACTGAAATCCCACGCAAAAAAGATCTCTCTAATGAGCTGAATCCGACTTCGTAAACCGAACCGAAAAACCGTTGAAAATCTCCGACACAATGAGAGAGCTAGGGTTTCTGTTTCAACCTTCTCTTATAGTTGATTCGACTGATTCTTTCCCTTCCTCTTCTTCCTCAATGGAATCGGAAACGGAATTGGATTTCCCCTCCTTTGTGCTTCTCGATCTTTCTTCTCTCGTATTATTTCCTTCCACACAATTTTTCCTTTTCCAATACGCCAACGCCGCGCAGAAGATCCTTTTCCTTCCCCTCCTTTTTGCGGCCTTCTTTTTATTCTTTTCCTTTCCCCCAATCCCTCTCTTTCCCTCTTGTGTATGAACGCAAGCCAGCCCCCCCTTCACCACGTATTTATCTTTTTTTTCCTTCCCACATCGCCCTCGGATTTCCTCCCCCTCTTCCGATACTAACCCTACCAGAAGCGGTGGTAATTGGTAGTATAAAAGTACTCTGTGTTTGGTTTAGGCTCTAAAGAGTCAACCCCACACATGATTACGACTGTTGGGCAATGTGATCGATCCCTTTGCCTTTGACCGAAAGAGATCAGATTTGCTCCTCTCCCGCCCAACTCCCAAACCCACCCCCGCCCAAAAAAAAAAAAAAAAAAAGCTTCTGTGGATGGTTTTGTAAATTGGGAAATTCCTTGCCCATATAATTTGTTGAAACTGTCAATATTAATTTTCAGATAGCTCTTAATAGTGACATGTTGAATTTTCTTGTTTTTGATCTTATTGAAACTGTGTGCGTGACAAGTAATAAAACCTAATTTTTAGGAATGAATGTGAAATGTTTGAATTTCCTTTAGTCTTATTTTTTTTAGTTTGGAGTTTAGAACCTATTTGAGGAAGATTGTTACATTGACAAATATCAATAAACATACTTATTCTACCCGTGAATTTGACTCCGAGGTTAAAATTAGTTAAATTATATTTTTGTTTTGATTAACGAAGAAATGTCACCCTCTAATTCATTTTCGGCCACAAGAGTCTAAAGAAGGAAAAAAAATATATATATATATATATAATTCACTATCTTCTATACAATTCCATAGAGAGAATATTTTTCTCATCATCCTATTTCTCTGGCAATATTACCCACATAAATCAAGGTAGAAATTGATCCCCTATCTCAATGTAACAACTTTTTCAAATGCCAGAATTGTAAGGGCTTTGAATTTTAGGTTATCTTTAGAGAAAAGTATAGATTCTTGTCAAAATTTTCTGACTTTAATTCCAAATATTTAGTTCCATTTTTGGAACCTAAATGTAGGGGATTCTGAGTGGTTTACATTTCTGCATTCTGGCTTTTCCTGGGGTATAATTAATAATATAGCTTACAAAAAAAAAGCACATAGGATAACAATGTTTCATTATTCAAGAGCAAAATAAATTTTTCATTTAAAAAAAGATTTTTTGGATTTACCAACCTGAGCCCAGAAGGTAGGTGAAATCTCATATCAAGAGAAGTCAGTTTTTGTTGTTAATAGATTATTAAATAAATTTTAGTTGTTGAGTGAATAGTGTCCATACCCTCTCCATACACTTTTTATTTTTTTTTAATGCTTAACCCAGTTAAAATAATTAGCATATTCCCATGGTAGAAAGCATCGCTTAAGTGGACATCAAATACATATTCCACTAGCGAATTGTAGGGCACCTAGATTAAAAAAAAAAAGAATTGTAGGGCACCTAATGGCCCTTCCCAAGCTTGTCGTGTGTAGTAGAAGGCGACCCTGTTTCTGAGTCCCTTCCAGGTGTTGCAGCTTATAGGCACCAATTGGTCCCAAACTGGGGGGGGGGGATGGTGTTTTCAACCCACGACGAGAGAGAGCTAGACATTTTTTATGACTGGCTTAAGCAAACCAAGAGAAGGACCAAAGGGGTGGAGGAAAAGGGAAGGGAGCTGCTAAAAAAACACACACCAGAACGGGCTAATCTGTCTGTGTCAGCTTTCATTGTGCAGAAAAGCAATAGCCCAGATATTTTATTCAGCAGACAGGAAACTGGTTTTTAGACTTTCAACTCCAAGATCAGAACTTGAAGTTACTGTGCGTTACGATATTGATGCTGGCCTTCGGACTGCACACTTGCATTCCACTTTGGCAGAGCTCTGTCCCAATGAGGTGGTTCTTCAATTAGACTTGCCACAACTGTTCAAGAAGAAAGTCCAGCAGGCAGCAGGCATATGACCTTTATGCTTTGCAAATTCGTTGGAGCCATGGCCACTTGGCAACTAGCATGGATATCAATCATTGGAGCAGGAAAAGACCCAAAAACTAAAAAAGGGTTTCCTCTTGGAGGACAGTATTCGAACTTGAGGAAGACAAAATGGAGATGCGGGGTATCGATCCCCGTACCTCTCGCATGCTAAGCGAGCGCTCTACCATCTGAGCTACATCCCCATTTGATTCTGCACTGTCTATACTAACAAATTATAAATAAATTTGATGGGCTATTGAACTTTCATTAAAAAAAGAAGAAGAAGAAGAAGACAACACTGCACGTTTTTTGTTTGACATGAAAGCAAGTTTGGAACAGGGCCTTAAATGTAAGTTAAAAGTGATTGAAAACAATTAGGAAAATCATTTTATTAAAAACCTTTGAGAGATTTGAGGCCTGCTTAGCCTAAACAGAGGGAAGAACAGCAGAGAAGATTTTGGTATGTGATTTAAGAATACTTTTTCGAGATAGTTTTTGGGCAGTATGCTTCGGGATCCTCAATGTATGTCGCTCACGTTTTGGACTCAGAAGTCTGTTGGACGAAAACAGCACGTGACGATCTATGCATTGGACGAATACAATAGGCATTTTGGCTGGCTGGTGCTTGTCGACGTGTTCTATTCGAATCACCAACAAAATTAGAAGTATGCTTTTATGCAGCAAGCTGCGATTACAAAAGCCACGGTCAAGTACTTCAATGCCCTTTCAAGCGTAATTACTTGTTTTATAGAGTTTGATGAAGGTTAATAATAAAAACAAAATCCTTTAATCATATTTAAGACAAATGAGATATAGAAACTTGTAGAAATTAGGATAATTCACCCTTAGGATTTATGTTCATCGTGGGCTTAGGGATCCCATGGCTCACGTGACTCATTCTTTTTATATTTACAATAATTTAAAAAAAGTAATTTTTGGAAAATTACTAATTCCTTTAATCATATTTTTATAGAAACAATTCTTAGGATTTATGTTCAAAATCTTTAGGTAGCATGTGAAAACAACAAGAATTTTGGCTATTTATTTTTTAATAATTTTTCAATCCAAAATTTTGGTATGCAAATGGTAGGAGATTGCTGTGAAAAAAAAAAAATGTAATAAGATGAGTTGATTGAGTCTTTTAAATTTGGCAATAAATTAAATTTTATTAAAGTTCGTGAAAAGGAATTTTATTGGGATTTGTGAATATATATTTATATATAATGAATTAATTGAGTTTTTTTTATACTTAATTAATAGGAGATTGAATTTTATTGGAGATTTTGAAAAGGCTTAGATCAGATAAGTCGAGGGGGATTTAGATAACTGAAAATTTGAAAATGTTTGTTGATCAAAATTATATGATTTTATTGTTTGGCTGATAAAATTTTGCAAATTCTTAATATTTTAACTGATGTGATCTCACTTATCTTTGGAGACCAAACCCAAATTGGAGTAAAAACTACTCTTGCCCTTGCGTGACATCAAGAAAACCACCAACTATAGCTGTGGACCTGTGGTGTTTTAGAACAGTGCATGGTTGGACTGGACCAGGCAACGAGAATTGGTCTCAAATTTTTGACACGACCAGCTGACTGGATGTGGACTAAGAGGTACCCTCCTTAATGGCGTGAGGGCCTCCTCGTCAGCCTATCAGTCGAAAGGTCCTAACCAGCCATGGTTCTTCGATATTTAGCGACCATTAAAAAAAAAAAAACCTGGGTTAATCTTCTAATGAATCCTAAACTTAAAGTTAAAAATTTAGGCTTAATTATGTAAGGGGTCTTATAGTATTGGGTTGTGACAAAATAGTTACTGAGATATTATTTTCTACAAATCAGTCCTGTGATCATTTTTTTTATTAAAAATAGATCACTCTGTCCATAAGACGTCAAGCCACTAAGGGAAGATATTGACGTGTCAAAAAAAGCTACGTCAACAGCCAAGGAGAAGAAGACAGGTGTTACTTGATTAAAATCATAAACTATCATGCCACGTGTGCAACCACCTAAGCAAATACAAAAAAAAAAAAAAAAAATCCCATCTAATCTCCTCTCTCTCTCTCTCTCTCTCTCTCCGGTATTGGCGGTTCCGTCACCAGTAATATTACCAATAAACTGTGATTTTTAATGTCAGCACCGACGGTTGAAATGAACAATCCTAAAAGTCTCCTTAAGATTGTTGCTAATGATAAAATAAAACCCTATAACATCTCCTTAAGATTGCTGCCACTTGATTCGAGTGTCTATAAAATCAACTTTATAAAGTATCGTTAAGATTAATTAGCTACCAATTGATTTATATGAGTGTCTATAAAATCAACCTTATCATGTCTCTAAGCTCGTTGTTGGGGATTCAAATAGCACCTCCACCTCTGCTTGGCATTTGGGTGTTCTTGGACGTGCGAGCTTGAGGTCCGTGTAGAACCATGTGCGCCTCACTACTCCCGTGGGATCTCACGCTACGAGGGTGTATTCCAGGCTTAAGTAGAGCCCAGGGCTACGATTCCGATGTCATGAGCCCTTTTTCTCATAGGAAAAAATAATCCTAATACGTTATTGTGCTGATTAATCATAATATTGCAGCTTCCTGCTCAGAATCGTTAGTGCCTCTCATCAACTAGCGAGCTGCATGGGGTGCATGGAGATCACAAATAGTCGCCAATGGCACATTGTTAGAACGCGGTCCATAAGCGATCTCCTCTCAGTCAAAGAGAGCTCCACCACCATGGGCACTCTGGTTACCTTGGACGTCCAAACAAAAAAATGGCGTTCATCAATCCACAGAAGAAGAAAGATTTGCGATAACTTTTTTTTTTTAAAAAATTTCTTTTTTGGGGTCTGGTTTTTCCGCGTATCCGCCTTAAGCTTGAAGAAGCTGAAGTTGAGAATAATGCATGATAAATAGATATTACAATTAAACAAATCATCAGAGACAAAAAGAAAAAGAAAAAGAATGTTACCCTTTTATAACTAAAACGTACGCGCCCATTCACAAATATTTTACTGAAGATGAAGGTAAGGCCACGGAATCAGGGGGCAATCAAAGAACACTTTGTGGTGGATAGACGAAGAGCAGCCATTGTTGACCTGAAGACGGCATCCAGATTGTACTTTTTGACTGTATACAGCGTGATTCGTGAAGGCTGTCCATGAAATTTCTTTAGTAATTACCGGCGCAAACTTCTAGTGTTCGTTTTTGCCTGTCACTTTTTTATTAGGAATTCTTGTCTGTTCTTTCGAGTCGCAAAACACAAACTACAATTGAAATAAACCACGCACGCAGTTGTTTTTGTGGAGTAGCTGGTCCGAAAGGCTTTGCTAGCAAACTTGGCCCGCTGCGCGCAGTCATGCTAAATGTAAATGGGCTGCTGGGGCTGGCTTGCTGGGTTGTAATGCATCTACTCCTTGCATGAGAAATGCACTTATTTATCCACCAATATGAATAATATAAAGAGCTAACAGAAGGGCCATTTTTATACCCAACCCGATAGCACGGATTCCAACCCCCTTGATTTTATCTTGCTTTGAGTTTGATGAATAAAGGCTGCTTTGATTTTTTTAAAAAAAAATTTGAGATTGTTTAAGTTTTAAGTTTCACAATATTTTTCAAATTTTAGAGATTCTATTATTTTTTTTTGCTTATGTATTTGTGGTGACATTCTTAACCTTATCCTCGATGAGGGTGTTACAAAAACCCTTGCAGAAATTTCTAAGAATTTGTATTCTACAAAAATAAAAGAAACAAACTTAGCAGCATTTTTGTGGTTTTTTTTTTGGGTCATAATAACTCACTTATCCATTAAGGAGGTTAAAACACCTCATATACGTACTCTAAAGGACTAATTAGATACTGTGTAGAGACGACAGGCTAACGTGCTAAAGGTCTTAATAGCCTTACAAATTCAAACCTAAATAGGCGGGAGGTGACTATAAAGGGCAGAAAACCCACGAAGGGCAGCACGCTGATAAAATCAGCAAAAAGGAAAAGCCGACGGCAGAGGAGGAACAAAATTAGCGGCCGGAGGAATGGAGTCGGCCAAGGGACAAAATGGGTAGGCACTAGAGGAAAGTCGTAGGCCGGCAGACCACCAACAAAGGCGGAAAGAGTTGTCAGGAGGCCTAGAGGCCAAGCACTGGGCGTGTGCCCACAAAAGAACTGTATCTGCAACTCGAATTTGGGCATCTGAGCCTCCAAGCTTTGCTAGGGACCAGTTGACAGGGGGGAATTCTAGAGAAAGAATAGGCGCTTTAATCAACCTTTTTTTTTTACATAAAACGTCTGTGGGGTTTTGAACATCATCTTCGTAATCTTAACCCTCAACATTTTGGAGTAGTCTCGTTAAGGGTGTATTTGTTTTCTAAAATTTTAGGCTTTCTAAAATTTTAACATAATAAAATAATTATAATATAATCTCTCTCTCCATCGAATCATTATTTTTAATTATATTAATATAAAAAATTAATTTGAACCATCTTTCTTTTCACTTTTTCATCAAAATTAACCTCCTCAAAATTTTAAAACTCAAACACAACCTAAGGGCTCATTCGTTTAGCTGAATTTTTGAAAATTCGCATTCAAGTTTTTACCTACTCACACCGAACACATTGAAATGAAGGATGCAGATAATTTTGTTCCAAATTTACCCTGGTCAAGCTGATGAAGAATTACCGAAGTATCCTACTTTACTGCGTTGAGGACATAAAAGGAGAAGGGTAAAATGGGTTTGTGCAAAACATGTGGCCCCCACACTGTCAGTGATTAAATTCGAAGGGCTTGTGAATGGACAGAAAAGCCCCACGGATTTCTTCTGCATTGAGTTTAGTTTAGGGTGAATATAGCCATTTCACCTGACCGTGTCTGACTTCGGTCTGTTTTTCAATTTTTTGCCCTCCCCTGTTGACATGAAAGAAGGCTGGCAAGCCTACGAGCAACGGCAACATGAGGAGACGTTTGCCTCGAGCTATGGCCAACGAAGGGAACGTTGAAGCTGCAAAACCACAGAGGAGGATATACAACTCGAAACGCAAGATAGAGAGCCCTAAGCGTTCCACGAGCTCCACCTTGAACAAATCCTCAGTCACGGCGCCTCTTACCCGCCGCTGTGATCGCAACCATGTGAGTTGTTTTTCCCTTGAACACCTTTGATTTCACCGAGTTGTTGATTTCCCGATTGGAGATTGATTCTCAGATCTCAAAAGTCTGCAAACTCTCTCTCTCTCTATGTTGTCTCTCTATGCGATTGGACTTGAGTGAACGCCCATTGATTCTGAAAATGGCGGTCGATCTGCTTCTTTTTCTCTCAAGTGTTTCTCTGCGTTCTCTCTGTTGTTGTGTTTCTGGCTTTTTTTGTTTTTTCTTGCCCAAACTCATTTCTTCAGTAACAGACTTGCTTCAATTAAACTGTTGCTTATATGATTAATCATGTGTTTGTTTAGCCAATACAAAAACATTTGGAGATAGTATCTGTAAAAGTACACCTATATAAACAGGTTGCGAGTAATCCCTTCACCCTATCCCATTTTGTCCCTACAAAAGAGATTTTTGCATATACCAGGGTTGATCTGCACTGGATTATGAACCCGGTTCCCATCTGGGACTTCTCTGGGGATAGAAAACATAGGTTGACTCTGTTATGGTTGATTTTGTCCAACTTTAACTCTGTAAATGCCAAGTTTCAAATATGTAGACTAAAACCAACATAGAGAAAGAGTTCTATTTTGTGCAACATGACAGAAGAGCCTTAACTGAAACAATCTTTCTCTGTGTGGCATTTTGTTTTTCTCATTTATTCATTAAATTATTTTCTATTTTGCATTGGTTGTTAGAATTTGCATGAAGAAATTGCATTGGTTGTTAGAATCTGCGTGAAGAATTTAGCTTCAATTCTTTCAAGCATTTGAGCATTAATGTCAAGTCATCAAATCGATGTGCAGCGCCATTTTCTTAGGTCTGGGAAGGAAAGGATTGTTGACCTCCAACCATCGTCCTCCACTGCGTGTCAACATACGGTATGTCTTTTACTGAATATATGCAATTGAATGAATTTGAACTTATCGAACCTCTTTTCTTATTTTGAAATTTGTTTTTGTATCATAGCTAAATTTCTGCATTTTAGATGAATATGTGTCATAGAAGTTAATTCACGTTTAAGATTTTGTTAGGAGGCCACAATTTCTTATTTTTAAGGGACTTTTTTTTATTCTTCTCCATGAGGCTGTCATGTCAACAACCAACAAAAACCTTTGGAAAGATGAGCAACGTGTGTCAAAGCTCATAGAACTGGCCATGGGTGAGTTTAACTCAGGACGTGTTACCAATGGCAAACTAGGAGTGGCCAACTACGAATACATAGCCTCGATCATGAAGGTTGATGTCCCCTGTTTGGATGGTCAAAAAATTAAGACCAAGATTGAGAATTTGCGCAACGAGTATAGGGCATTCAACAATCTAAGGAAAAGGACCGGATTTGGCTGGGACCCTACAACCCAAACTGTTATTGCAGATGTGCCACAGTGGACAGAATGCTACGTGTGAGTTTCACAATTGTTTTTTTTTGTTTCCTACCCACGTTATAATTATTTATGCGAGTATAATGTATGTTCTAAGGATTCCCCTTATGCAACTGACAAAACTCTGTCACGCTTCATGGGGAAAGGATTAGACCACTATGACGAATTAGTGTATATGTTTGGCAACACCACTTCCAATGGACTCATGCGGCGTGCACCCGCTCAAGGCCCTTCAACGGAAGAGGAAGAGCGACGTCTCAACATTGCTGAGCACGCTCGGTCTGTACAAATTGACCTTACGGATGAGGACACTCCTCTTCCTTACACCCCTGTGGGGGATACAAGGGGGACTCGGAAGCGCCCATCTCCCTTGCCTTCAGGTAGTGGTCTACGTAAGAAGCAGTCCCGGGATGGAGAGACTGCTGAGGACCCCTGGGAAGAGGCATCTCAGAATTATTTAAGGGCTAAGGCTGATCGGCTTGCAAGTTCATACACTTCCCGCACTAGTCTCGTGGATGACTGCATTGATAACGTCTATGCTATTGACCCTCCTTTAGAAGTAAAGGTCGCTGCCAAGGCGGTGGATCGTATAATTGAGAGTTCCACCTTTAGACAAGCATTCATGAGGATCCCCGCCGAACAACGTCGACA
Source organism: Morella rubra (assembly GCA_003952965.2). NCBI lineage: Eukaryota > Viridiplantae > Streptophyta > Magnoliopsida > Fagales > Myricaceae > Morella > Morella rubra. The sequence goes on from CM025852.1 coordinate 3,502,761, forward strand.
CTACGTGCTTCACATGAAGTAGTATTTGAATGTTTAACTAGTAATGACCAGTTTGTACTAGAATTTAAGATTGGAACTTTATTCAGTTTTCGCTGACTGTTTAGTGTGGGCTGAACTATCTTATGAGTAGGGTATTTTCTGTTTTCACGGTGATGTTTTCAATACTCTGAGTACTTATATATTTATAATTTCGGATGCTATGTATTTGGCTGCCTTCCATTACTGTTTTATGGTGGTGGTTCTTGTTTAGGCTCCTGGTTTCGTGTTTTGTTTTCTTTTTCAGCATTAGTCATATTTGTTTTGTTTTATTTGGAAAGTTGCCTATGCTGCGTAGAATTATTTGTTTCATTCTTTTGTTTTGAATTATTTGTTTTAAGTCATGTTTTATTTAGAACGTTGCCTATGCTGTGTAGAATAAGGACCTTGTAATGCAATAATCGCAGATTTGTTTTGTTTTTTTTCTTGGTCGTCGGAACTAGTGTATACAGAGACAACTCTACTTTCAAATGGAAGCTTTGTAATAATGGCAGATTTGTTTTGTTTTATTAGAATTGAATATTTGAGGTAGAAGTACTCGACTTTAGTCATTAGCTGTTGGTTATAAAATTCCAACCTTGTTGGTTATAAAATTTGTATCTTATTTTAAATTGAGTTATAAAATTATGATCTTATAGTTTGATTCATAGTTTATTATATATTGGAAATGGATGTTTTTATGTTTTCTCAAAGACGACAATTCTTTTCAACATCCCAATGGCTATCTGTTTAGACCCTATTTGTGGCAGCCATTTTAGCAATCTCCATTTCAAAATTATTACTATGTTTGTAAGACTTTTTGTGACTTTGGTATTCTTGACTTTGGTTCCTAAAGCTTGGAATTTGTGGGCAGTGTTTTGTTTTTTTTGGAAACCTCTTTTATTAACTCCCTTGTTCAACATAGATTCAATGGATCCTGACCATGACGACAATTATAGTGGTGATGAACCATATGAGTCAGAGGAAGACAATCCATATAACAACGATGAACCATATGAGTCGGAACAGGACGAGCAAGTAGATTCTGTCCCAGGTGATACAGAGAGCAACCGCACAGACAATAATGACCAATATGCTTATAGCAGTGATGAATTATATGCTTTGAGATAATTGATGAGGGTCGAAGAAGGAGGGCACAAGCCCAACCCATGCCTCGATGCCCAATTCCACAGAACACGTCAATTCTTACGGGTGCAATGCACCTTGCTGAGATCCTTAATAACCCTAACGGTGCGGATTGTCAAAACATATTTAGAATGTCTCAATCCACATTCCAAATTTGGTATACTGCCTTCGCAGATATGGTGGATTAGAGGATCAAAAGGTAAAGTTAGAAGAGTCACTGGGTATATTTTTATTTGTCGTAACACACAACGTAAAAATGAGGGTTGTGGGACATTTTTTTCAACACTCTACGGACACCATTCATCGCCACGTGAAACGTGTCTCGAGGGCATTGTTTACGATGGCTAAGTTTATCATACGGCCAACTCATATGGAGGGAGTGCACCCATACATACGAGGCAATTATAATTACTACCATGGTTCAAGGTAATTGTCTTTTATCGTTCAGATTTGGATTACCGACAATCACAATATATTAATTACGAGTGTCGAATTATTTGTAGGATTGTATCGGTGCCATTGATGGCACTTACATTAGTTGTTGGGTGTCCAAGTCGCTACATGATGTGTACCGATGTCGGAAGGGTTTTTTGGCACAGAATGTGCTGTGTGCGGTTGACTTCTCAGGCAAGTTCACATTTGTGTATTGTGGATGGGAGGGTACAACGCACGATGCCCGTGTTTTAATGGACGATATTTCAAGGCCGGAAAACGAGTTCCCAATGCCTAAGCCAGGTACGGCTGATGTATTATTGGAGGTGCATTGGATACTAGTGAGGAGGTTAACTGTAGCTAACCTTACATTGACATTGTAGGTTATTTTTACGTAGTAGATTCGGGCCTCCCATGCTTGAACGGATTTCTGCCGCCTCACAGGTGGTTAGATATCATTTGAGTCGGTTTCGAGAGTCCGGTGAGGCAAGAGGACCAAAGGAGCTCTTCAACTATCGACATTCGTCACTTCGCAATATAGTGGAGCGAATGTTTGGTAAATGGAAGGGAAAGTTTGTCATACTTGACAATATGCCACGATATAAGCTAACCAGTCAGCGGAATATCATAATGGCATGTGCTGTTATTCACAATTTCCTGATAGAGCAAGGCGATCCAGAGGCCTTTGTTCCTGACTACCAGGAGTTAGTTACGGAGGACGTTGACGACGCGAGGAGCTATGGTGCGGCTTCGAGTAGTGCATCTCAGACATTTCACAAGATAGTTCTGCCGAAATGAGTGGAAGACGTGATTCAATTACAGAGGCTATGTGGGCGGATAGGACGAACTAGTTAATGTTGTGGGTTTATTTCCATGTTTGTTTTAGGAGGACGATGATTTTCTAATTTCAGTAAATCTGTTCATGAGAATAGTTTATAAGTATTTTAAATCGCATTGTAGTTATATGATTATGAATCGTCCACGTTGATGACTTTTCTTTTCCACCTCGATAATGTCCCTTCAGTAAACTAATTAATACATGGTTGAAGATTCATTTGTTGATTGTAGACCCATCACATATTTCAGAAATCATGATGTTTTCTCAGTTTGTGTGTACATGTTGTTCATTGTTGGCAGTTTGTTTATTCCACAGATGACATACAGAGCGCCATACTGCAGTTGCGGAGCGGGGCGCATGCGTTTATACATGGCTCGCACAGACAAAAATTATGGCCGGAGGTTTTATCGATGTCCACTTCATGAGGTTTGTATCCCTAATGGACTAAGCACACTTTTGGCCCTACTGATTCACCTTTGAAAATAATTAATGGATTTCTTCTTGCAGGACCACCCAGGGAGTTTTTTGTGGGTCGAAAATGATGATGGGGGACCTCGCCATCACCAGGTTCGCGCACAACATAGGGGTTCTATGCGCACAGTGGGAGACCACAATATATGGTTATTGTGCTTTGGATTCTGCGGCTGTGTTTGGGTGTTGTTATTTGTGATGCTGGTTGTCATATTTGTTATCTTAATTACTGTCCAGTAGAGCATCAGCGTGTGAATTGGTAATAGTTTGTGATGGCAGAAGTTGTTTTGTTCACCTGCTGAGGACGCTGCGTTTTTTTGCGAGACATTAGCACTTGGTGTCAATGTTTGTAACTAGCAATATTTCAGATGACGATCCAAATTTAGGATTAAAAACGTTGTTTAACTGATTTCTCATATATATTTTTTGGTACGCCTCATTGGCTTTCATATATTTGTATCAAAACGAAAATAGAAAACAAAAGGGATTTTGTTAAATTATATCCGTACTATAAATAAATATCAACATTTGTATCACAATAAAAATAAAAAATAAAAAACGATTTCCAAAATTATAATAAATATTATAAATAAATATCAACATTTGTATCACAATAAAAAAAGAAAATAATAAAAGAGATTTTCGGAATTATAATAAATAATATAAATAAATATCAACATTTGTATCACAATAAAAAAAATAGAAAATAATAAAAGAGATTTTCGAAATTATAATAAATATTATAAACAAATATCAACATTTTGTATCACAATAAAAAAAAAACTGAAATTAAAAACATCAATATAATATTATTTTCGGAATAAAAAAATATCACGTAAAAGGAATTTTCGGAATTATAATAATATTATAAATAAACGTCAATATAAATATTATTTTATATTTCCTCTTCTACACACATCCCAATAAAGGAAAACTACAAATAACAACCTTAAAAAACATCACTTCTTTTCTCTCACTTATTAAATAAAAATCAATAACTTTTACACAAACACCAATACAACTCTAACATCACCTAAAAATTCTCAAAATTCTTCAAATCCTACAAATCTCATCAAAACGAACAAACAGGCCCTAAGATTAGCAGATCACGAATGTTTCGTATATTTCTAACCAGGACACCTAACATTGCAGAGCCCATCGTTTATCTCTGAAACTGCGGAAGATTGAGACCGTAGTTTTGCAACTATTTTAAGCTCCAAACACTCCTATAAAACAAGCAACAAAAATGTAACTGCAGCCTCATATTTGCCCAAATGTTGACTAGTCAGATGCTTAGCATGTATCAAAAATAATGTTCACAAAATGAGACATAAATTACAAGGAATCTGCAATCGTTCAAAAATTTGGCCATGGGTAAAGACACCTAAAAGCATTCTTTGGGAGTACAATTTTCAGTAATTGCTTGTCATTGGAAACCATACATCAAATAGAAGAACAGAGATGAAGCTCACTTTGATAAAAAGTCACAAGACCATTTGGATTATGAACCAAGACATAATAGAAAAGGTAGACGAGGATTGATACTATAATGTGTCCACAGTTGTCGTCCGCCCAATGCAAAGCCTCATTACGCAAAATACCTTTCAGATTGCACCGTCACTCCCATGGTGACTTTCTCAATGTTTTTATCGTTTGCCTCGAATAGTTCCATTATGCAGATGATATACGCAATGTGAGAGGTACAACCTTTCTTTAGATGCTGTGAGGGAGAGAACTTGGAGATGGAATAGTGGACACAAGAAGCCATGGCTATCCAATCATACTTTTGATGATGACAAAGAGTGACCTAACAATATTACAGCCAGTTCACCCATCTGTCAATGAACAACTGCTGACTCGTGTACTGGAAAATAGAACAAGACAATTGATAGTCGATTTCCATTCATAATTGTCCTTTCCTTTCCTTTGAGAGAATCTATCCTCCAATTTAATAAAAATAATATTCTGTATAAGATGAAAATTATTCGACAAATGGAACACCAATCCAGAAAAAAACAGTACGGGAGAAGAAAAGACTCGATTTAAATCCTTATTAAACAGAGGAGCCCTTTACTCAGTTTACTACTTAACAAGATACGGGTGTTGCACCAAGAAATCTTTATCTAGTTCCACACTAAACCTTGCTGCTTCCAGTCGACTACATCAAATTCGCCTGAGAATGCTAATTCCTTGATCAAAAACTGCCTCTCGCAGCTTAGAAAGGAAGAAGACAGCAAAATTATGACCAGTAATGAAGGTTTTGATGAACACAGAGGGATCACATAAAGGAACAAGGAGAGAACAGACCCATTAGACAACCAACCTTTCCCTGGATGGCAGTAGTATTTGACTTCTCAGTTCTCAACAGTTGCAGCAATTATTCGTAACGGTCGTTGCCTTTCCTGCTCCCCATTTCGTCTCCAAAAAGCCCTCCTCCACCAAACTTCAAAACCTTTTTGTATGTTCGGATAATCTTCACCCGAGTTCAAGAAACGATCAAACCAAGAAAGCAAAATATCCTGCTGCCAAGCTAGAGGCAGAGTGAGAATTGTGTTACTAAGACCCTCTTCAATTAAGTGACGATCAAGGCCTTTTGATGCCCTTCTCATCCACCCGAAATCATTGTAAAATGGCTCTAGCCATGTTTTTAATAGCATATACCTTGCATCTTTAGAAGCCAACAGCTGCCCCTTTCCAATCCCAACAAATAGCCGTGCAGTAACTCCACTAACCTCAAACCTATGAACTGCAGGCACTTTAGAATGTGCATCTGACAATTCAAATTGAGATGCCCAAGTTTTCAAAAAATCCTCAGCAATCTGCCTATCAATCAGAATATCCAAAATCCATTGCAAATTATCTGCTTGCCGGGCAATCTGACCCACATCTTGTAAGTCCGACCCCGCTGCCTGCAAAATATGGTGGCGAAGCAACTGCAAACATCCATCACAAGCCGAGTACAAGGACTCTTTCCTAAGGTCATTCTGGGATGAATTCTCACGGAGCATCTTGGAAACCAATCCCTTCATTTCTCGCCTTGCCTTCTCATCTTTACCTTCAAGAACTACATGTACGAGTTTAAGCAGAACTTCTTCATTATCATTACCATTCTCAGTTCCATTAGCAACCTCACCAGAAACTCTTCTCAAAACTTCTCCAGCTCCAACGCTGTCAAGGCGTAGCTCTGACAATAACGAAGCCACCTTCTCTTCTTCATCCTCTGCCCACGGGGCCGCTTCTAAGTACTCCAAGCAAGACAAGACTCCAGCATCAAACCCAATTGCAGCCGAGACCTGGACAATAACGCAAAGAGCTTAGGTCCCAGCGAAATAGCTTGTTGCTTTGAAGAGGATGACTGGAAGAAATCGAAATCCTATACCATTCACTATCCTTCAGTTATAAGTAATAACTTCTTGTGACTTCTATAGAAGGGAGGCCTAATTGGTTATCTCGCCAGTCATATTAGATAACATTTTGCAAATGGTTAACTGATGACTCTATGTCAATTCTAGTTTATGCCATCTTGGAATGCTTGCATTTTGAGGAGCTAAAGACATCCAAATTTAGGACAACTGTATTGGATGGAAATAACTCTCATCTGCGTTGTCTTTACTTTTGGATTGATTGGCTTAGCCTTTTTATTTCCTTTTGTAAAAAGGATTTCAAATGGTTATAGTCTAAAGAGCTTCTCAGTTTTTGTGATACGCGAGTAAAACCTACACACTCACAGGGATGCAACCTCTAATGGCTTATGGAGAGAGGTGACTCCATTTGATTAGAAGACCTCGACACCCAAGCAGCAATTCCTAAAACCCATAAATAAATTTCTTGTTTCTCCTTAAAAACCTTAAAGTAGAAAAGGAAATAGTACCTTCAAGATGCCAAGAACTCTGGAAACATCCTCTTTCATTAGTCTCTTCCTCAAATCCTTACAGTACATCAACTTCAAGGTCTCGATGTAAATCTCGACGTCGTCGCAGTCTGCAATCTCCACGACATACGGAGACCCTCCTATTCTTTGCGGCTTCGCCCAGCGCTCAGACAACTTGACCGAAAAGAACCTACTGTGCGCGACCAGAATCTGACGGTGGAGGTTCACGGAAACAGTGACTCCGTCCTTGGAGCTCAAGGTGAGCTTTATGTCACTCGAGGTCGAGTCGTTGAATTGATTTCCGGGGCTGCGGGTCACTAACATCGCGGAGATTCTCTGCATTGTTAGGGCTTGCTTGTCCTGGGGTGAGATTTGGGGAATGTGGGATTTGAGAACTGGTACGGCGGCGATTTGGGGAGGGATATGGGTCCTGGAGTGGTGGCTATCGGGCTCGCTAGCCATCATTTCAAATAGGGTCGGGCTGGATCGAGTCACTTTGTCGGGTGGAGGAGGCGGTGACATTGGGTTCAGAAGCCCGGCGGTGAGGGCGGAGTTGAATTTGTTGAAGCTGGAAGGGAACGAATCGTGGCCGTTCATTGCCGTGGGTGTAAAGTCCATCACTGGTGATAGACTGCCCGGAGAGAATCGGATCCTGAAGGTTGACGACGAATCGGACAGCGAAGATGAGGAGAAAGGGGAGGTGTTATTCGGTTCCGTGTTCGTGTTCGACTTAGTTGCACGGCGTGTAAGTTGAGGCGGAGGCGGAGGAGACGGTGGAGGTGGAGGGGTTGGAATGGGCTTTGAAGCGGGGCAGCACCAGGGGTGATGGTCGGGCGAGACAATGGTTGGAGGGTCAAGCTTCCGTATCTGTTGTCCGGGAGAGTCAGTGAGGGCGGAGGCGGAGATGGTGGTCTCTCGGTACTTGCGGCGTTTGGGCTTGGTGGGTTGGGTTTGTCCCTTGAGGTGGTGAGTACTAGTGGTTGTTGCTGCCATCAAATGTAGCCGTTATTTGTGCGAGTTTATTGTCTTGTAGTTGATGGCATCGGCATCAGAGACCGGCACAGAGGGATAGAATTAAAAATGGCGATGGAAACGAGACAGTGTTCGAGTAAAAGACACGAGAAACAGCAAATAGACTCGTATAGAGACTGAGGAAGCATTTAATGCGAGCGAAAGAGGGTGGGAGATTAGTCCTAAATATCCCTTCTTTGTCAGTCACAAGATGAGGTGTGACGGTGTGGGGGCGGTGTGGGCGTCGAATGTCCCTACTGTCCTGTTGGCTTTTGTTTTTTTGGCGATTTGGCTGGGTGAGGCTCTGCAGTTGTCTTATAGAAAGGGGCGACAGAAGGAGAAATTGAGAGCGACAGAGAGCAAAGTGACCCACGGGGAGAGACAGAGACCCACAAGTTTACTGTTTGAAGTGTGGGATAAATACAAAATTTGTTAGGGTAAAAATAAAAAAAAAAACTATTAAAATTTAAAATTTATCGCTTAGACAGAGCCATATGATAATGTCTTTTATGCTGTCTTTTAAGCCGGTTCGTTATAATAATGTCTTATTATGCGGGTTGCTTCGATCGGTGGGAACTTGGATTATGCTGTGCAAGATGTCTGTATTCATTTTTTGATCGTATCTTAATTCTTAGGCCTCTGCAGCTTTGCTTACGAGGCACTCCTGGTTGATATCCTTCCCATCATCCAGGTCAGGTCCTATTCTCGATTAAGACATGCTTTGTTCCCGTCTTTGACACAGTCATAGGAACCGCAGGACAGTGCAGGGCAGCGATTGGACTTGTTCGATTGTCTGCTATAAACTGTAATTATTCCTTAGCTAGCACTAAGAATTGATTGAGCTGGTTGTGTACCTTTTGAGAAGAGGGCTGAGAGAGACCAACCCTCGATCCAACTCAACATTACCTATGATATCACTAGTTAAAAAGACGTGGGTGAACCAGTCCATACGCAACATTCCATTCTCTGCACATGGGTACTGCATATAAGTGCAAAGTTAGTGAACCTAATGTCACGCCATATGCCTATTTTCATTGCCGGATGTAAGCTCCCAATTCTTGCAGGCAAGTTCGATGGAAAATTAGTGGGTGGAGGACAGGATCTCTCACAATTCTATGGGGGTGTTTGTTTGCCAAAATTTCGGGAAATATTCTCGAAATTTTAAGAATCTTTACTTTATTGAAATTTATTGAAATTTGTGAAAGATATATATATATATATATATATATATATTAAAAATTAAAAATTTTAGAATGTGTTTATTTTACTAACAATTTTTATGCCCTAAAATATTGGAGGAAACAAACTGTAACTATATGATTGGTAAGTTGGAGGTGGAGGACAGGATCTCTCCCCGTTGTTGCCTTTGCTTCAAGCCGGTGAGTAAACGTTGACTCCCCTGTTATGTTCAGGTCCATTAATCCCTGCTTCAGGCAAAGATTGCCCCTTGGTTAGAGTGAAAGTTAAGGAGTACACTCAAATCACCTGGCACATCAGTTTGTTAAACTTTAATGAGCACTAAAGGAGGAGGACAAAGTGGGTTTTGGATTATATATACTTTTTTCACAACAGTCTGTGATGTCTTCCTTCTCTCACATTGGCGTTTTTGGGTATCTTATGCTCTTTCTCTCTCTCTCTCTTAATTATTTTCTTCCGGGGTAAAAGTTGAGAGCCGAATCTCTCAAGGATTTTAGTTCATGAGACGGTCCACATGTTGCTTGTCAATGGGGGATCCTATCAGCCAAATGGTTTATCTTATTCTATGCCATATAATTTACATATGCTAAAAAACAATGCTATATGATTATATATTTCTTGACACATAGCCAATATGTTTATTAGTGCCCTTCAATCTCATGCCCCAATAAACAAAAACGGTGGCCTGCTACATTGATGTCTCCAGGCCGTCTTCAGAAATTATGTTCTCCCTGACCATGCAAGAAGTTTTGCTCTGAAGACCTTATACAAATACTATTAAAAGGTTGAAAGCTACCTGTATTTTGAAGCAGCTGCCTATTTTCTCTTTATAACTCGTCGATAACATCCTCTGAATGAAAATGAATCCCTGGGCAGTCTTGGAATATATCAAACAGGGGAAGCTAGACAGGAGAAAAAAGAGAGGGTAAAATGGGTCAGGCTTGGGCCTTGTTGACTCATGGTCGAAACATTATTATGCTAGTGACTACTGAGTAGTAGGATTTTGTCTTGCCTTGGAAGTGGAGAAGCGTAGATTTATCCTTTTTCATCTTTTACCTCAACTTTACAACTCACTTGCCACCACCAGACGCCAATGATGCCACATTGCCCTTTGGACATATGCAACCCTCGAAAGATTATAAACACAGAACTTCTTGAATTTGTCCACTCGAAACCCATTGTGTCTATGAGCTGCCCACCGAAATTAACATTTCTCCTTCCCTTAAAACCTTCCATTCTCTGAGATCTCCTGCAATTTAACTCTTTTTCCTATTCAAAGATCTTAGACCTTTTCTTCGGACAGTAAAAAGACTTCGTTAGTTGAGTTGATGGATCGTCACTTTAGACCAGGTGCTCGTTATGAGAGGCAATGGGTTATGTAGTTAATCTTCCGGGCCTATGGAGTGGCTTATGCTTAGGCACAATTCATTTGGTACCCGTTCAAGGAAATTCTACAGATGCCAGTGCCACGGTCTGGGACTCCATGATTGGGTCAGGCTAGATAGCTCAAGTCACTCATTATCATCCTTTGCATCTTCGGTTAGTACAGGGCTCTGTAATTGGGCCAATGTTCCAAACATGACCCATCAACATGTGGCCTAAAAGGACCAGATGTGTAAGACAGCGACGTTAGTTGGCAATGCCGAAACAAAAAGACCCAGCTACTATGACCATTCATAGTTCTAAATGGAACTTTTTTTCGTCAAAAGGATCCCATCTATGCCATCAAAAAGCACTCCAGAAATGATATCCCAATGACTCACCAGTGACCAGTCATATATAATAATACTCTGTTTTTTTGTGTGTGTGTGTGTGTGAGAGAGAGAGAGAGTAGGAGTTGATGATGGAGAAGTGTGACATAATTCTTATCAAGAGCTAGACTCCAGTTATAATCACTTTTGGTTAGGTAGAAGAACACCAGACATCCCCACATGCCAAGATGACCCACCATTCTGACTCATGTCTCTGCTAATATCGTTATCTTTCCATCAGCCTTCACAACATGGAGTCTGGAAATCTCCCATTCACTTGGCTTTACTCAAGCAGGGTCCCTTTCCATCCAACTACAGTGTCCAAGAAATCTACTTTTTAGACTCTATACTAAGCCCAAAAGATAAGCAACAAGCTTTTATGACCAATATATTGTAGTTCAATCAAACAGAACTAATGTCGGGTAAAATATGCCTCTCTCTCTCTCTCTCTGAATCAGTATGCTGTTTATTTTACTCCATGCTCGCAATTGAAGCACTATTCTTGAAAAATCAAGAAAAACAACCTAATATCATCATTAGAATAGTTTTGGTATATTGTTAGGATCATATGAAGAACATTAATGTTGATTTCATAATTGTAAGTACTGAAGTCAGCTCCTCATCTAGTGAGATTTCGACACACACCTTGTTCAATAAGGATAGGACTTAGCTACGTTAGAAGTTGGCCTCTCAGACAATTAACCTTTTGGTGTTTCTCCTTTTTTTCCTCTTCAATTTGAAAAGAGAAAACCAAGATAGGTGCTCAAGATGGTCTGAGGTTGCAGTCTAGAATAGAGATATGAAGCGATAAGCTCGATATAGTCGTGGTTGCGAGTTTGAGTTGGCCAATGTTGCAAGTTTGTGCGCCTTTAGAATTTGCACTAGGAGAGGGACCTTTAACTGTAGTCCATAAAGAGAATTTGGTACATGATTTGTGTCCACTATATTAGAAGCAATCCCCCTTTCAAGAAGGGTGAAGGCCTTTTCGATGGGATAAATGACCCCCCTGTGCATCACCTTTACAGTGGCTAAAAGAGTAGAATGCACGTGGGATCTGATGCGTCTGGTGTTCCGGCTGTCCTCTATTAGATTAATCCAGATCGTATATTTGTAATAATCTCAAATTTCTCAATTACTGATGGACGCTAATTTTATTAGAAGAAGAGTTCTTCAGTTTTTACGGCTGGAATTTGAGCGATCCTATGTCTCATGCTCTTTAGGGTTTCCCAAGGCCTATAAATATAACTGAGGGGTTTCAGAACCTATTAGAGAAATCCCTAACATGAGAGAGTGACATAAATCCCGGCAAGACATTTGTGTTGTATGAACGCTGGAGCTTTGGATTGGATTGAAGCGGGTTCTTGTGGATTCCCGGGTAAGTAATGAATGTTGCGATTATACCTTAGGTCTTTGGACTCGGGTTGGGTTGGTGGGTCTGTGGACCCAGTTGGGTATGGCCTTTATGACCTATAGTGCTGGGCCCCTTATGGTCCTTAGGTTGTTTCTGGCCCTTCGGGCCTTTGAAAATGATGTAGTGAGTCTTTATGCCCCATATGAAGTTTCCGGCTTCAACACTTGTATATCTCTCTCATGTGAAATGAAATCCACCTTTGCTTAGAAAAAAAAAAAACTAACAGAGTAGAATGAGCTTCTCTCCATGAAGCTTCTTGATTGGTTACCTCTTTCTCTCTTTTGGTCGGTTGTATCCTCTTCAGTTGTCTGTTTTCCCGGAAAACAAACAAGAAAAAAGAACCGTGTATAGGGTGATGTATCCTAAATGGTACTGGACGGCAAGAGCAAGGGTCCACTAGCTTAAGTGAACCTACCGAAAGCGATAATAATGCACCAGATATCATCACAATAATGAAGGATAGAGTTAAAATAATGGCACTTGAGAGAGAATCCAACTCAGGAGTCAAAGATCGGGGGGGGGGCAAACCCACATTGTTGTACGGAGAAACTGGTGGATGAGGGAGTACTGACTACTAATGTAGACTGTAGTTGCCATTTAGTCCTTTTTGATTAGTTGCACGTATTTGTTCCCATAAATGAAACGTGGGTACCTGTAAAAGATTCTTCTGGGTGAGCTGTTCAAAAGCAAAAGCAATTCTACGGGTCAGGAAACCCCATTTGTAATTGGATCGGAATAACCATTTTTCCTTCCAAGAGATGTCACAGATCCCTTTGTCCTCTACTTTGTGTTGCAGGCGTATCTGTAGTGCTAATTGTTATACAAGCAACTTGGAGAAAAACAGCAAGCTAGCTCGTCTGTGTAATGTCCCTTTTGCCAAGTTATAACACGCCGCCGCATGCCTTGCTTTATCAGTTGTTACTGGCGGGCATGTGTGCAGAGAGAAAGAGGGTAGTACTGATAGCAATAGCAAACTTTTCAGAAGCAAAATCCAGATAGATCGACAGCCATTGCTGACAATTGGACCAATACGATGAAATAAACCCAAAATGAATAAACACCCAGAAAATAAATGTGAGTTGAGAGATTTTTTATAATTTTCTGTATTGTATGGTACAAAAAAATAGATATACGATAGACTCTATTAAAAGGCAGTATTAAATAGTCCACTTATTATGTTTATTTCTTTTTTAATTGTACACGTAAAATTTGTATAAAAAATTGTATTAAATCCTCGTCGATTGAGATAAGGTTCATTCTCTTTATTGAATTAAAAGGAAAATTTTATGCAAAAGGCCTTCTCACAATATAATTAAATTAAAAATAGTCCCAATTAACATTGGAGGGCATATAATATGTACTGGTTAACAATCCATTAATTACAATTTGTCCTTCTTCTTTTTTATCACTTCTTTCCACGTCAATATTATAGGCCAAAGGACGGCTCACAGGGTGACGATATGGGGAGACATAAAATACACTCACATGCAATGATTAGTACTCCAATTTCCCAAAACAAAAGGGCAAAAAAGGACATACGGAGAGAAAGGCCACGTGGTCCCTATCAGCCTCTATTTCACAGATGAGGCAATGATCAAACGGGGGCTCTCACATGTCAAATTAAGCAGGACCCAGAGAAACCCAATTTTGCATTGGCTAGCTAGCTTTGTAAATACAACTAGCTGCTGCTAATTCTGCATTTTTAGGCATCCTCCTCTGGTTCGTGGCCATTGTTCCGAAGCAAGGACAGTATCTGACAAGCAAGGTTGGTAAAAATTTGATCTTTTTCCATCAGTAGACAAGAAGTGATCCCCAGTTCAACTTAATGGCAGGCAAGTTCTGATAACCAGATATTAAACTCGGAAGTTAATCGCGTACAAATCATGTCTTTCGGCGCAACTTGTCTAGGAGAGGCAGAGTAGAAAACAAAACAAGGCTGAACCCAGAACTTATAAATGGATTTTAATATGCGAAGTGGGAATCGTTTTGGCTTAAGATATTAGCAGTAATTACATGACCTGGGATTGATTAAAAAGAGGATCATGGTTGGATTTAGCTGTCCGACCGACCTGTTAATCTGAACCCTAATAGGGCCAAATGCCAGAGAAGTAGCAGAAGCTAAACCCCGTGCCTCATCTGAATTAATTGGGTTGTTTTCTCCCCTAGTAAAGTGGGTCTTTGTTTATGCTAAACTCACTGACATGTGCTGGTTTTCACAACCTGGTCCTTCAAGGCCATTAAGCTATAGAGCTAGGTAAACATGTGCATCACGAATATTGCATTACCCGACAGATCAAAAGAAAAGACATGCATGAAAAAAAGAGGGTTCCATATCAAGATATATAGGCAGAAAATTCACCAAATCGATATTATGGCCGGATTGGAGTTCTCGAATGATCAATTTCTATTTTTGGTTCAAACAAGAAGAATATCCTACTTTTCATATTCTTAACATCAAATCAGCAATGATGTAAGTAATTAATGGTAACAAATTGTCATAGATTATTGGAAAACCCTCTAAAATTTCTAGCTTTGTAAATACAACTAGCTGCTGCTAATTCTAACAATTTTTATGATCCTCCTCTGGTATCGTGGCCATTGTTCCGAAGCACATAAAAGTATCTGAAGCAAACAGTAAAAATTTGATCTTTTTCCATCAGATAGACCAGAAGTGATCCCCAGTTCGAGACAAGCAGGCAAGTTCTGATAACCAGATATTAAACTCAGGTCGCGGCAAATCGGTGGGGTCGGCTTGGAACTTGTCTAGGAGAGGCAGAGTGCCCCACCCCCACCCTCTTATATAATATATTTGTTGGAAACCTAAAGACTTTAGCCTGATTACGTGTGTATTGTGGGCCAAGGCCTAACAGACACGTTCAGAGCATCTTGGAATCGCCGCATGTGCGGCATGAAATTGCCACGTGACCCCCTGCTCACTTTGTTTCACATCTTTGCACCCGCCTTTCTGCAAGCTCCCAAAAGTTCCGGCTCCTCAGCCTCAGATCTCTTTTCTCTCTCTCTCTCTCTCGCACTATCTCTGTCTCCACGGACATTCTATCTTGACTGAGTTGATAATTGGTTCATAGAACCTAGAAAAGCGAAAACCAAACCCGTGATGAGCAAATTGGCAAAGATAAAAGAGTATATCATTTCATTTCCATTGCCTTTTTCCGGTGGATTGCTGAACTAGTGGGATTTGGTCCCTCCCCTACACATAAGACTGAAGAATTCAACTTGGTCTAAACTAAGCAAGCTGCTAATCTATCCACAGCCTACCAAATCTGACATAGTTAATAAGAGATTAAGAGTTCGTTGATAGACATGAAGTGTATTTTTCGGGCAGTTTTAACTAGATATGGTTGTGTTTTGACATAGTAAATTGGCTAGATAAAGAGTATTGATAAGAAAATATAGCATTTTTTCGGGCCGTTTTAACTAGATGCTGTTTTTTTAAACGTTATTAGTTGAGATTCGAATTTGTTAACTTAGCTTAGATGATAATTTAAAAAAAAAATTGAAAAGAATACGAGTCCAATCTCACCCTCGCAAAAGAATATTACAGTAATAATCAAATTTGATCCGAGTAAATTCCACTAACCAAAGACACCAAAAACATCCAAATATCACCCACCGGACATAGCAAATTAGTCTCCCGTGCCTCATCTGAATTAATTGGGTTGTTTTCTCCCCTAGTAAAGTGGGTCTTTGTTTATGCTAAACTCACTGACATGTGCTGGTTTCACAACCTGGTCCTTCAAGGCCATTAAGCTATAGAGCTAGGTAAACATGTGCATCACGAATATTGCATTACCCGACAGATCAAAAGAAAAGACATGCATGAAAAAAAGAGGGTTCCATATCAAGATATATAGGCAGAAAATTCACCAAATCGATATTATGGCCGGATTTGGGGAGTTCTCGAATGATCAAATCCTTCTATTTTTGGGTTCAAAACAAGAAGATCATATCCTACTTTTCATATTCTTAACATCAAATCAGCAATGATGTAAGTAATTAATGGTAACAAATTGTCATAGATTATTGGAAAACCCTCTAAAATTTCTAAATACGTACTTTTAATTGCTAAATTAGCTAACAAAATGAGTTTGTTAATGAAGGGTATCACGGACACTTAACCCTTTTAGTGACATAAAATAGTGAACAAAAGGAGTGTGATCCGGATTGGGACTTGCCTGCGTCGATACAGAGACGAACAACGAGACAAGGAAGGAAACAGAGATAATGGTGATTGGTCAGGGGTCTGGTCCTGGCGGTCGGGGGTGGGTGCGTGGATGGTTGCCCTCAACCCAGTGCCCACCCCCACACTCTTAATAATATATTTGTGTGAATCTGGACCTAAAGACTTTAGCCTGTAGGGTTGTTATTGGGTGGGCCAATCTTGCCGTGGCCTTAACAGACACGTGTCAGAGCATCTTGGTAATCGCGCAATGGTGCTGCATGGTGAACATTGCCAGCGGCGAGCCCCCTGCTCACTTTGTGTTCACATCTTGCCACGCCTTCTGTTCTTCTCTTCTCCCCAAGCTCCCAACCCATCCTGCTTGGCTGGTTTGCCGGGCCTCATCAGCCTCAGCCAATCTCCTTTATCCTCTCTCTCTCTCTCTCGCACTATCTCTGTCTCCACGGACATTCTATCTTGACTGAGTTGATAATTGGTTCATAGAACCTAGAAAAGCGAAAACCAAACCCGTGATGAGCAAATTGGCAAAGATAAAAGAGTATATCATTTCATTTCCATTGCCTTTTTCCGGTGGATTGCTGAACTAGTGGGATTTGGTCCCTCCCCTACACATAAGACTGAAGAATTCAACTTGGTCTAAACTAAGCAAGCTGCTAATCTATCCACAGCCTACCAAATCTGACATAGTTAATAAGAGATTAAGAGTTCGTTGATAGACATGAAGTGTATTTTTCGGGCAGTTTTAACTAGATATGGTTGTGTTTTGACATAGTAAATTGGCTAGATAAAGAGTATTGATAAGAAAATATAGCATTTTTTCGGGCCGTTTTAACTAGATGCTGTTTTTTTAAACGTTATTAGTTGAGATTCGAATTTGTTAACTTAGCTTAGATGATAATTTAAAAAAAAAATTGGGAAAGACTATACGAGTCCAATTTTTTTTAAAAAAAAATCTCACCCTGTCGCAAAAAGAATATTACAGTAATAATCAAATTTGATCCGAGTAAATTCCACTAACCAAAGACACCAAAAACATCCAAATATCACCCACCGGACATAGCAAATTAGTCTCTGATCTTTTTGTATTGCTTTGTTTTTTTTTTTTTTTTATGTCTAGCAAGTTTTGTGTGCTTGCCAAGGGACTTTCAACAGGATGTCTCTCCTTTTTCCCCTCCCTGAACCATTATTTAGATGATTAATACCCAATAGCTAATTATAATGCCCCATCTCTTTTTCTATGATTAGTACCTAAGATAAGCTTGTCCTTGTTCGGTTAGGAACCGATTCAAGGGGGCCACAATCTTTCGGTGCATTTAAATGGTTGGCCTTTCATAAATTATTCAACAATCCGGTAAAATTATTTTTTGGTCCTCGAATTTTACATCAATTTGAACATAGGTCATTGAATTTGTAAAACTCCCAACAACTCTAGTTGCGGAATCAATTAATACTATTAATGGCTAAACTGCAAGATCAACAAACTCCAGAATAAGTAGTCCTAGTATTGCCCGTTGGAATTTGGACACGTAAGCATTTTCTATGGACCGCTAATTGTATTTTTTGCCTAGCGGTTTTGTAAGGGTTACTTGTTCTATATGATTATTGGACATCATAAATAATAAATTAATAACTCGGAAGTTTACTATTTTTAGACTGTTACTTGTTCTATATGATTATTTGACATCATAAATAAATAAAATTAATAACTCGGAAGTTTACTATTTTTAGACTTTCTCTACCAAAATGAACAAAATTATATCTTTGTCACACTTGATTATATTTATAAGTGGAAGATAATTAATTCGTTTGGTCAAGATCATATTATCCCGATTATTCCTGTTTCCCAAAGAAAGTAATCAATTTAGTTTGTCTAACCATTTGGTGATCTTGCTATTTAGAAAAAAAAAAAAAAAAGTGCTCTAAAAGAAAAAAAAAAACCAATTAACGGACCTTACCTGTACAGCTGTCCTTACAAGTCAGAGACAGAGAGCCAGAAGGGGATTAACTAATGTTACAGTACACATATACACCTGGAAGTCACCCTCCCCTATGCTGTAAAGGTTCCTGCAGAGAGAGTCAGTGAGTCACAGTTAAAACGTTAACGAGTGGATTCAACATCTGAAAAAGACTATGAATCAGACAGGATTGAACAGTAGCGTACATAAACCCCACCCAACATCTATACCCTGTCACTCTCCACAATCATATGTCTCCTCACATGTCATTCCTCGCAAACCTCAGACCCATTCTTGACATTTCACATCCTCCTCTCCTTCTTATAACGCAGCCTCTCTCCCTCTCTCTCTCCCCCTACCTCCCTCGCTACATCTCTCTCTCTCTCTCTCTCCGCTACAAAGAACAGAAGGTAACAAGAGGCCCTCACTACTATTCACAAAGCTCGCGACTTTCACTCTCTCTATCTTTGCCATGGGTTTTCCTGTGGGCTACACGGAGTTTCTTCTCCCGAAGCTCTTCGTCCACATGCTTTCGGTTCTGGGTTTTCTCAGAAAGTTCCTCTCCACCCTGTTTCGCTGCATCGGACGGTCAGATTTTTTCGAGCCCGACATTGCGTGGGTCGCAACGGCTTCTCGAGTCCTGGAATTCAACTCCATGTCTGCTGTTCTGGCACGGGACAGCCTACCGCCGGTGGTGAGGTTCTCGGAGCTGGTGGATCCGCCCGAGTCCTGCGCCGTCTGCCTCTTCGAGTTCGACCCCGACGACGATATCCGACGGCTCATGAACTGCCGCCACATCTTCCACATGGGCTGCCTGGACCGTTGGATGGGATACGAGCAGAAGACGTGCCCGCTGTGTCGGACACCCTTTATACCTGCCGATATGCTAGGAGCTACCGACGAGAGGCTCCGGGCTTCTTTTCCTGACTTCTACGGCGAATATTCTCAAGTTACTGGTTGGTAGAAACTCTTAGTTCACTCAAAACAGATCCCCAATGAAGAAAAAGGAAATTGGGTTTGGGTTTTTGGAGATGGTTCGTGTGTGTTTATACGGGGAAGCAATGATCCGTCTCTTTTTTCTTTTTGGTTCAAAACAGAGGAAAAGATATCAGATGATTGTGTACAGTTTTTTTTTTTCTCTGATATAATGAATCTTGAAAAATATGATATATTCTAAATCCATTTTCTTCTTTTTCTTTTTCTGCATATAGATTATACCGATTATAATTTTGTTTGAAGTGTTCTATGAATTCTGGGATTTGGTGTAATTTTGTTTTGGTTCAAGAACAGATGTGACAACGCTGGAGGTAGAGTGCATTTTGGCTTGGCATTGGTTAACTTGTCGATGCAGTAGGAGATTGAGAGTGACATGGCAAATGCTGGACAAAAACTGGAAAGAAGAGTCATGGATAATGGTCATGGCAGACAGCAGATGAAGAGCAATAAGACTGTTAACCCAATTCAAATTTAATTATGATTTGTTAAAATATATTAAAATTTCTTATTTCCTTGTGTGTATTGATATTTACCTGCTTTACTTGTTTTATATATATAATTATTATTAAATTATTTTATGTAATTTTTTATCTGATTGTAAAGTAAATTTAGTGAGAAATAGACAGTCAGATGGATTTTATTATAGAGTTTATATTACTTAAAACTTTATATAGACAACACTAAATAGAATAGGATCTACATGCTTTTTTCTGTCTCTCTTCAAATTATTTCCTACAAATAAAACAGAAAATTACAAAAAAAATCTTCCGTTTTACATTATCTATACTAACAGCCTAACTGTTACAACTTGACTTGTTGGAACATGCCATGAATGAGACAAGGCATCCGAGAATGATAACAAATTTGGCTAATTAAAGCCATCACATCACTATATTTTGGTTCCGGAAAATCAGTTAAATTACCGATTAACAGCAAGACCCTTTTTTACCAAACGAGTGAATAGCATTGTCAATCATATAAAGTTAATTATAATTAATCATCTGTAAAATTATATTTATAGTTTAATTTCAAGTAGGGATCAAAAAAATAAAATAAAATTTAATATCCACGAGACACATCACCCTGATCCCTGAATCTGACGAAAGGTAGACCCCAAAAGCCTGCAATTTTTTCTACCCAATTTTTCTTCAAATGATGCAGTGGGTGCTCAGCTTTCAAAGAGCCCACACGGTTAGGGATTCTAAAAGAATGGTACCTAATTCTTCTAGATGTGTGTCTAAATTAATATTAATCTGTTGTTCTTTTCCTTCTTGTTCTCTTTGTTCTCTTTTTCCTGGCTGAAACCCCACATCTTCCTAGTCAAATGCCTAGACCCACGCAAAAGCGTTTTCAAATTGCAGACTGGTAGATGCAAGTTCCATGTCAATTGTCAAGAAGGTGTTAGAATTTTCTGTAATTTATTTGGCCTAAGAGCCAATTTTTTTTTTTTTTTTTCAAAGCTTGAGTTGCCTATATTCTATAAAATTGGGTTTGAGGAGGTAAGCAAATCGAATTTGGGCATTCTTTCTTCTAGAGTACCCCAATTTCTCCTTTAATTTTTCAAGGAAGAAAGGAAATCATGCAAGGAAAACGCTTTTGATTGGTGAAGATCATATGCATACGAACAAGGCTTTGATTTATTAATATGCCCGAATGGCCGGAGCCCATAAGGCTTGGTAAACATGAGACTAATGACCAGCTGCGTGGCGGATTGTGGACAGGGCAGGCCTGGATCAGACCAACCACGTCATGGTTGTTGTTGAGGTGGGAAGCATTCCTTGCAGTAGTTTCATGTAATTCCTTTTTTTTCTCCTCTTGAACGATTGCTTTTGGCTAGGGTCTCTACAAAATTGGTTGCATCACCTTGTTTTTAATTATGGATAGGGACCACTTTATTCTATGAATTAGTTCCAAATAATTTTTTTTATTAATAGATTGCGAAAATTACAATGTGCATCTTTCAATTTTCATATTTTTATAATTTAAATTATAAACTACTAAGTTGGCACATTAAAGTCTAAATAACCAAAAGTTTAACACTTCGCACCCATATTTTAATCTCAATGTTAAAACTAATGAAAAAAAAAATCACAATCTTAACTGCCGTTGTAAATATAGTTTTAGGGTGCAATATATCAAATTTAATAATTTAAAGTGTAAATTGTAAAAAAAAGGTATGATAATTTGAGCGTGCTACATGTATTTCTCCTAAAAGTTTAGGATCTTTGCTTCTGTTTTGGCACGGGAATGGAAACTTCAAGATTTTGTTACGCATTCAACAGGAATTGCTGAATGGACCACCAATTATGAAGATTAACAAGCGATCCCCACCTGAACTCTTTGGGCCTGGTATTAGTCAGTGGACCTTGAGTCCATTTGTATTTTAGTAGGCTCTATACCGTCTTGTGGACTAGCTGGCCCATATCACCCACATTGTACAGGGCGTACTTTTGTACAAATGGTTTATTCAGTAAAGAAATTCCCATATTGTCTAGGGAAAGAGTGGACAACGTAATCGCCTGGAAAACAGAAAAATCTCGCCGGCGTTAAAACAAGCTACTTCCGAATTCAGACCCCTTAAACAGTTCCATCACCGGAGAAAAAGAAAAGAAAAAGAGCAAACACACA
Source organism: Morella rubra (assembly GCA_003952965.2). Lineage (NCBI taxonomy): Eukaryota > Viridiplantae > Streptophyta > Magnoliopsida > Fagales > Myricaceae > Morella > Morella rubra. The sequence goes on from CM025852.1 coordinate 3,524,681, forward strand.
AGGCGACAGTTATATAGGGAATGAGCAGATACATTTTCTGCAAAATTTAGAAGAATAGTAAGCGCGAAAATGTTTCACGCCATTTGCAAGAAACACAGTGTTCTAATTTCTGACACACAAAACTGAATGATAATAGAAGGCCAAGTCAGCTGCATGTTGCACCCATATATGCATAAACTCAATATTACATAAGAATACGAACAACCATAAGGCAAAGGGAGTACGATAAAAGACGTTCGTAGAAGGACGAGAAGCTAGCATTTATATAAATTTGTTGTCCGATGAGCAATGACAAGCCAAATCACACACGAATATAGCACAATTCCTCACTTTTCGTCAAGTAAACATCAAAGACGAATGCCTGAGCCAGATATATTCTGGTTGATACACACTTGGAACTCCACAGTGACATTACTTGAACAGGACATGTAACACCCAAAAATCGCCTCAAATTGCAAATCAACTTGAAAAGTTGGAACGATATCACCTAGAATAGCCAGAAGGTGGGTAAGCAGGAGGAGGATAACCAGCAGCTGGATATCCTTGAGCCTGAGGATGAGGTGGATAACCATAGGGCTGTCCATATGCGGGCTGAGGTGCATAACCAACAGAGGGAGGAATTGGCTGGTCAATACGAGACATCTGTTGCATGGGGGGCACTGCCATCACTGGTGGAGGCCCAAACTTTCCATCTCGCTTGTCCATTTCAACCTTGTGTTGTGTCTGCAAATAACCCCATCTAGTGAGTATAAAATTGTATTCCATTCAATCGAACATATGTTTTCCCACTTCCAAGGATGTTTTATCACTTCATACCTGCATACATGCGCAAACCCTACACAAACATCATAAATAGCGTAAGATCAGTAAGTTATTTTGGCCTGCATTGACTGAAAATGTGCTGAACGGAAAAGGAAGGAAGGTCTTACGTGCAGTACACCAAGTCCGCCAAACAAGATAATAATTGAGAAGCCTCACTAATTTCCTCACTTCCAACAATCATCGCA